>JARQOC010000002.1:105490324-105502039 GCA_033576535.1 Allobates femoralis | reverse complement strand
TCTAGTTCAACCCATAGCCTAACATGTTGCTATCATTGGTGGGGGCTACTGTTTAACCATTGGAAGTCCCTGCACAGGGTGCCATATTTAACAAGTTGACCAGTCACACTACACATTTGCAATAGCATCATGTATTAGCCAGCCTTCCTGCGCAGGCTAGCTAATCATGATGCTATTGCATTGTCCAATCACCGTATGAGCGTCACGTAATACACAACTCTGTCACGCCTATGTACATGCGGCACGTAAGATGTACGCCCATATTCCCTTGTGGTAGCGGCGTGTAAATCAGGGAAGGTACTCCACAGAAGGTAACCCACGGCACCTGTCGGCACTTCCGGGGAACGCAAATACCTTCTGTGGAGCACTTTGTGGCGCCGTGTATATGCGGCTTCGGCAACCGTTAGCAACAGGTAAAAACGCACGCATGCACGTGCAATGCCTACCTGTTGCTACCCTCTGTTGCGGCGTGTAAAGGTACCATTACAGTAGTTTTGAGCAGTTTGAGGGGTGCAGTTTTTAGAATGGTGTCACTTTTGTGTATTTTCTCTCCTATAGGCCTCTCAAAGTAACCTCAAATGTGATGTGGTCCTTAAAAAAAATATGACTTCGCAAATTTTGTTGGAAAAATGAGAAATTACTGATAAAATTTTAACCCTTCCAACATCTTTATAAACAAAAATTATGTTTCAAAACCTGTGCTGGTGTAAAGTAGACCTGTGGGAAATGTTATTTATTAACTATTTTGTGTGACATTACTTTCTGGATTGAGGGCATAAAAATTAACAGTTTGAAAATTCCAAAATGTTCCAAATTTTCATCTGTTTTCCAATATTTTCACAAATAAAAGCAAAAATATCGTCCTGAAATGACCGCTAATGTAAATCACAATGTATCATGAAAAAACAGTCACAGAATCACTTAATTTGTTGAAGTGTTCCAGACTTATTACATCATAAAAGTACACTGTGATGGCCGCTTTACACGTCCCAACATCGTTTCAATATTGTATACAACGGCACGGGAGCGCGCACTTTTTTGGCTGAAATCCAAGAACGTATAGGAGCTGTCACACAGGGAAATATCGCCAGGCAACGCAACTGCGATGTATATGTCCCCTTGTACGTGTGAACCAGGGAACAACCATTTAACATGGGAGTGAATTGGGGAACTTGTTCTCCAAGTCGTTGTTGGGCTGTCACACCGCACGATCCTGCCAGATCATCCATCCAATATCGGGCAGTTGGAGAGACTCCACAGTTCTTCCCCAGTATCGTTTTGGCATTGTTCTTGCATCGAATTGAACATTTACACACACAACGCACAAACGATATCGGTGCCAAAGCACGAACCACGTGACTTTTTATCGAAGTTGGACGACGATATCGGGACGTGTAAAGCGGCCATCAGAATTTTAAAAATTGCCCGATCGGTCAAAAACGCACATTGTGAACATAGCCTTACGTAACAATCAAAGTCTACTTTGAAGCTTAGTCTCAGGCCAGGCTTCAAGTGTTCACAAATAGATAGATCTTCAGCAGACCTTTGGCTTCCATCACTCTGATCTACTCACATTTGTTAGAGGCAGATCCTGGAGGTGTGTCATAGCTATTATTTGCTGGGTATGGGGTGGGATCATCCTCTTCATACACCCACTCCTAATATGTGGTGTATAGTCCTTGAGGTCCAAACATGGGTGGTTCAGAATTAACAATTTATATACAGTGTGGGCCATTTATATGAATACATCTAAATAAAATGGGAATGGTTGATGATATCAATTTCCTGTTTTTGGCACATTAGTATATATGGGAGGGGGAAAACTTTTCCAAATGGGTGGTGACCATGGCGGCCATTTTGAAGTTGGTCATTTTGGATCCAATTTTATTTATTTCAATAGGAAGAGGGTCATGTGATATGTCAAACTTATTGAAAATGTCATAAGAAAAACAATGGTGTGCTTGGTTTTAACATAGCTTTATTCTGTCATGAGTTATTTACAAGTTTCTCTTTGTTTAAAGCCATTGACATATTGCAGAAATAAACACATGAGGAGAGGATAAAAAATGTGTTGATGTCTGGTGAACGCAGTACCCGGGTATTGCAACAGATTTCAATGCAAGACACCCTACGAGACCAACCATATCCCATGCTACAGTTAGCAAACTGCTTGCCAAATTTCGCGAAACAGGTTCAGTGTTGGATTTGCCAAAATGTGGACGCAAGAAAACTGTCACTAATGAAGACACATCAGTGGCTGTCTTAGCTTCATTCAGCAAGAGCCCACAGCGTAGCACTCACCGCATGCCACAGGAGAGTCAAACAACCCTTCGGCTGACATTAGCTACTCACAAATGGCAGCCTAACAAATTCCAGCTGCTGCAGCATCTCAATGAGCAGAATGGGCAAATCAAAAATTGGAACAGGACCCTCAGTTTACACAGAATATCATGTTCGGTGATGAGACAAACTTTTTTGTGAATGGTAAAGTTATCAAGCAAAACCACCGCTATTGGTCTGACACTAACCCACAGGGGATAGATCCCTCCAAAACTGTTGGAACTAAAATAGTGGGGCCATTCTTCATCAGTGGAAACCTCAATGCCACTGGATATCTGAATTTGCTACATGATGATGTGTTGCCATCTTTATGCACTGAAGGTGGCATGATCCCTGAGTGCACCACCATATTATTGGTGTAATTTCCGAGCATTCGTACATGAACAGTTTCCTGGAAAGTGGATTGGTCATTGTGGGCCAGCTGAATGGCCACCAAGGTCTCCCAATCTGACCCCCTTAGACTTTTATCTTTAGGGTCATCTGAAGGCAATTCTCTATGCTGTGAAGATATGAGATGTGCAGCATCTGACACAACGGATACAGGAAGCCTGTGCTAGCATTTCTTCTGCGGTATTGCTATAAGTGTGTCAAGAGTGGGAGAAAAGGGTTTCATTGACAATCCAACACAATGGGCAGCACTTTGAACACATTTTATAAGTGGTCATAAACTTGAAAATAAATCATGAAATAATACATTTACGTTAAAACCGAGCACACCATTGTTTTTCTTATGATATTCTCAATAGGTTTGATGTGTCACATGACCCTCTTCCCATTGAAAAAAATAAAGTTGGATCCAAAATGGCCGACTTCAAAATGGCCACCATGGTCAACACCCATCTGGAAACGTTCCCATATACTAATGTGCCAGAAAAAGGAAGTTGATATCACCAACCATTCCCATTTTATTTAGGTGTATACATATAAATGGCCCACACTGTATAGTCCATTGCATGATATTAGTGTTTGGTATATTTTACTTTCCTAATATTTCTGGTTTCCCAGGGAGAAGTTTACTACAACCATTTTAAGCACTTTTTTTTAGACCAAACAGTAAGGGAAATCTTTAAATGAAGAATGTATATTTTTACCATATCTCCCATTACTGTCGATATATTTCATTCTCTAGCAGTTTCAGCTTGGTTGCTGTATATGCATGATACTTTGAAATGAGCTGACGTTGCATAGACACTTTACAATCAACACTTTTTTGCTTTTCCTTACAACTTTTAAGCAGGATACAAATGCTAATATCAGCATTGACGGCACCTAGTTTGTTAAAAATTAATGGCTGTAAAGCTCCTAGCAATATACCACCTTGTAAAGACTGCAAATTTATTATACACTGGGCATCTATTAATTATACTTCTTGTTCACAAAGTTTGGGAATAAAGGTCAGTTTAATTGTAATTCTGCAGAGGTTACTTATGCAGCTGAATATAATTTCCATCTAAAAACTGTATATGATTAGAATGAAAGAACATTAAACATATGTATCATCATATATTTGTATACATTAAAATAGGTGATACACTATATAGTAATTACATGAATGAAAACAGATATGATAAGATGAGTCTTGGCCATTATCATGTTGTTAATCACATTTCAATCTTAATAAACAGTGTTAGAGATGAGCAAATTATATTTGAGAGAATTACATTTTTGCGCAAATTTCAGAAACATTCATATTTACCAAAATGTATTCATAATTACTAAAAGTCATCACCATTGGCTGCAAAATTCAAATTAGGAAAAGGCCAAGAAAAGCCTAAAAAATAAAAAATCCTTATACTCACCCCGCTGCTCACCACTCCATCCTCTCCATTCCTCGCCACCACCCGTGCTACATCTTCTTGTCACTACTAGTCATGATGAGTTCCCCAGGCATTTCACAATACTCCAACACATTTTTTCTCATCTGCATATAAGGTCAAGGCATACATAGAGATGTCATGATACCATGACCTGGTGCAGAGCCCTCATGGACCTCATAAAAGCTATATGTCCCAAACTAGTGTGAGACATCGGGAGACTTCAGAAAGGAGAACAGTGATTAAAAGATGCAGTGAGGACCAATCAGGGGATGGTGAGGAGCGGAAGGGCCATAGAAGTAAGTGAGGTGAGTACCCTTAAGGGTATTAATTGTTTTTTACATATTAGTAGGGATGGGCGAATCTACTCGCTAGGACTCGTTACTCGGCGAGTAGTAAGGGACTCGCAGGACTCGGTACTCTGCGAGTTTCCCAGTGATTACTCGCACGAGTCCAATGCAAATCAATATCAATCCTAGTTTTGTCAGAAACGCTGACAAAACTAGGATTGCCATTGTTTGCATTAGACTCGCGAGTAATCACTGGCTACTGTGCCAGTGATAGCAGGGAAACTCGCAGATAACTGCTGTTTCTTTGCGAGCCGAGTCCAGCTGTCTTCTCTGTGCAGCTCCAGGGTCCTAGAGCCCGCCTGCTCACAGACATGATGTAGCAGTGCTGAGATTGTTCTCAGTCTGCTCATTCCCTGTGTACAGACATGAATGTCTGTGCACAGAGATGATGTAGCAGTGCTGAGATTGTTCTCAGTCTGCTCATTCCCTGTGTACAGACATGAATGTCTGTGCACAGAGATGATGTAGCAGAGCTGAGATTGTTCTCAGTCTGCTCATTCCCTGTGTACAGACATGAATGTCTGTGCACAGAGATGATGTAGCAGAGCTGAGATTGTTCTCAGTCTGCTCATTCCCTGTGTACAGACATGAATGTCTGTGCACAGAGATGATGTAGCAGAGCTGAGATTGTTCTCAGTCTGCTTATTCCCTGTGCATAGACATCTATATTTATGCACAGGGGATGTAGCAGAGAGGACATCGCGTTTTGGACTGCGTCGGACGGAAGAGGATTTTTTTAATTAAAGATGGAGTCCCTAATGGCTTTTTTTTTTATTTCTAATAAAAAATTTTCCTTGTGTTGTGTTTTTTTTAAAACAATTTAATAGAAATTCATGGTGGTCATGTCTAATATTGGCGTGACCGCCATAAATTTCGGGCTTAGGGCCAGCTGATAATACAAAGCTGGCCCTAACCTCTTTATTACCCAGCGTGCCACCGCTACCAGGGCCGCTGGAAGAGCGGGGTTCAGCGCCAGAGGATGGCGCTTCAATGAACGCGCCATCTTCTGGGGCGGCTGCGGGCTGCAATTTGCAGCGGGGGGTGCCCAGAAAGCTTGGGCATCCCTGCGCTGCGGATTCCAGCCCCCAGCTGCTTAGCTGTACCTGGCTAGACATAGAAATTGCGCGGAGCCCCACGCATTTTTTTTAAATTATTTCATGAATTTCAGAGTCAGAGTCAGAGTCTCAGAGTCAGAATCTCAGAATTTCATGAAATAATTAAAAAAAAATGCGTGGGGCTCCGCGCAATTTCTATGTCTAGCCAGGTACAGCTAAGCAGCTGGGGGCTGGAATCCGCAGCGCAGGGATGCCCAAGATTTCTGGGCACCCCCCGCTGCAAATTGCAGCCCGCAGCCGCCCCAGAAGATGGCGCGTTCATTGAAGCGCCATCCTCTGGCGCTGAACCCCGCTCTTCCAGCGGCCCTGGTAGCGATGGCACGCTGGGTAATAAAGAGGTTAGGGCCAGCTTTGTATTATCAGCTGGCCCTAAGCCCGAAATTTATGGCGTCACGCAATATTAGACATGACCGCCATGAATTTCTATTAAATTGTTAAAAAAAACACAACACAAGGAAAATTTTTTATTAGAAATAAAAAAAAAAGCCATTAGGGACTCATCTTTAATTAAAAAAATCCTTTCCGTCCGACGCAGTCCAAAACGCGAGTCCTCTCTACATCCCTGTGCATAAATATAGATGTCTATGCACAGGAATAAGCAGACTGAGAACAATCTCAGCTCTGCTACATCATCTCTGTGCACAGACATTCATGTCTGTACACAGGGAATGAGCAGACTGAGAACAATCTCAGCTCTGCTACATCATCTCTGTGCACAGACATTCATGTCTGTACACAGGGAATGAGCAGACTGAGAACAATCTCAGCTCTGCTACATCATCTCTGTGCACAGACATTCATGTCTGTACACAGGGAATGAGCAGACTGAGAACAATCTCAGCTCTGCTACATCATCTCTGTGCACAGACATTCATGTCTGTACACAGGGAATGAGCAGACTGAGAACAATCTCAGCTCTGCTACATCAGGCAGCAGGCAGGCTCTAGGACCCTGGAGCTGGGGCAGCCAGAACACAGAGAAGACAGGATCTTATCTGTGCGAGTCAGCGATTACTTACAAAGTAAACTAGCAATGCAAATAAATGACACAACTAGGATTGCTTCAGGCTGAAGCTTCCGACACACATCTGCGATTTGTAAATCTCACACTACTCGCTATTACTCGCTTCCCCATTCATTAACATTGGACTCGCTAGACTCGCAACGAGTAGCGAGTCCTGGGCTCGGACTCGCTAGAGTCAAGCGATTCCGAGTAATTTAGGATTCGCCCATCACTACATATTAGGGCAGAGATACACTATATAAGATGCGTGAAAGATACTTGCATGAGTCTCACATGACTCATCCGGAATGGCTGCCAGCTCTTTGGACAGGAGCACGTCAGCTGCTTCTGTTTCTATGCAGCTCCACGCTCTTGTCCAGAGAGGTGGTGTCTGCTCCGGGTGAGTCATGCAAAACTCATGCGAGTATCTTGCATACTTCTTGCATAGTGTGTCTAATGTTTATTATGCTCTATGATCTGGAGAGAGAGGGTAAATAGGGAATGTTTGCTCAAATCATGCGTTCATCTTTATGAAGCATAAAAATAATCTATATAATCTTTGCAATAAATCTGTCACAATTGTTTTAGGATTTAAACTATCATAATACTGATATAGTGTATAGTGAATAGTAACTGTATTATAATGATGCTCTTGTATAAGTTATCTTGTTAGGAAAGTAGAAAATATTCCTACAGTATTGTGGGCACTGTACTATATGTAAATTACTAGATTGGAGTCATCATCAATGGTTCTGCTCCCCAGAAGATTCATGCAGACATGTCTATTTTAACTAAAATCCCACTGAAGCTGATTTGTAAAGACATATAACAGCAGATTTGCCTTTAACTAAACGAGGAAAGCTGTGATTAGGGATTGGACAGCATGACTCTTCAGGATAATTACACCACTCAGATGATCTGTGTAAAGAAATTTACATACAACTCACAGTTTGATAGTTCATTTTCAACAGTATGTAACTTTATACAGGGGGATTTTTGTATTGCTATAAAGGAGTTGTTCGACCTTAGGGTACATGTCTGCAGTCACTCTATGTGATTTGCATTCATGTGGTCACGTACCAACTAGATGTATGCAGCCTCTCTCAACACAAGTGAACTGAGTGAGGCCAGACACAGTCTAGTTGGATTGCGTCAGGAAGGATGTAAATTGCATATAAGTGTATAATAATAATAATAATTTGTTATTCTGTCATTAGATACACTGCTGGAATTGTGAGCTGGACACAGAGAGAGCTGGAAGATCTGGACAGAAAAACAACAAAACTGATGACAATCCACTGCTCATTGCATCCATGTAGTGATGTTGACAGACTTTACCTGCCAAGAAAATCAGGAGGCAGAGGACTTTTGCAAGTGAAGCAAACTGTAGAAGAAGAGAAACATGCATTGGCATATTATGTGAATGATAGTGGAGAACAAGCCTTGATGGAAGTTAACAACAGAAAACTGATTAAAGTACAGCAGAAGAAAAAACTGGCAAAAGAAAGCTCTGCATGGACAATTCCAAGAGAAAATTGAAGGTAAAGTCGACAACAAAAAGACCTGGTTGTGGCTTACTAATGGAACATTAAAAAAGGAAATATAGAGCTTAATTCTGGCAGCCCAAGAGCAAGCGATCCGCACAAATGCGATTAAAGCCAGAAATGAAAAATCAACTACAGACCCCAAATGTTGAGTGTGCAAGGAAGCAGATGAAACAATGGATCATATACTGAACTTCTGAAAGAAGATCGCACAGACAGACTACAAGCAAAGGCATAATACAACAATAAAGAGTGAAACCGGGCAGCAGAGTACAGTCAGAGCTTTTGAAGCTATATAAGCTTTGCCTAAGGCTGGGGTCACAGTTGACATGAGTTTTTTTTAGTGATTTAACAAAACTCATGCGATTTTTCATGTCAGCATGAGTTTTTTAAGGTGTGTGATGGCTCTCTGCGTTTTTGGCTGTTTTTTTAAATCTGCACCAAAAAATAGTGCATGTACTATTTTTTAATGCGTTTTGAAAAAAGCAAGCGTTTTTGTAGAAAACGCATGCGTTTTTATAACATGGGCCCCTATGGAAAACGCATGCAAAAATGCATGTACAATTAGTACCATTTAGTACCATTCAAAAACCCATGCGTTTTCCATAGGAGCCCATGTTAAAAAAACGCTTGCATTTTTGAATGGTACTAATTGTACATGCGTTTTTGCATGCGTTTCCCATAAGGCCCAATATTAAAAAACGCATGCGTTTTTGGAAATGCACCAAAAACGCATGGTACAGTCACACATGTGTTTTTGCTATTAAGGCATGCGTTTTTTAACATGGGGGCCTATGGTTGCGTTTTTACATGCGTTTTTGAAAACGCAGGTCTCCAAAAACGCTTGTAAAAAATGCTACTGTGACCCTAGCCTAACACAGGCACAGACCCGTAGAAGTCGGCCGTTAGGCAGCAGATCCGGCAGATGTAGTAATTCTGCCGGATCTGCCGCATTCAGCGAAAAACACTGATGCGAAACGGGCCTAATATATATTGTGTGTGTAGCAGAGCTGTGTATATAAAGTAAGTGTAAATATACATGTAGCAGAGCTGTCTGTGTATAATGCAAACACACACTGCAAACACTAACAATAGATTTATTACTTTCTTATTTTTCACCATTAGATAAATGTATTCCTAATGATCTCTTACTTTTACACCTCTACGGAATTTTAAAAAATAGGAAATAAAGGTTTTACTATTTTCTGCTTCATAAATCTTGGGGCATCTATGGTAGGCGCGTCTTATAGTCCAAAAGTACTTTAATATGAGTAACACTAGAAACAAATTTATTGCACATACCAATATATATACATTTATCTACATTATTACATGTATTATTAAGTATTAGAAATTGTTATATTTTGAAGGTATGTACAGTATATATAAAATAACTATTTTTCTTTTCCATAAAAGAAATGTACTTAAATACTTTGATTAGTGACTCTGATGAACTCGGCAGAGTAGGGCAGTCATAAGTTACTGCAATGTTCTTTGTTTTTTGGATTCTCAGCTATTAACATTCTGCCCTCCCTGCTGGAGACTTGGCTTCTTGTCAATCTACTGTACTTCTCCATGAACCCCTGCATGGATCTGAAAGACAGCTATCAAAGAAAGAACATCTTTTAAACATCCTCATGTCATTACGAGACATTAGCACCAGCTATGGTTTCTGTATGTTCTCATTTGATGTTTTAATGTAAGGTGATTGAAGTGAAAACAAGATATTCAATCTTCCATATGGGCACAGTTTTCAATAGAATGTAAATGTTCTACCTCTAAGACTTCATAAGACACATCTAAAGTAAACCCAAAAAGAATAAAGTGTTCAAATATTACCAGGACTAGGAATAAAACACTGGGTGTTACTTTCAAAAGTATTTTTTTAATGAAGTCTCCCACTGTGTAACTGTAGCCTAAAAGTGAAGGTGTGAAGTTTGTCTAAAGTGATCCAACTGAATTGCACTGAAAATTAAATTAAATTATATTAAATTAGTAGTCAAGTGATTCTTTTTATACTTCATCATGTCACTGGCTCCCCGATACATATAACACAAATACTATTACCTTATTTGATTATTCATCCTTATCTGGAAATTCTTGTTAAAATTCTCTTCAATTAGGTCAGGTGACCTAAGGTTGAGCCTCTTGGGATTACATGTTTTCATGTTCTCTGAAGGAGGTCACCAGCTCAAGAATCGGAACTTTCCGTGCATGCGGTATGCATCGTTTTTTGGTGCTTTTGCAAAAACACATGTGTTTTTTTAACATAGGAGTCTATAGGGAACACATGCGTTAAAAATGAGAAAACATGCCATAAAAATGGCAAGAGGAAAAAAAGGATCCTATAATGCATCCTCCCAACGGATGCAAGCTCCCAAATGTGACCCTAGCCTAATGTTTTTATGCTCTTTTATGTCCTCCCCGACCCAGGAGATGTGGTATGATCAGACCATGTCCCTGTATGGTCAGACACATCCATTACACAGTACATAGCAGGGACACATATATAAGATTATCTCAGCACAGGAGATGTGGTATGATCAGACCACGTCCCTGTACGGTCAGACGCAGACATTACACAGTACATAGCAGGGACACATATATAAGATTATCTCAGCCCAGGAGATGTGGTATGATCAGACCTTGTCCATGTACAGTCAGACACAGTACAAAGCTGGGACACATATATACGATTATCCCAGCACAGTCAGTTAAGTGAGGTGTATATGGATGTAAAAATATCTCTGGACTGGTTTTTTTTTTTTTATCAAGCAAACATTTCTAATTGAAGAAAAAAACATAAACATAGTGGGTGAAATACATAATAAATATATCAATATTTGCCTAAGTAAAATATATTTCTAAAGGTGCTGTTGACTTGAATTTCTCACTACATGTCAGTAACAACCCATCCAACCCACACAAGCAAAGAAATCAAACTCTAGATGTTCATACATTTAGTGATGTTTAATAGTGAGGTATTAAACCGGGAATAAAGATTGAACACATGAAAAAGAAGAGGTGAAAAAAGTAATGAAAGGTCAAGACACCAGCTGAAATCTATCAGTACTTATTTTATTTGCTGTATAGCTCAATGCAGGTGAGCATACAGAAACTGTGATACAATAGTTTTAACTAATGGTACCGTCACACGTCGCGATATCGCAAATGATATCACAGATACGACCTGTTTTTTGAGGCGTGGCTACCATGTCCAAACAATATCGTAGCGTGTGACTCCTAGATACGATGACGATAATGCGTCGTATCGCTCATCACAGATTTGAGAACATGTTCTCAAATATGCCGATTTTCGACCATACGATCCGCAGCATCGTGCTGTGTGACACCTTGCAAACGATCTCATTAACGATTTTGCCTATTGCTGACACTGGCTGGCCTCAATCAGTGGGTTGTGCGCTGGATCGCTGGCGTGTTGCCAAATGTGAAATCGTTAACGAGATCTGTGTTTGTAACACCGCACAAGCGATATTGCAAAATTGTGGTAATGATCTTGATCACGTCACTTTCCAGCTGATATCGTGAT
>JARQOC010000002.1:105456178-105478026 GCA_033576535.1 Allobates femoralis | reverse complement strand
TCAAGGTGCCCAGCTCACATCTAGATAAATTCATAGGGATGTAGTTTCCAAAATGAAGTCACTTATAGGAGGTTTTCACTTTTTAAGTACAGAAAGGGCTCTACAAACAGAACATGGCATCCTCTATCAATTTCAGTCAATTTGTACTCCAAACATCTAATAGCGCTATTCCCCTCCTGAGCCCTGGCGTGCATTCAAACAGTATTTTTCCACCACACGTCTGATATTGGCATACTCAAGAAAAATTGCATAACAAATTGTATAATGGATATTTTTCCTGTTATCCTTGTGAAAATGAAACATTTGTGGCTAATGGAACATTATTTTTTTCTAGAAGAAATGAACATTTAAATGTTTTCCTTCCACATTTCTTCTTTTTGGATCTGAAGATAGATAGATAGATAGATACATACAGTCATATGAAAAAGTTTGGGCACCCCTCTTAATCTTACTCATTTTTTTGGTTTAAAATTGGAGTTTTGTAACAGCTTTTTCAGTGTGATATATGTAATAACTGATGGAGATAGTAATATTTCAGGATTGAAATGAGGTTTATTGCACTAACCAAAAGTGTGAAATATGCATTATTTCAAAATTTGTCAGGTGCAAAAGTATGGGCACCCTTTTGATTTTCATGATTTGAATACTCCTAACTACTTTTTACTGACTTACTGAAGCACTAAATTGGTTTGGTAACCTCATTGTGCTTTGTACTTCATAGCCCGGTGTATCCAATCATGAGAAAACCTATTTTAGGTGTCCACTTGCAAGTTGTTCTCCTATTTGCATCTTCTCTGAGGAGTGGCATAATGGGCACGTCAAAACAGCTCTCAAATGATCTTAAATAAAATATTGTTCAACATAGTTGTTCAGGGGAAGGATACAAAAAGTTGTCTCAGAGATTTAACCTGTCAGTTTCCACTGTGAGTAACATAGTAAGGAAATGGAAGACCACAGGGACAGTTCTTGTAAAGGCCAGAAGTGGCAGGCCAACAAAAATATCAGAAAGGCAGAGAAGAAGAATGGTGAGAACAGTCAAGAACAATCCACAGACCACCTCCAAAGACCTGCAGCATCAACTTGCTGCAGATGGTGTCACTGTGCATCGGTTAATACAGCCCACACTGCACAAGGAGAAGCTGTATATGAGAGTGATGCGAAAGAAGCCATTTCTGCATGTACGCCACAAACAGAGTCGCCTGAGGTATGCAAAAGCACATTTGGACAAGCCAGTTTCATTGCAGGAAGGTCCTGTGGACTGATGAAACAAAGATTGAGTTGTTTGGTCATACAACAAGGCGTTATACATGGCGCCACAAAAACACAGTATTCCAAGAAGACCACTTGCTACCCAGTGTCAAATTTGGGGGAGGGTCCATCATGCTTTGGGGCTGTGTGGCCAATGACAGCACCAGGAATCTTGTTAAAGTTGAGGGTCGCATGGATTCCACTCGGTATCTGCAGATTCTTGAGAATAATGTTCAAGAATCAGTGTCAAAGTTGAAGTTACGCCGGGGATGGATCTTTCAGCAAGACAATGATCAAAAACACCGCTCCAAATCTACTCAGGCATTCATGCAGAGGAACAATTACAATATTCTGGAATGGCCATCCCAGTCCCCAGACCTGAATATCATTGAACATCTGTGGGATGTTTTGAAGCGGGCTGTCCATGCTCGGCGACCATCAAACTTAACTGAACTGGAATTGTTTTGTAAAGAGGAATGGTCAAAAATACCTTCATCCATGATCCAGGAACTCATTAACAGCTACAGGAAGCTACTAGAGGCTGTTATTTTTTGCACAAGGTGGATCTACTAAATATTAATGTCACTTTTCTGTTAAGGTGTCAATACTTTTGCACCTGCCAAATTTTTAAATAATGCATATTTCACATTTTCGGTTAGTACAATAAACCTAATTTCAATCCTGAAATATTACTGTGTCAATCAGTTATTACATATATCACACTGAAATAGCTGTTGCAAAAACCCAATTTTAAACAAAAAAAAATTTGTAAGATTAAGAGGGGGTGCCCAAACTTTTTCATATGACTGTAGATAGGCAGTAATTTATATGATTTCCTGATTGTAAAAAATCCGGTTACACCAGTAATATATTTTGTACCTAAAGTACATAAATCATTAATTGAAACCCCAGGGAGACCTATCGCAGCGGGAATGAATTCCATATTTTATATTATTGGAATTTTTTTGGAAAAAGTTATGCACCCATTTGCAGTAGGAGCTAAATCATACATCAAAGATACGAGGCATTTTTTGTCAGAATTAAGGAAATATAAAGTTAACAACAAATGCATACTGTCATCTTTTGATGTATCATCCTTATACACTTCTATTAGACACAAGATGGGTATTAATGTGATTGCTGAGAACTTGAAAAAAAGATTATATAGACCCATGCAAACAACTCATTCTAGACCTTTTAGACGTAGTTCTAAAGCAGAACTACTTCATGTTTGGGGACACGTATTACCTGCAAACAATGGGTACCGCTATGGGGGCACGCATGGCATGCACATATGCAGGAGCGGTCATGGCATTTTTGGAGGAGGAATACGTCTATGTATCCCACCACTTATCCCTAGTGGAGAGGTGGTGGAGATACGTGGATGATATATTCCTAATATCCAAAAGAGTCTTTTACCAGGCTATTTGCGCTCCCAGAGGTCTATGATCCAAAGCTTCTTATAATTTCATAAAGAGTTTTTTAATATTTCTTAAGAAAAGCACATACAACGCGTTTCGACAGTATAAAATGTCTTCCTCAGGTATATTGTTAAAAGTATTCCAAAATTGTGGATAGCTTTATAGGAAATAGTATTATGCTAAATAGGGTGTGGACCACTAAGGTGAATTACTGACACACCTGCTGTATAGCTGCTATACAAGTTTGGTATATTCAGAAGCACATACTAAAGATAAAACAAAAAAAAAAAAACCAAAAAAAAAAAACACATTACATGTATATATAGAGCATAGTAAAATTTGATTATGACAGATAAAATGTGAAATATAATTTGATCATAAATAGCATAAAATGTTCAGTATAGTTATATAACAAATTTAAAATTGTTGTATGTGACTGGAATCCATTTAAAATGCACATACAAAAAAACAAAACTAAAAAAAAAAAAAAAAAAAAAAAAAAAACAGTGCTCATTAGAATTGTGAGAAAACACACAGTATCCAAGGAAGGGTTAATACTATATTCCCTCAATCACCTCATTTAATCCGTCCGGGTGTAGAGAACCCATTTTAAAAATCCAATAAGATTCTTTACGATTTAATTTTTCAGTGCGGTTTGGGTAGTTCTCCGGAATTTGCTCAACTGGTGTAACTTTTATATTGAATTGTTTATTATGCTTCAAACACAAGTGCCGGGACAAACTATGTTTCATGAAGCCATTTTTCGCATTGTGTCTGTGGCCATTCATACGTGTTCTCAGGGACTGGATAGTACGTCCCACGTACTGAATGCCACAGGCACATGTGATGACATACACCACAAATTGGCTGTCACAGGAAAGTCTCTGTGTAATTGGGAATGATTCTCCCGTGCTGTTGCAGTGAATTCCTGTCGCATTGTGATCTATGATTCCACAGCAGCAGCACTTTTTTGAATTGCATTGCATTACACCAGTTTTTTTGTTGTCATTTTTATTAGTTTTACCTGTATTATTTTTTGTTTGATTAATTTTCTGGTTTCCCTGTGATAATTTTTTTAAATGACTGGGGGCAATAATACCTCTTATTGTTTGTGCCCTGCGGAAAGTGATACTAGGTTTTTCTGGTAGGATTTTTTTCAGATATGCATCTCTTTTCAGTAGATACCAATATTTATTAAGTATCCTCCTAATATCATCGTTGTTTCGATTATATGCTGTTATAAAATTGTATTGCCATCTGTTATTTTTCTTTATTTCCTCACCGTTTTGATCTTTTTTATCCTTCGGTTTAATAGACATACATCCTGAGTTTTTTTCAAAATTGTTTGATAGGCACTCACAATTAATTTTTTCGGATAATTTTTATCATAAAATTTTTTGAATAAAATTTGAGACTGTTTGATGTAATCATCTGTATTTGTATTATTTTTTCTGATTCTATGAAATTGACTAAAAGGAATATTTGTTTTCCACTTTTTGTAGTGCGCACTGTTATAATGTAGGAACCCATTACTGTCAGTTTTTTTTAAAAAAGTTTTACTGACAATTTCTTTGTTTTTATGTGACAATTCCAGATCTAGGAAGTCTATTTTTTCATTGTTTATGTTGGCAGTGAATGTTATTCCCCACTGATTAGCATTCATGTCGCTGATGAATTGCTCTGCTTTCTCCTGACTTCCCCTCCAAATAAAGATCAGATCGTCTATAAAACGACGGTATAGGATTATATGGTTAGCATAATCCTGTTGGGTGATCGGCGATGAGGACTCGAGTAGCCCCATAAATAAGTTTGCGAAACTTGGGGCCACTCGCGTCCCCATCGCGGTCCCAAGCAGCTGTATGTATAGCTGTTCCTGAAATTTAAAAACATTGTGTTCAAGAATAAATTTTAGACCTTTCAGTAGAAATTCTCTTTGGGAATCTGGCATATCCTTAATACCTTTTAGGTAGTGCTCCACTGCTTGTATTCCCAGATCATGCTGTATATTAGAATACAAGGCGTTTACATCCATGGTAATGAAAAGAAAATCTTCCTCCCATGTAATATTTCTGATTTCATTTAGAAGCTGATTAGAGTCCTTTAGGTATGAGGGCAAGGTTTTTACTAGTTCTTGTAGAAACAAGTCGATGTAATGAGACAGCTGACTTGTGAGGGAACCAATGCCTGCTATTATAGGTCGACCTGGTGGACTTTTCAGGCATTTGTGCACCTTAGGAAGGTGATAAAATATAGCAGTATTGGGATTCTTATTCGTCAAAAATCTCTTTTCTTTTTTATTTATAATATTTTTTCCAAAAGCTTCATGAATTAAATCATGATATTCATCTATGTGGTTTTTGGAAGGGTCCAAGTGTAATTTTTTATAATATTTTTCATCACCAAGTATATTTTCTGCTTCTTTCAGATATATTTCCCTGTCCTGAAGTACTATCCCTCCCCCTTTATCAGCCTCCCTTATTACTATTTTAGTGTTATCCTTTAGATTTTTTATGGCACTTCTTTCTTCCCTAGAGATGTTATTTTTGTAACCTTTTATTTTTCTATTTTTGACATTTTTATTTTTAGAAAGATTGGATTTTTTAAAGATATTGTTTTTTTCCTCACTCATATGTCTAAATTCTTCATTTACCATAGAAAAAAATGTTTCGAGGTTGCTACCCGATGATGAATAGGGTTGAATTTAGACTGTGGACATACTTCCTTGTGCAGACAATTTTCTTTTTTATCAGTACTTTTTTCCATTTTCTGTTCTAAATCTTTCTTTCCCAAATTTTCCTCAATGGAAAAATGACGTGCTATTGTCAATTTACGTACATATTTATTTAGATCTATAAAAAGGTCAAAGGCTTTTGCTTTTTGTGTTGGGCAAAAACCCAGACCTTTGGAAAGCACTGCCAATTCAGCTTCTGTTGGACTGTATTCAGATAGGTTAAAAATCCGGATTGAATTTCTGGTATTATTTTCCTCTTCTATAGTTTCTTTTCCTTTTCTACATTTTGCAGTTTTTTTCTTTTTTCTCCCTCCTCTGGACCCTCTGGGCCTCCTTTTCTTTTTAATGGTTTTGTGGAGATTTGGGGAAAATATTTTAGAATCGTATTTATTTTCTCCTCTGGCAACGATAACGGTGCTGCTATTTGTGAACCGCTCTCGATGCTTGGTAATAATATCTCTGATAGTGGAGGGCGTTTTACCACCAGCTCTAAAAAAGAAATATTAGAGTTTGCTGGTGAGGGTGATGGTGCCTGCATAACCGTAGTGTACAGGTTTGGGGAGCTGGGGGTCTCATGTATAGTAAATTGACTACACAATAATGGAATTTCCTGATTATCCTCTCGGGGACACAATGTTTCTTGGGTCCCCGTGAGGCTCAGTATAGAGTTTTCAGAGGGGAATTCAAACTGACTAGTACTGCCTTCCTCTCTTTCTTTACACTTTTCCTCGCTGATTTCCTCTATTTTTTTGCTCCTTTCCTTGCTGATTTCATTGTTCGTCTTTTTTCTCAAGGCATTAGACTGGGATATCCCAGGTGTGGATGAAACTATTTTACTCGTCCAATTTTTGTTGTTATAATTTTTCGGTATGGCCCCTGCTTCTTTATAAGTAAATTTATTGTTAGAAGTAGTTCTGATTTCCTCCCCCAATATAGCTTTTGTTTTCAGATTATAATATGTTCGTAGACCCCTGACCATTTCATCTTGATTTTTTACAGGACTATTTTTTTCTTTAATGTCTATTTTTTTAGGGCCTGTTGCTTTAGGTAATTCTTTTTCATTTTTTCTTTGTTTTAAATCAAAAAAATCCCTTCTTACTTTTTTTGTTTTTGTTTCTATTAAACCATTCTCAAAAACTTCTAGATTTCTGTTTGTATCCCTATTCAGGGCCTCATATAAAGGGAAGGTTTCATAGGAGGAAAGTTCTTTCAAAGTCCTTTTCACACAGTATTGAGAAGGTTTTTGCCAGCATATTACGTTTTTTAATCAACAATTTTATAAGGTTATATGAACAATCATCCAGTATATCATACCATTCATCTGAGAAGATCTCATCATCCTCAAAAGTACTTTTGAAATGGATGCGCAAACCTGCTGGTATGATATTCTGGTGTAGACACAGGTTTAAAAAATCTGCGTCCAATTGGTGTCTGATTTCATTTTTCATATTCTTTTCCAAGCTGGAAAAAAGCTTAGTAATTTTTAATTTAATATCAGGATTACAATCTTTTTGTTGTGCACCTGTATTGTCCTTAATCGGTTCAGTCAATATCAGGGTTGATAGAATATTTCTTCTGCGATCTGCTCTATTCAAGAAATGCTCCATTTTGATCTTCGCTGCTCTCAAATTCCTGATCCAACAATCAAGAGTCCTCTCCTGGTACTGTTACAAGGGATCCTTGCAGTATATAAAGTTTCTGGTAGAAGAAAAGGAAAGGAAGAAAGCGCACCGATCTAAATGTAAATGTATAATCAGATCGTAGGTGGATGTGGATAGCACTCACCTTTTTTAGGTCTTGTTCACTTGCGTATCGGTCACTAGGGACCATTAAGTATCCAGGTGTAGGTTTCCTCAGTAGTCGGTATGCTGCAAATCCCTGGTAGCTAGTAAGTAGCTCAGACCGAGTTACTATAGGAATATTTATATTTCCTAATATGGAAAGGAACAGAAGCTGAATTGGAAACATTTTACCATTATATCAACACCATTGATTAAACCATTAAATTCACAGAGGTGCATTCTAATGTAGAAATGCAATTCTTGGATGTTAGGGTCATCATCAAGGAAGGAAAAATGGATACTACTTTATTTGTCAAATCAACTGATAAGAATAAACTTCTTCACTATATGAGCAACCATCCAACAGGTATGAAGAACTCTATTCCATTGAGTCAGTTGGTTAGGGTGGACAGAATAGTAAGTGATGATTCTGAAAAGGGAAAAGAAATCGATAAACTGGTGCAAAAATTCAAAGATAGGGGATACCCAAAGAAAATCTTAAGCCAACAAAAAGGTAAATTAAGTAACAGGAGCCCCAAAAAAGAGGTTGAGAAAAGGATCACGTTAACATTAACACATGGGGAGGAAGCTAAAAACATCATAGCAATAGTCCAGAAACATTGGGGGATGCTAAATAAATGCCTGCCACAGGTTGAGGAATATAAAAAACACCACTAGTATCCTATAGAAGAGTGAAAAACATGAAAGACCATCTGGTTAGGTCAGATATAGGTACCATGAAAGGGAGGAAACAAACCACGTTAACAGGAACTAAAAGAACAGGCAGCTATCCCTGTGTCAACTGTATAAATTGCCATTTAATGCTGAAAGGAAACAAGTTCACTCACCCCAAAACACACAAAGAGTATGAAATAAAACATTTTCTAACTTGTGATTCCAATCACGTGATGTATCTCCTTGAGTGTCCTTGCAAACTCTGATACATAGGGGAAACCACACTTGATTTCAAGATACGATTAGGCCAACACCGTTACTGTATCCGCAAAAAAATTATGAACCTACCAGTATCCAAACACTTTACAGAGGCTCAACATAAAGAAAAAGACTTAAGGTTTAGGATAATTGATACGGTACCAGCAATAAGAAGGGGACGAGATAGGGTAAAATGATTAAAAACAAAGGAACTTAAATGGAAACATGAACTGCGAACGCTAAAACCAGAGGGATTAAATGTAGACTTTAAAATACAAACAGCATTCTAGGAAATTGGTTCTAGTTGGAAACTGTATACATTTTAGTCACTTGAATGCACATGTATATATATATGGATTTTTTTAGTATTAATGTATATTTATGTTTTATCACATAGGAGACACAACTGTGAAGATATGGAGAGGGATCAATTGTTTATGGGGGTCTTTGCCTATAGGAGTCAAAAAAATGCACTATGAGACCAAAAATGTATAACAAACCCAGATAGCATGTAAAAAAAACAAAAAAAAAGATTTTGATATTTACCTTTTGATTTAACACATAGATAATTTTTGATATATATACACACATAGATTGTCATTGCACTTGTCACTTTTTAGTGTCTATTAAGAAATCACTAGTGCCTTGTAAAAAAATTTTTTTTTTAATTTATGGTTGGCCCCGTAACATATATATATATATATATATATATATATATATATATATATATATACTAGCTGTAGTACCCGGCTACACCCGGGTTAATAAATAACTGCTGTTAGCTATAATAAAATAGAATTTGAATATGTCATATTAATGACCTGTAGGAAAATAGAAGCTGAGCTGTGATTGGTTGCTATAGGCAGCCTGATAAATCTCCAGCCAATAGTAAACCCTCCCCCCGGCCGGGCAGTATATGTTACCTCACACATACACATAATAGACAGCTCATGTGACTGACATCTGCCTTAATTCCCTATATGGCACATGTGTTGCACATTGGCTGTTTTTAATCAGATGTTTATTTTTGGAAATAAAACATACCAGACGTATGAGGCGAGTTGTGCGAGGTGATTTGAGCAAATCTGTGTCTGTCTGTGTGGTGTGTGTGTCCCTGGGGTGTGTGTGTCCTTGGGGTGTGTGTGTGTACTAGTGGTGTGCATGTGTCCCTGTGGGGGGGTCCCTGTGGTGTGTGTCCTTTTGGGTGGGAGGGGTGTCCCTGTGGTGTGTGTCCTTGTGGGGGGAGGGGTGTCTCTGTGGTGTGTGTCCATCCCTATGGGGTCTGTGTGTTCCTGTGGGGTGTGTGTGTGTCTCTGTGTCCCTGTGGGATGTGTATGTGTGTATGCCCCTGTGGTGTGTGTGTCCCTGTCAGGTGAGTGCATGTGTCCTTATAGGGTGTGCATGTGTGTGTGTCCCTGTAGGGGGGTGTCTGTGTGGTGTGTGTCTCTGTGTTGTGTGTGCCTCTTTGTGGGTGTGTGTGTTTGTGTTCGGGTATGTGGAGAGTATCCAATGTTGGGGCTCCACCTTAGCTGTTACTCTTTCTGTGCATGTGGTGTGTATACATGTCCCTGTGCGTGGTGAATATTCCATGTCAGGGCCCCACTTTAGTTACTATATGCTGGCATATGCTGTTAGTCTTTGGTGCTGTCATTAAGCCCCTCTCATTCACAACTGTCAACTGGTAACTGTCACTTTCTCTCCATCATGGAGATAGGGCCAAAATTGTTTGGTGAATTGGAACGCGCGGGGTTAAAATTTCACTTTACAACATAGCCTATGACGCTCCCGGGGTCCAGACATGTGACTGTGCAAAATTTTGTGGCTGTAGCTGGCAGCTGTCGATTTTCCTCCCACCCATTTCCTTTTACTTTTTCCCCATTATGTAGATAGGGACAAAATTGTTCGGTGAACTGGAACGCGCAAGGTTAAAATTTTGCCTCACAACATAGCCTATGATGCTGTCGGGGTCCAGACGTGTGACTGTGCAAAATTTTGTGGGTGTAGATGTGACGGTGTAGATGCCAATCCCGGATATACACATATACATACATACATACACACATACACACATTCAGCTTTATATATTATATGTATGTGTGTATATATATATATATATATATATAAAACATGAAAAAAATCCTTGCAGCACACAGCTACTACCAATGATGTACAAGTGCTACAAGCCATATGTGTTTGAGGAAAAAGTTTAAAAACTTACGTTTTTTCAAAAAACTCAATAATCTATCTTTCAATTCTAAAGGTCTTAGTACAAGCATTGGCAAATGTCTGTTTGCTCATCAACTGCGACAAAGTGACTTCAGGCATGATGAGTCCTACTCTAATATCCCTATTCTCCTTGTCCACCCCCCACTTTTCAGTGGGCAGACACCATCTATACCCTCGATCACCTGTAGGTTAATGAGGGTGCACATTGCAGCAAAGGAGCCTGCAACTCCATATAATAAATAACAAGAAAAACTGCACAGCACTCAACAGACTTGTACTAAGAACTTCAGAATTAAAAGATAGATTATTGAGTTTTTTGAAAAAACGTAAGTTTTTAAACTTTTTCCTCAAACACATATGGCTTGTAGCACTTGAACATCATTGGTAGTAGCTGTGTGCTGCAAGGATTTTTTTCATGTTATTTGACTCTGCATCTTTGCTTGCACCAGTTCACACTAGTCTGTTGAGTGCTGTGCAGTTTTTCTTTTTATTTATTATATGGAGTTGCAGGCTCCTTTGCTGCAATGTGCACCCTCATTAACCTACAGGTGATCGAGGGTATAGATGGTGTCTGCCCACTGAAAAGTGGGGGGTGGACAAGGAGAATAGGGATATTAGAGTAGGACTCATCATGCCTGAAGTCACTTTGTCGCAGTTGATGAGCAAACAGACATTGGCCAATGCTTGTACTAAGAACTTCAGAATTAAAAGATAGATTATTGAGTTTTTTGAAAAAACGTAAGTTTTTAAACTTTTTCCTCAAACACATATGGCTTGTAGCACTTGTACATCATTGGTAGTAGCTGTGTGCTGCAAGGATTTTTTTCATGTTATTTGACTCTGCATCTTTGCTTGCACCAGTTCACACTAGTCTGTTGAGTGCTGTGCAGTTTTTCTTGTTATTTATTATATGGAGTTGCAGGCTCCTTTGCTGCAATGTGCACCCTCATTAACCTACAGGTGATCGAGGGTATAGATGGTGTCTGCCCACTGAAAAGTGGGGGGTGGACAAGGAGAATAGGGATATTAGAGTAGGACTCATCATGCCTGAAGTCACTTTGTCGCAGTTGATGAGCAAACAGACATTGGCCAATGCTTGTACTAAGAACTTCAGAATTAAAAGATAGATTATTGAGTTTTTAGAAAAAATGTATGTTTTTAAACTTTTTCCTCAAACACATATGGCTTGTAGCACTTGTACATCATTGGTAGTAGCTGTGTGCTGCAAGGATTTTTTTCATGTTATTTGACTCTGCATCTTTGCTTGCACCAGTTCACACTAGTCTGTTGAGTGCTGTGCAGTTTTTCTTGTTATTTATTATATGGAGTTGCAGGCTCCTTTGCTGCAATGTGCACCCTCATTAACCTACAGGTGATCGAGGGTATAGATGGTGTCTGCCCACTGAAAAGTGGGGGGTGGACAAGGAGAATAGGGATATTAGAGTAGGACTCATCATGCCTGAAGTCACTTTGTCGCAGTTGATGAGCAAACAGACATTGGCCAATGCTTGTACTAAGAACTTCAGAATTAAAAGATAGATTATTGAGTTTTTTGAAAAAACTTAAGTTTTTAAACTTTTTCCTCAAACACATATGGCTTGTAGCACTTGTACATCATTGGTAGTAGCTGTGTGCTGCAAGGATTTTTTTCATGTTATTTGACTCTGCATCTTTGCTTGCACCAGTTCACACTAGTCTGTTGAGTGCTGTGCAGTTTTTCTTTTTATTTATTATATGGAGTTGCAGGCTCCTTTGCTGCAATGTGCACCCTCATTAACCTACAGGTGATCGAGGGTATAGATGGTGTCTGCCCACTGAAAAGTGGGGGGTGGACAAGGAGAATAGGGATATTAGAGTAGGACTCATCATGCCTGAAGTCACTTTGTCGCAGTTGATGAGCAAACAGACATTGGCCAATGCTTGTACTAAGAACTTCAGAATTAAAAGATAGATTATTGAGTTTTTTGAAAAAACGTAAGTTTTTAAACTTTTTCCTCAAACACATATGGCTTGTAGCACTTGTACATCATTGGTAGTAGCTGTGTGCTGCAAGGATTTTTTTCATGTTATTTGACTCTGCATCTTTGCTTGCACCAGTTCACACCAGTCTGTTGAGTGCTGTGCAGTTTTTCTTGTTATATATATATATATATATGTATATATATATATATATATACATATATATATATATATATATATATATATATATATATATATACACACGAAAAAAATTTGCACCGATTATTAATTATCACCATTTTGAAAAAGACATATATGTTGCCCCGTAATGAATGATGAATGAAGTATGACTAATAAATTATTATAAAGAGAAACTGAAGTGTAATCATTTATTTATTTATATGAATTTGGGGATAACTTATGAGGTGGGAAATTGACAAAGAGTTATCCCATGTTGCAGAACAGGAATTTTTTTGAAGAAAGCATAGGATCTAGAAGTGGCAAAAGATCCCTGGAAATCCTTTGGACAGGGAGTGATAGAGGAGCAGGAAGCCCCTAAATCACTGTACTGACAAGGGGGTGAACTAATACCTAAATAATGGCATTACTAATTTCATTAATGGGAAACTAGCCACTATATAAAAGAAAAATCACATAATGTGTGAAAAATGTAATATAAAAGGATTCCTGGCAGGATGCAACAATAAGGTATAACCTGTTTATATTTGAAGAATTTATATACAAAAAAATGATTATTGACCAAAAGGAAACCTAGTTATGAGATTAAAATCCCTTATATATAACTAAATGCAGGGCTAAAAAGTAAAACATATATGGTTAAAATATTTGAGTACCGTCACCTTAATTATTATAATGGGGTAATATAGGGTTCATGATTTCTTTATATAAAGTTATTTGTAGTAAGCACAATACTATATAAAAAGTTTTGGGGGGTAGTACACGGAATATTCACTCAATTTATGGGTTCCTAATCTTATTTTAATGCAAAGGGAGAAGCATGTAAGCAGCAGGGACCGCCGGAGCCTGAATAGCTACTGAGCATGCGTGGGGAGTCGCAAGATAGCGCTGGACCTTCTTCCTGTTACACCATGGTAACAAGAGAAGCTAGGAGCCGCGCAGGCACAGTGAAACCTGAGGAACACAGTAATGGCGGTGGCCACTGCAAAACAGGAGGATGGAAGGTATTTCTAGTACATGTGGTCTCTGTGCCTAATTATACTAAATTAGGGTATGTGCACATTGGAAGTTTTGTGAGCTGTTTTTTAGCGTTTTCCGCCGGCGTTTTCCGCTGAGTTTTATGTAAATTTATGTTAATCCTAACCAGCGGTTGGCTTAACATGCTAGTCAATGGTTTTCAGAAAACGCTGTTTACATTAGAACGTTTTTTTTTTCCTCCTTTCCACTTTCTTCACCGGTTTTCAAAGATAGAGCATGTGACTTCTTTTGAGCGTTTTTCCAGCGTATCTAGCTTACAAGTGCACAAAAAACAGTCTTAAAAACGCCAAGAAAAACCGCCAGAAAACCGCCGAGAAAACGCTGTATAAACGCTAAAAAAACAATCAAAAACCGCTCAAAAAACGATGGACACTGCTGAGGTCAGGAATTTCATCTCCTGAAATTCTACTCCGGTTTTCTGACGGTCTGCAATGATGCAGAACCGTCCAATGTGCACATACCCTTAGGCAGGCACCTGAACATCAATTGACAATCTCTCCATATCTATAAGCAGATATAAGTGATTGTAAGACAATACTTAGTTCACCATATGTTATGAAAATATACTATCATAGTATGGTATATGGATAGGATGATTGGTAATTGCACTGCATTATAATGCTTTTAAACACTATAATTGAATAATTATGATGAAGGGATGTAGATGTATAAAAAGTCCAGCATATGCTGTGTGTGACTGCTGGAAGAAGGTCATGTATTGATCGAAACATCACCATTTTTTCACCTGAAGGCCAATAAAGGCATAAAAAGAGGATTTGGATGAGTGCTGCAGTCCGTTTTTTGCATATATAGATAGGTAGTTAGATACGAACTAGAAGACACAATTTTTCTCCAAAAATTTTGGATGAAAGCATTGGTACATCTTATAACCTAGATGCACCTATTTGCAGCTGTGGGAGGCGCATCAGCGGCTTGGAGTCGCAGGAGGAGCCGGCGCTGGGGCAGAAAGGGTGCCTCCATTTAAGGCTGTGAATATGATCTGATCCCCACCCTCATAATATCCTGCCCAAGCCTCTACACTGGAGCCAGCACTGAGAGGTGGAAAGGATTATGGATGTGAGGTCCAGTGCTAATGCACTATGCTTCTGCTTTCTGTGTTCAATAAAATGCCACCGGGTCTTCTCCAAAAAGGCACTGACTTCAATATAATGGCCCTGATCATGGTCTTCTCATGCACCACCCTAGTGTCATTTTGTTGCAGGCAGTTGGATTGCAAAAGACAAAGCATATCCACTGCACCCACGCTGATAATCCCGGGTGGTGAGCAGTGAACATCTTGGCTGCATATGTCAGTGTCAGTTGCCGACATCAGGAGAGGACATCAAGCATCAGGAGAATGGAGAAAAGGTGAGTAAAATATTTCATTTTCTTATGTCTGCAGCAGGAAGGGAGCCATATTCACAAGGAGAGGTCCATGACGGGGAGGGGGGCATATATACCAGGATAGGGGCCATACATGACATGATAGGGGCCATATATACCAGGAAGGGGTCCATATATACTAGGATGGTGCATATATAACAGAGTAAGCTCAGAAAGAGGCCCATATGTACTGGGATGGGGCCATATATACCAGGGCAGGCACAGGTTGAGGACCATATATACTAGGATGAGCCCAGGTTGAGGACTATACATATCAGTATGGGCACAGGATGTGGGCTATTTATAGCAGGTGAACCCATTATGAGGTCACAAGTCACTCTACCCCTCTACCAGACATATCCATTAATGTCAACGATTGCTCACTCTCCCCAGTCTCACAAGCCAAGTGCCTCGGGGTAATCCTTGACTCCTCCCTCTCCTTCAAGCCTCACATCCAAGCCCTTCCCATCTCTTGCTGACTCCAGCTTAAAAACATCTCCTGGATCCACACTTTCCTTGACCACGACACAGCTAAAACACTTGTTCATGCTCTCATCATTTCCTGTATTGACTACTGCAACCTCCTGCTAACCGGCCTCCCCGCTACCTCTCTAGCACCTCTCCAATCTATCCTAAACTCCGCTGCCTGATACATCCACCTGTCCTTCCGCTACTCCTCAGTCTCTCCCCTCTGCCAAGCCCTTCATTAGCTCCCCACTTCTCAGAGTTCCCGCTTCAAAACCCTAACCATGATGTACAAAGCCATCCACACCCTGTTCCCTCCATACATCTCTGAGATGGTCTCCTGTTATGAATTCATTGGAGCTCCCTCCGGTGGCTGTTGCTGGTGATGCAGCTGACTGTGTGGGCTTCACAGGTGAGGATGATTGGCAATCTGGTTCTTGGAGCATATAATGGTTGGAAGTGGATCAATCCTTGCCAGTTGTCTTTTGCTCCTGGAGGAGTTCACATCTCTCTGATTTCTTCTGCTCTGTGGAGATCTTTGCAAGATAAGTGAATGGCTTTTTAATATTTTGTGGCACACTTTGTGTGCTTAAGGATCTGCTTATGTTTTGTTTTATTCTGAGCTGTGGGTTGCTATCTAGTCTGTATATTTGTTTATCTGCTGTCAGATAGGAAGTTTTATTCCTAGGAATTTACCATTCACTATTATCTGTTATTTCCAGTTCTGCTGGCATTTGATTTAAAGAAGTCTGCAGATATAGTTGTCGCCGAGTCTTAGTGACTCAGGGTAATTTTTGTAATATCTGCTGTTGGAGGTTTTTGATAGTGTTTTATACTGACCACAATAGTATTCTATCCTGTCTTTCCTATATAGCTAGTCTGGCCTCTTTTGCTAAACCTTATGCTCTGCCTGTGCTTGTTTTCCTTCTCTTGCTTCCCAGTTAATATCTGTAGGGGCTTGCTATTCTTTTGGAGTTCTGCTCTGAGGCAAGATAGCTTTTTCTACATCCATCTTTAGGAGCAGTTAGTTCTCCTGCTGTGCAGAGGTGTCTAGGTCTGTTTAGTTACATCCCACGGCTACTTCTAGTTGCAGTGTGTAGTCAGGGATTGCGGTCAGTACACTTACCAACGAATTCTACGGAATCCGAATGTTCTCCTGAGTCATCAGTTCATAACAGTCTCCTAATACCTACCCTCATGTAACCTTTGTTCCTCCAAGAAATCCTCCTCTATTCCCCTCTCATTTCCTCCTCTCACAACTGCTAACAAGACTTCACCTGTACATCCGCCATCTTCTGGAACTCACTCATCCACCACTAACTCCCTCCGTCACCACATCAAACACAGGGAAGCTTCAAAAGAAACCTGAAGACACAACTCTTCTGACAAGCCTACAACAAGCAATGAAACCCAGTCTACCGCAGCGTCTCATGGTCGGCGCTATCCCCTCCTATTGTATCCATTCCAGTGCCTCATAGAATATGAGCCCTCACGGACAGGGTCCCATCCCCTCCTGTTCCTGTTTGTCTGGACTCCATGCATATATTGAACCAGTCCTCGTTCTACCTCTTCTTCATGTAAAGCGCCATGGAACATAATGGCGCTATATAAATAAATAATAATAATAATAATAATAATAATAATAATAATAAACATACGGTATTCAAGAATGAGGGCCATATACACTTTACCATAATAGGGATCATATATACCATGTGAATCATGTATACCAATCTGGGACAAGGATTAAGGACATAAACACCACATTGGGGAACATGTATACCTGGAATGGGTCCAGGATGGTACACATTAATACAGAATTGGGGGACACTACCACCATAACAATATCAGCAGCAGATCACCTCCATAACTTTTTTCCTGGCTGCAATCGCGTGTATCATACTTCATATCTTCATATCCACTGAATGCATATTCATATCTGTCTATGCGTGTTCACACCTACCACTATCTTTCCATCTTGTTGTTTCCTTCTCCTGTTTGAAGCAGTTCAAATATTGTTATTGATTCCAATCTCTCAATTTCCCCCTGCTGTTAGGTGTCATCCTGCTTCCTCCTTCTTATCACACCTGGTTCATTTTTTGGGCATTTGAGTATAAATTGAGTGGAACTGTTCTGATTGGACCTAGATCTGATGTGATATCATTTTCAGTGTGATATCTTTCAAGTGTAACAGCAGAAATATACCTGAAATAAGGTAAGGCGGCCGTCACACGCTTCAGTATCGATAGCGATATTGTTAGCGATCACGTGCACGCGCGATCGCTAACAATATCGTTTACATCGTTGGTGAGCTGTCACACAGACAGACTCACCAGCGATGTGGACCAGCGAGATCGCTGGTAACTATGGTACACATCGGGTTACTAGGCGCCACGCGGCGCTTAGTAACCCGACGTTTACCATAGATACCATCTCCCAGCATAGGCTCTGCCGCTGGGAGATGGATCATCGTGGTGTCACAAACCACGATGAGGCAGATTGATCAAGCATTTATCGCTTGATATGAGCTCCGGCTCCACCAATCTGCGATCTAACGATCAAGCGATTTTACATTGTAAAATCGCTTGATTGCACGCAGCGATGCACAAACGATATCGCTTAAGCGATCAAAAAGCAGATCGCTTAAGCGATATCGTGCTTTAAATTGATGCGTGTGACGGCCGCCTAAAAGTTATCACCATACTCACATTTGCCCTCATAGTTTTTGCTCCACTAATCCTCACTCTCCTTCGCTACCCCAAACCCAGCAACTTCTAACCAAATAACTATCTCCCCTGTTTCTTACCACCCACCTCACCTCATCTGCAGACCTCCTTCTTAACCTCACACCTCTCCTACTGAAATATAAAACAAGCCAGACACTCTCCTTCACCCACCTTCTTTCCCTTTCTCTGCTTCTCACTGCTAGTGACATATCTCCCAATCCTGGCCCCACTATCTCATAAGTCCCACTAATCCTCACCCCTGTCTATATCAAACTAAAATTACCTACTGCAATCCCTTACACGTAAAACCTGTGCCCCTGACCCTCGCCCCTCTGCTTCCTCTCTCCTGAGCACTTTGAAATGCTCACTCCATCTACAACAAGCTCCACATGATCCATGACACTTTTACTTCCTGGAACCTTTCCTTTCTGGGCATCATTGAGGCCTGGCTGACTCCCTCTGACACTGCCTCCCCTACTGCACTGAGCTATGGCAGCCTCCACTTTACCCACACTCCTCATCCTGGCAACAGACAAGGTGGAGTGGGTTTCATTCTATATACAAACTTCTCCTTCAACCCAATCCAACCCCCACCATCCCTTATCCTCTCTTCTTTTGAAGTTCACTCTGTCCGTATCTACTCTTGCTCTAGTGTCCAAATGAACATTATATACTGACCTCCGGGCTTAGCCATTGCCTTCATTGACCAATTCTCCACCTGGCTTCTTCACTTTTTCTCTGTTGACATTCCCAACATCATCATGGGTGACTTCAATATCCCTACTGACACCTGCCAGTCAGCAGACTCCAAATTTTTGTCACTTACTTCATCCTTTAGACTTACTCAGTGGACCTCCACTGCCATCCAAACAGATAGACATACATTGGACATTATCTTCACCCGCCCCTGTTCCCTGTCTAAACTCACAACCTCCTCTCTCCCTCTATCGGAGGGCCACCCACTCACTTACTCATCCTTGTCCTCCTCACCTGCCCCAATGTCCAGCCACTAGCACATGCTCACAAAAACCTACATTTAGATATTCACATACACTCAGACTCTATTCTACCTTTGTTTTCCATATCTTCATTCCACGACACAAACAGTGCCACCACTTTCCCTAATACCTCCCTCACATCAGCCATAGACTCGGTCACCTTTCTCATGCATGGCAAAATGCAACAAATCAGTAGGCAACCCTGGCACAACAATCTTACCAAAGACTTTGGCAAGTGTCCAGAGTTATGGAGTGGTGTTGGAAGAAAACACACCTGCCAGACAACTTCACTTCATACAAACAAGCAGCACTCTCCTTCAAATCAGCCCTCATCTCTGCTAAACAGACGTACTTCACAAACCTTGCATTTTCCTTATCCTACAACTCAATAAGCTACAGGATTTCGTCTTTTTTGTGATAATTTTATTACGTATTAAAATGTCCTGTGTGGACTCGTGTCACAGTGTTCAGTGTAGACATACAATTTTACATATAACCCTCCTCCACACCCATAAACACAATATCTATTTTATTATGGTGATCCCATAAATGTTACCCTCACAGTAATAGTGTCACACGTAATCCGTATTGGATTTATCTGGGCACTGAGTCTTTAGACTTTAAAACCAAGTAGGGATTATAGACTTGTCCGTCACACTTAGTCACTGTTGGTTCGTATCTCATGCGTAGTTCCCTAACTGTGAGTATGTAAGGTCAGGTCTCCAAGTGATCATATAACATCTATTATCATTCATTTGACATCCCTTTTATACAATAGACGATGTATAAACGTATGTGACCACAGGTTGTGGTCCTTTTTGCCTGACGCGTATCTCCTTTCTTGATACTTAAAGGCTCTTCAGGGGCTTCTGCATCAGGATATGTAGTGCAATACGTCAGATGATAAGCGGGTTCCTTATGATACTCAGGTCACCTGTATTGTGAATTAAATTTTTCTATTTTCTCTCTCTAAAGTGAAGGTATTGCTTATGGTCTGTTGTGTCTTATGGTCTCAAAAATATGGTAGATAGATAGATAGATAGATAGATAGATAGATAGATAGATAGATAGATAGCCAGAAAAAATTTCTCTGCAGCACTCAGCTACTACCAATAATGCACACATGCTAAAAAGCCGTATATGAGGAAAAAATTTAAAAACTTTAAAAAAAAACCCTCAATATTCTCATTTTTTTATTTTCTGAGGTTCTTGGTACATACATTGGCCAATGTCTGTTTGCTCATCAACCATGACACGGTGACCCCAGGTCTGATGAGTCCTAAGCTGACATCCCTGTCCTCCTTGTCCTCCCTGTCCCACTTCTAAGTGGGTGGACACCATCGCAACCTCAGACCACCTGTGGGTGAAGAGGGTGCTAAGTGCAGACATGGAGCCAGAAACTCCATACTTTGTACACAAAATAGAAAAAACTGCACAGCACTCAAAGACATAGTGTGAACTGGTGCCAGATAGCTTGCTTTTTGGAAGAAAACAAAAGTAGAGAAAAATAAAGAATAAAATAGAACACATGAACTATTGTGCACTTCCTATAACATATACTTAAGTTTAAAACACATTCTGTGTGATTGTAATAAAACCGTGGCCAGTTGACATTTGTCTTACATTCATAAAGAACATGTGGTTGTGCCAGAGGTGCCTTAAAAACACTTTATTAACATTAAAAGATGACTGGCTACAACTCCTGTGTGAAAGATGCTAACTAGAAAAAATATCAAGTCAAAAGAGAATTATTCTGCTTTCACACTGTGAAATGTGAAGTAGCTTAAGGCTAGGGTCACACTTGCAGATTTTACATACGTTTTTGAGACTTGCGTTTTGTGAAAATGCATGCAAAAACACATCCATAGGCCCCCATGCAAAAAACGCATGTCTAAATTTACCATGCGTTTTTGGGATGCGTTTTTGGTTCAGCACCAAAAAATACTGCAAGCAGCATTTTTTGGTGCTTTTACAAAAACGCATGCGTTTTTTTTAACATGTGGCCCTATGGGAAACACATGCATTTTTATATGGCACTAAATGGTACATGTGTGTGCGTTTTTTAAGGGTCCCCCACACCTATCAGCAAAAACGCATGCAAAAACGCAGGCTGCCAAAAGCACCTTAAAAAACGTATGCCAAGTGTGACCCTAGCCTTATGGCTAAAGAATGCAAATGGCAAAGCTGTATGTGGAGCTGTTCTGTGTGATTGTACTAAAACCGTAGGCTGATTGACAGGTATCTTACATTCATGAAGAACATGCGGTTTTGCCAGAGGTGCCTTAGGCTGGGGTCACACTTGGGCTGGGACCCACGTTTCCAGGCAGCGCCAAAATCTTAGCAATTCCTGCCGTAGCAGAAAGCATTAACGGCAAGTGCTTCCTGGCAACAGGGCCCCATAGAAAGCAGTAATTTACCTTAGTTGCAGCCGCACACAGAGCTGCAGGGGGTGCCCTTTTCAGCAGCGCACAGTAAAACGTTGCAGGCAGCGTTTCCTGTGTGCTCATGTAAAGCGCACCTCCTGGAGCTCTGTGTGCGGCTGCAACTAAGGTAAATTACTGGTTTCTATGGGGCCCCATTGCCAGGAAACACTTGCAGTTAATGCTGTCCGCTACAGCAGGAATTGCTAAGATTTTGGCGCTGCCTGGAAACGTGGATCCCAGCCCAAGTGTGACCCTGTCCTTAAAAAACACTTCATATCATCAGTTTCTTTTTGTTTTTTTCCATAACCAAAATGTTGG
>JARQOC010000002.1:105397128-105456078 GCA_033576535.1 Allobates femoralis | reverse complement strand
TGGTAAGTATATCGGAGTGTGTGTGTGTGTCCGTCCGCCCCCGCCCCCCCACTCTCCCCACGACGTGACTGCCCAACCCTCCCCCCCTCCTGCTAACCATGAGCCACGCCCCTAAATCCCTAACCACTGAGCCACCCCCACTCACTGCTAACCCTGACCCCACCGCACTCCTGCAAACCCCCTGAGCCACCGGCAGTGCAAAACCATGAGCCCCGCGCAGTGCTAACCACTAAGCCACCACCCAGTGCTAACCACTGACCCAAACCGGGGCAGTGCAAAACCACTGAGCCACCCGCGCAGGCTAACCACTGAGCCCCCGGGGCAGTGCAAAACCACTGAGCCACCGGCAGTGCAAACCCAAACTGAGCCACCCGCGGTGCAAAACCCACTGACCCAAAAGCCCAGTGCAAACCCACTCACCCAAACCGCCCAGTGTTTAACCACTGAGCCACCGTGCAGTGCTAACCACTGAGCCAAACGCGCAGTGCAAAACCACTGGGGGCCACCGTATACTTGCTCCCCATGAGCCACCTGTTACACAAAATTCATTTCACCCTAACTATTAGTAAGAAAAATAAATTTTTATATGGTTTTCTAGACTCCCCCGATTTTTTTAGAATTGGGCCGCCATCTAGTTTTTAAATATATTTGATGCAAATGGAAATAGGGGTTTTTCTTTAAACAGAGTTTTAGTTGGCCATTTTTTTCCCTTTTTTTGGTTTGAAAAAAATTTGGCGGGGGAAAAAAAGGTGTTCTATGAAGGGTCTTCAACAGCATAAGAAAAAATTTATGTTTTTTAAATTCTAACACCCAAAAACTATGAAATGTAATGGTTTTTTGTGCCGCTTATGTAATTTTGTTGATGAATGTGCAGTGATTTGAAAATGATTTTAAATTTTAATAACTTGTCCTGATTCATTAAACACAGTAATTATTTTTAGAACATTGCTATACCCTGTAGTTAAAATCATCTTAAGCAAAGATAATTAAAATAACAGCTAATGATTTGCTCAAGCTCAAGAAGATAATAAAAATATAGACTACGAATACATCAGCATGTTTCCCAATGTGAGGAGGGTATAGGATATATAATGTTTTGTATAATTTTGTCATCATGATATTTTAATTATTTGGGCTTTTGTAGATTTCTTAGCTTTTTAGACATATTTTTCCGCTGCATTGCTATTTACAATGCCAATCAAGTCATAAAGATCTCAAAAAGCTCTAAATTAGATTTGCTTTGGAAAGTCCAGCTGTTCTCTTGAGTGGCAAATTTGATCTAAAAATAACAGAGTCCATTATACAGTGCCTGTCCTATTCATTCTGTGATTTGTGGCTAGCCAAGGAAGAACATCTGATATCTAGGAGAATGCTAGAAGAGAACGAGCTTCTTTAGCACTGATTTCTTAAAAACTAAAATGTGACTTGCTCAGAAACCTGAAAATAATAGCTTGCTTCACATCTGGCTAGAAAATAAAAAATACAAAGGACCAGGTGGAAATAAAACTTTAAATATAGCAATAAAAGAGAATTAGTATAGTAAACGAAGGATAAACAAGAAGAGTGTACTATGAGCATATTGTGATATACTAATAATGAAACTGAGCTGATTTTAAAGGAATTTTATTCAAGTGTGCCCTTTTGCTAAATACAGCCACCCTTGTGAATAGCTGATCATGGAAAGCTGCCGTGCCAAGTGAGGAGGTAACATGTAAGTTGGACCCACTAGACCACAGAGCTGAACCCAAGGCACCAACCAGACAAGGATGTGTCAGAGAAGTGCAAGAACTTTATTGAAGACAATAGGAGAATCCACAAGAGAGGACACCATGGGAGGAGGCGCCAAACTCCTCCGAGGGAGCACCGGTGAGTGAACCATAAGAGTTCACTTGACACAGCCTCAAAGGCTCAGAGTGCAACAACTCCAAGACCAACCAGAGAGACCAACCAACTAAAGGCAACAGAGAAGCAAAGTCTATGAGGGGGATTGAGAGGTTTATGGAACTGTATGGGACAAATTAGCAAGGAACCGAGATAGCCAGGAGATCTGAAGGAGGTACAAGTCTGTGTCACAGAAGGAATGGTCCTGTGGTATGATGACAAGATTGGCAAAATTCCAGGTAGCAAAAGACCAGGATGGGGTCAAAAAGCACTAAAATGAAACACCAAGCATTGATAGCGAGCAAAGATAAGGCAATAATGAGCAGGGCTAATCCAAGGACCTGAGCACAGCAACGTTTGAACAACAGTACAAAATTGCTCAAGCACCTCCCTAAGGAAGTAGGGGCCTTAAATACACAAATTCTCTCAGCGATTTGCTGAAAGGTGACAGCTAAAAAAAAGAGTGCACTGGTCCTTTACATAAGGAGAATCTGCAGCGCACGCTGCCTATGTATGCTCCCCCACAATCCAGAAGTGAGAGAAGGCAGAAGAGATGCAACAAGATGGTGCAGCGATGGGCAAGGCATGGGCAGACATCTTGGGAGCATGGAGCAGGTAAGTATAAGAGTGGATGAACAGGTGGGTGCCTACGGCATGAAGGGACCCGGTCTTCCTATCCACTGGATATGGGCCCTACAGTTAGGGACCTTACATAAGCCTGTGTAAAATCTTTTTATAGTAGACAAGGTGCTATTAACTCAATCTGCAGTTAGAATAAGTGACCATGGAATCCATGAAATGTGTCAGCTAGTTTAGGAGCCTATTTTACTTAATGGATTATTCTGGCTTTAAGAGGAAATACAAAGAAAATAATGGGGGGTCTGTACTGTTCATATACACTGATTATACAAAGAAATGGAGTGTATCCACATGCTACAACACTTTGAAGAATTATTTCCTAAGAAAAAAAATGACTAGAAGACTGTTGTACATAGTTGTATTCTTTAAACAGTGAAGGAAATAATTATTTGATCCCTTGCTGATTTTGTAAGTTTGCCCACTGACAAGACATGAACAGTCTATAATTTTAAGGGTAGGTTAATTTTAACTTTGAGAGAATATCAAGAATAAAATCCAGAAAATCCCATTGTCTAAATTATGTAAATGTATTTGCATTTTGAAGAGATAGAAAAATGTTTGATCCCCTACTAACCATTAAAAGTTCTGGCTCCTTAGGACCAGTTAGATGCTCATAATCAACCTGTTACCTGCATTAACGACAGCTGTTGTAAATTGTCACCTGTATACCAGACTCCTGTCACCACACTCAATAAATCAGTCAGACTCTAACCTCTACAATATGGGCAAGACCAAAGAGCTTTCTAGGGATGTCAGGGAAAAGATCCTAGACCTGCACAAGCTGGAATGTGCTACAAAATCATAAGTAAGACGCTGGGTGAGAAGGAAACAAGTGCTGGTTCAATAGTAATAAAATGGAAGATATATAAAATGAGTGTCAAACGACATCGATCTGGGGCTCCGTGCAAAATGTCACCTCGTCAGATATACAGGATCATGAGGAAGGTGAGAAGGAATCCTAAAATTACATGGAGTGAACTTGTTAATGATCTCAAGGCAGCTTAGACCACTGTCACAAAGAAAACCATTGGTAAAACACTACGCCATAATGGATTCAAATCATGCAGTTGAATTTCAGGAAAGGGGAAAGGAAATGGCAGCTGACCAGTAGAAATAATGTCCTTCAGCCTGGATACACCTTCGCACGGATGTGCTGCCCTGGATCGGGCCAAATCAATAGAAAAAGGACTTCGCTGGAATTCCTTTTTCCAAATCATGCAGTGCCCTCAAAGTCCCACTGCTCAAGAAGGCACATGTGCAGCCCATCTGAAGTTTGCCAGTGAACACCTTGGTGATTCTGAGAGTGATTAGGAGAATCACTTGAACGTGCATCAATGACCTGGCAATCTGGTCAATCAGGTGGCTGGTAGCGATCACATGGTTTGTGACGTCTGGCCATCTGATTGGCCAAATCGCTAGCAGCCATCTGATTGGCTGTCAGACTCGCAGGTCCTTGTTGTTGATCGGATGTCTTCTTTACCGCTCCCGGTGCAGGCGTCGGATAGGTGAGTATGATATTTTTTTTTTTTTAACAACTTTTATTCACTTTTAGTGTACTTTCGCAGTGTATATATAGATACACTGCGAAAGTTAAAGGACTACTCGCTACTCCCAAGTAATCACAAGAAACTCGGGGAGTAGAAAGCATATATCGTTACTATTTTGGCGAGTACCGAATAGTAACGATTATAGTCGCTCATCCCTAATGTTATTCTATCTCTCATTGTTAAAATTAACATACCCATAAAATTAGAGATTATGTTTTTGTCAGTGGGCAGACTTAGAAAAGCAGCGAGGGATCAAGTATTTATTTCCTTCACTGTATAACATAACCTTTAACAGTACTGTCATTGACACTTCATTTCAAAAGTCCCTCCACGATGGAAGAAGTACATCTAGAGGAATTTAGGTTCCAATAAAAAAAAATTAATAGCTGAAATCTTGAAGTAAAATTAAAGTTCCATTCTACATTAAAAAAAATTAAAACATCAGTGGGAAATTAACAAACATTTTAACAATCTTGTCCATGCCCCACTGATGTTTACATTTTCTGAATAAAGAAAGGAACTTGAATTTTATGAAACACATTAAACTTAAATGGCAGTGGGAAAAATAATACCTAAAACTTAACATTTAAAAATTATTAAAAATAGGTATAAGCTATAAGGGTAGGGACACAGTTCAGTACCTGATCAGTTTTCCTCATCAGTTTTCCTGATCAGTGTTCATCAGTTTGTGTGACAAAACCAGGAGTGAACCTTGCAGAGAAAAAGTATAATTGAAAGATTGACACCTGTGGTGGGTTTTGGAGTCACTCCTGGTTTTGGCACACAAACTGATGACACTGATCAGGAAAATGATGAGGAATGAACTGTGTCCCTACCCTAATGGATAAAATACAAAAAAGTACACAAGTGATTTGGAGACGAATTCCAAATAATGTCAAATCAAAAAATGAAGTAACATTAGTTAGCTGCAATGAGTTTCACTGCAGCAAGATATAAAGCTGAATGCTCATATATCCACTCTATGAAATAAATTTCAGAGTAATAATTAATATGCTCTCTATCTAGCCAAATGAATAGGAATGATCTCACCAGTAACTTTTGATGGCCATTCTCTGAAAGATGCCCAGTAGTAATAGAGCCATCTCACAGGAGAGTGTCCTATTTCCCTTGACATCTATCTCCTTTAACTCATTTGGCACCTTAATGTAATGTACATTATTCTAACGACGCATTGCTTTACTCTCAGTAGGTCATCCGGGGAGTCAAAGTATTTGGACAGAATGTCTTAGTCATTTTGCAGAAAGTTATGCCCACAAGTTCTAGAAAATAATAAGATAAAAAAAAGTCTCACTCAAAAATTCACCAAATATCAAATGAGAAATACGAGACCCTACCTTTTATCATCAGCCGGGCATCATGGACGATCTACAATCTACCAACAATGTATCAGAGGGTCAAGAGAGGTCTTCTTGATCTTCTGGACGAGACCGAAACTAACCCAGATAGGCAAGATTCCTCTATAGCAGAGGTGGGGAACCTTTTCCTGCTGGGGGCTATTTGTAAATTTCTGCCATCCTTCAGGAGCAGTACAAGATTATTAACTTGAAAATGACCCTGCTATATTTGGTTAAACAATCAACTACTCCTATTGTGGTGGCTGGGCCCTTCTCTTTGGCATGGCTTTGATGTTAGATTATATTGATCATGTTGCTTTTGAGTTGCTTTTCCAGGTTTGTTAGGGCCATGGACAGGAGTGGCGCTGTATCCACGTAAAAAAACAAAACAAAAGAAAATGCTGTTGACAGACGGGAAAGGGATGAGAGGAAGCTTTATAGCTGTAGATGGGGGAAGGGGGGCAGGCTGCAGACCACACAATTGTAGAATCAGCAGAGGTAGCCCTACGGATATCTGTTTTCGTTCAATGTGTCATGATTGCCATAAAGGGGGAGTCACACGCGTCAATGTCGTCAGTGAGATGATTGCTGACGACATTGACGGCTGATCGCTGGTGAGCTGTCACACAGACAGACTCACCAGCGATCAATTGACCAGAGACATCATGGAAATGATTTAAATATCGTTTCCACGATGTCTTGCTCCCGCTGCCAGCCTGCTGGAAGCTGGACCAGGCTGGTCTCCAAGGTAAACCGCGGGTATCTAGGCAGCGCGCGCTGCCTAGATACCCGATGTGTACCTTAGTTACCAGCCTCCTCCGCTCACCGGCTGGTATCTAAGGTACACAGCGGGTAACTAGGGACCCTAGTTACCCGCTGTGTACCTTAGATACCAGCCGGTGAGCGGAGGAGGCTGGTAACTAAGGTACACGTCGGGTATCTAGGCAGCGCGCGCTGCCTAGATACCCGCAGTTTACCTTGGATACCAGCTCCCAGCGCTTGTGAGAGGCGCTGGGAGCTGGAATATCGCTACTCCCGGTGTCACACGCAGCGATGCTGCGTGTCCACCGGGCGACAATCGCCAGGTTTTAGAGCAGGTTCTAAAACCTGGCGATCATCAACCAGCGATTTAGGTTGATTCAGTATGTCACACGCATCTACATCGCTGCAACGTCACGTGCAGCCGAGATCGTGCAGGCGATATTGACGCGTGTGACTCCCCCTTTAGTGTATTACTCACCTGTGTGATCTAATCATGTCTGTGAAGTGTATCATGGGGTTGTAGAGAAATAGTGACACTTGTACATCGCGTTTGTGTCTGGTACTGCAGTATTACTCCATTTAGAAGATTTGCATCATAGACAGGAGTGGCGCTGTATCCACGAAAAAAAATAAATGCTGTCGACAGACGGGAAAGGGATGAGAGGAAGCTTTATAGCTGTAGATGGGGGAAGGGGGGCAGGCTGCAGACCACACAATTGTAGAATCAGCAGAGGTAGCCCTACGGATATCCGTTTTCGTACAATGTGTCAATGACACATTGTACGAAAACGGATATCCGTAGGGCTACCTCTGCTGATTCTACAATTGTGTGGTCTGCAGCCTGCTCCCCTTCCCCCATCTACAGCTATAAAGCTTCCTCTCATCCCTTTCCCGTCTGTCGACAGCATTTTTTTTGTTAGAGCCATAGACATAACATAGCATATACACCCCTCGGGAGGCTGAGACTGGGGCATACAGATCACTGGGGAACTAGATTTAAAAGTAAGGCAGTCTGCAAAATATGTTTGCCAGCTTAAACACTGCGGTCACCCTCCACCCTTGCAGAAACCTCACACACATTGACACTCGCATACTCTTTGACTCTATTCAATTACTATGCTGAATCTCCTATCTCCCGTCCCTAACCAACCTCTTCAATCCGGTATCTTTTCTTCCGCTTTTGAAAATGCAACAATTACACCTGTCTTGAAGAAGCCATCTTTTGACTCGAACTCTACATCCAGCTGCCGCCCCATATCGCTGCTCCTGTTCACCTCCAAATTTCTTTAAAAGCATGTCCACACTGTACTTTCCTCCCACCTCTCATCCAACTCACACTTTGACAACCTTCAATCTTGCTTACACCTGACCACTCTACCAAAACCGCCTTAACCTAAATTTCTAATGACCTAATTATCGCCAAAGCTAACAGACACTTCTCCTTCTTGACCTGTGCTCTGCATTTAACACAGTCGACCATTGCCTCTTACTACAGATCTTCTCTTCCATTGGTATCATTTACCTTGCCCTCGCCTGGATCTCCTCCTACCTTTCCAACCGCACATTTAGTGTCTCCCACTCTGACACAACCTCCTCACTCCATCCCCTCTCTGTTGAGGTCCCTCAAGGCTCTGTCCTAGGGCCCCTTCAGTTTTCCTATTTAAACTCTTGGCCTATGACAACTCATAATGTCCCATGGATTCCAGTACCAACTGTACACTGACGACAATAAGATCTACCTCTCTGGCCCAGACATCATCTCTCTGCTGTCCAGACACCTTAAATTATCTGCAGACACCTTGAAAAACAGCCAGACTCGGGAAGACCTAACAATTGTACTGGCAACTTCTGTCGTGTTGTTGTTCCGGGGAATGGTTGCCTGCCTTCTGCCTGCGGCCACCACCCTGCTTCTTCTGGCCTGTTGTGATGCTATGCCTAACTCCCCCTGTGCCCTGCTGTACTCGCTCTGCATGTCCTCTTGCCAGGTTGGGTCAGTTACTGGATCATCCACCACGTCGTCTTCCATTCCACACCCTGGTCCTCCTCTTGACTTTCTGACAATTGTGTCTCATCATCGTCCACCTCTTGTTGAGACACGTTCCCACCGTTGCCTTCGTGAGACCGTGGCTGTTTAAATATTTGTGCCTCGGTACATACGATCTCCTCATGACCCACTTCAACTGGAGCTGGCGAGAGGCCAGAATTTACGAATAGATAAGTGAACAGCTCTTCAGAGTGTTCAAGTGTGGGATCAGTTATGTCCGGGGCCGGGCACTCGGCATGGTGGGAGGAAGGAGGATCAGGGTGTGGAATGTGCGGTCCAGTCTCACGGCTACTGACACTTGACCGTGTGGAAGACAGGATATTTGTGGTGGAGCCAAACTGACTGGAAGCATTATCCGCTAACCAACTAACAATCTGTTGACACTGGTCTTGGTTTAATAGTGGTGTACTGCTGCGGTCCCCTAGAAATTGTGACAGGAAGGTCGAGCGAGATGATGTGGGCATTTGTCGTGGTGCAATTCGAGCTTGCACACGGCCTCAGCATCTGACTGCACCACTATCACGTCCAGTTCCTTGTCCCTTGCCACCGGCCTTGCGCATTTTGAATGTTGTGCTGCCTGTATACAGCTAAATGAAGGTGTCCAAAAGATGGTTTTTAGCTGCACACTGAGATTACAGATTACAGCGGTTTAATCCCGGCAGCTGGAACTGTCAGACACAAATGCTGACGCGTATACCGTGTTTTGGCGTATACTACTTGGAGCTACAAGCCACTCATGCCGCACTAAGATGCTAAATGAATGCAGACAAGAGTTGGTGTTTAGCTGGACACTGAGATTAGAGATTAAATCCCAGCAAGTGGACCAGTCAGACACAAACGCTGACGAGAATACCGAGTGTTTTGGCGTATCCTAATTTCCGCTACAACCCACTCCTGGAGCACACAAATGGTAAATGAATGCAGACAAGAGTTGGTTTTTAGCTGGACACTGAGATTAGAGGTTAAATCCCAGCAGGTGTACCGGTTAGACACAACAAACGCTGACGAGAATACCGAGTGTGTTGGCGTATCCTAATTTTCGCTATAACTCACTCCTGCCTATAGAGAGCTAAATTAATCCCTAAAAGCACTGTTTTGGGATGGATGAGATTTCCAGCCTGTCCACCAGCCCCAGATGTGATGCACGCTGGTATACTGGCACAACGAAGTTTGCTACATACCCTGCCTGCCTGTATACAGCTCTATTAGTCCTCAGAAGGACTGTTGTGGTAATTAGATTGGCAGCCCTGCACCTACACTAGCTGAAAGGCCACAAATCTGTCCCTCAATCAGCAGCACCTCTCTCTACACTGACTGTCTGTGGAGCAGAGTGACGAGCACAGCGCAGTCAGGTCTTATAAAGACTTGATCACGCTGTGCGGCCAGCCAATCACTGTAAAGCCACAACCAACAGGGCTGTGGCTTTACAGTGGCTGTTAGCCAATCCCTGCATGCGGGATGGTTCTGTAAAGAGCGCCAACATGCAGGGAGGTGGACCCCGAGCATAGCAGGAGTATCGTGAGATTACTCTATACACGCCGAGTACCCCGAGTACCGAGATATTCATGTGAATACCAAGTAGTGACAAGCATACTCACTCATCCCTAATTATAATATATGGAGGACTATGGGGAGTGTCTTTTGCTATATGCAGGACTTCAGGATACAATATACCATATGAAGGGCAATGGGGTGCATTATACTATGTGGAGGACGCGGCAACCAATCAGAATAGCGGCGGGCGCCATGGTGCCATATTTCAAATACACATGTGCCCTGCATAGGGGACGCGTGCCCTGCATAGGCAGAGTTGCACTGTCCTATGGTCAATATGAGCCTTTAGGGGGACTGGCAGAGCAGAAGGGGGCGGCACCTGCACCACGCACTTCCTGTGTGACGTGCGTCGGCTGCATAAGGTAAGATCACCAGTGGAGGCTGCCGACAGCACCCCCCGCCAGCGGCCGCTGACAGCACCCTTCCCCTTCCCAAGGCTGCCGACAGCACCCCCCCCCCGGTCCTCACCTAGGCTTAGGTGGCAGAGAGCCTTGCTACACCCCTGTGCATAGGGGAAATTAATCAGAAATGTGTACCAGCAAATATTTTTTTACAAAAAACGCTCTGGCAACGCATCAGCTACGCGGGAATGCCATGACAGAGACAACAGTGCTACACTAACATAGCGGGTGGGAAAGCTGACTTCACTGTCGACTTTCCCATCCCATTATTTGAAATGAACAGCGATGTGAAAACGACGCACCAGCGATCCCGGCCAGGTCGTATCGTTATCGGTATCGCTGGTGCGTCGTTATGTGTGATGGGGGCTCTATACTTACAGGACCTCTGATGTCACAATCATGGCCGGAGCAAGGTCACATGTCTGTGACATCACCAGTGGTCCTTAAGCTAAACGCGCACAGCACCAGGAGCCAGGTACTGCAGACCACTTACACCCACACACCCTACACTCACCCACCACTCACACTTACCCTGCACTCACGTCAAACTCTGTCCTTCACTTACCTTGCGCTCATATCACACTGTCTCCCTAATGCAAAACCCGCTTCGTTGATTGGTTGTGCCCAGCCAGCAGCGAACAATCAGCGACGCGAGATTTCCGTTATAGCGAAACAGGCACAGGCCACCTGGTCTCTCGGACCACTCCGCTTGGTCTCCTGCCCGCTGCTCACCCGCTCCACCCTGGCCGCCGCTCCATGTTCCATCTGCCCGCCACGCCATCTCCCCGTAGTTCACCCCACCATTCTTCTTCTTTTCTTGGCATAGACTCCAGAAATTCAAAGGCCGCGGGGGGTGGGGGTGGAGCTACCAAAAGGGGCGTTGTAATGGTCATGAACAAGGGCACGCCCACCACATCAGGGCTATGCACGTGGATACGCCTATTATGACCCCCCTGTTAACTCCGCCCCTGAGGCCTTAGAATTGCTGACGTCTATGCTGGAGGAAGAAGAAGAAGGCATGCTAGGGTGAAAGGCGGCTGGACAGAAGCCTGTAAGCGGGTGAGAACTGAGGGGACCACCGCTGCACACCCACACCGCCGTACATCCGCACCGCTGCACATCCACATATTCTAGAATACCTGATGCGTTAGAATCGGGCCATCATCTAGTATATATATAGTACTTGAGAAAGGTGCATTTTTCAGCACCGAAACGTTGTGCCAAATTTTGGCATCAAAGTCCATTTTTTGCACTGAACTTGTGTGTGCTGCCTGGAATTCTGGTTTCTGGATCATTCTCACAGCTGGACACTATCTTCAGGAATGGAATATGCACCAAAACTGCTAAGTATACCTGTGCTGTTTTGTTTTTCTATTTGTATATATATTGTGAGGTAGCACCCCGGGTACTCGCTTGGCACGGGGAAATGACATCAGCAACTACATTTTAATGGAACATAACCAGCGGATTTATTGTTTTTCTGTCATAAACCGCTTTCATCACATACAACATAACACCATATTTACATTTTCATATGACATAACTTCTACATTAGTACATCACATGACATTACATTACAGGACATTCACATGAAAATCAACAGGGACCATATCATGACTTATTGTCGGTCCCAATAGCGGTTACCACCGCCTAACACCCTGACAGGGATCCTATTGCACACGAGTTATCATACAGGGTACTTTTTCATGAACCATTATGACTCACGCATGACTTACATAAACCAATATGCTACATACACAGGGCCCACAATAGTAACAGGAACCCTGTCACTCAGTACACATGAGACCTCCATGGATCCACCGGCATCTGAGACACTTACATCTGGATCAATGGAACCATATCATGACTCATTCAGTCAGTCCCAAAGTCGGCTGTGACCGCCTGGCCCTTGAGCCGTACTCGGTCTCTCACACCGCACATCTGACTGCCTGGCCCTTGAGCCGTCCTCGGTCCTCATCACTCATATGACCGCCTGGCCCTTGAGCCGTCCTCGGTCCTGGACATTGGCTGGCATGCACACATTACGTGCCACCGGCATGGAGCTGGCAGGCTCCCTTCACTTCCCCCACCGGGGACGGATCACTTTCAGCACATCCTCACATGGTAGTGGTCTGGACTGCTCTGATTCCCATTGTTCTCTTTGACAACTGGCAGGTTCTTATCCAGGCTGCCTCACACACAGCTGCAACACAGTGAGTCAATCAGCACATCTCACTCACACACAGACCTGAGATGTGATTAATCCCCTGTGCACCATTCAGGTTTAGCCCAGCAAAGCACTCATGCACACAGGTTCAGCCGCTCATTAGGCTCATCTACCCGTTCTAGATGTTAACCCACTGTGTACTGGACAGGTTTACAGCATTCACACACAGGAAAACCGGCTAATGTGTACAGAGACCTGTGCTGATAACCCGTGTAATGCACCCGGCCATGGGCACATGCCGGTAACATCACCACAATATATATAACTTGTAAGGCAATTAGAACTTCTGCCATGGAGTCCCACGATTTCAATGTGTGCCCCTGGTGCAGAATCCAGTGTCCTTTCACATTTGCATCTGCTGCGGGACTGATCGGCCATGACTTACACATCACGTCCAGTGCCTCTCCACGGAACATACAGACATTCCAGCCATATTTCTCCCAAGTGGCAGTTGGTCGGGGGTGCTCATCTCCCATCTCACTCCCACATTCTTTGCTCAACCCAATTGGAAATTCCCTGATATTAGCTCCGGTTTCCCCCATGTGTAGTGCTTGTGATTGGCTAAGCATTTTGAAGAAGGAGGAATGGTCTGTTGGGGAAAACGTGCCATTTTACCAGCTTAGTGCAGTGGCTGCTTGTTGATGCTCAGACTGCAGGTCGTTGTATGTGGTGTGTGGACAGTGCGGCATGGTGGACAGGTCTAACTAGCTAGTGCCAGGCAGCGGCCACATTGGAGCTGCCCAGAGTTTTGTAGGCTTGTGCCAGAGAAAGCAGGTTGGCAATCAGTGCTGCCTCCTGTGTGTATGCTATAAAGATGCAGAAATGTATCTGTCTGCAGGACAATGGCTCTGCCAGCCACCACTGTAAGTCTGTATGCTTGTGCCAAACCTGCTATTTCCATTAATGATCCTTGTTTTGGATTCTCCTGTGTTATTCTTGTATGTGCGTGTGATGGCGCTGGCATACTTGTGCTTGAACATCTATTTGTCTATTTCTTTAATTTAAAATGCTCACTATTATAGTCATTTACAGGATAGCAAAGATTCTCGGGAGTCCTGAAATACGTTGACTTGTAAATCAATATTATATTCACCCTTTGATATCTCGTGGAATACAGCAGCATGGTTTTGAACCCTTAATCCTCCCTACTCTATATACATCATGCTGAGGACTGCAGGAACCTGATATGCTTTTATAGTGGTTGTGACTCTCACAACCACACAAGGTGAATCCTCTGATATCTATTTAGGTAATATTTTATCTCTCATACCCTTCATCTTTCCTACTTTAATTTTCTGAGATAATGGCCTTTGGACTTTCATTGGCTGTAAGCCATAATCATCAACAATAACAGAAATAAACACCTGAAATAGATCACTCAGTTTGTAATGACTCCATATGCTATATGTGTTTCACCTTTTGAATTGAATTACTGAAATAAACGAAATTTTTGATGATATTCTACAGTGATACATCAGTTTTTGTTGACTTCGGATATCGTCGGTTTCGGTTGTTGTCAATTTTTTTCAATGAAAATCGAGTCTCGGTTTTCGTCAGTTTTTGTCCATACATCGCTGCTAATTTTGCATTAAAAAATGTGATTCCCCTTACAAAAAATAAAATGAGCACCCCTCTTTCCCATCCTTGGCGTCTTCCAAACACCAAAATGATCTTTTTTAAAAATAAAATACCATATTAAATGTTTTTTTTCTGTAAATTAATGTTTCATAATCCTCTTACAGTCATTTCTGAGTGATTCTAGCACTAACCGCTATCTTTATTCACTATAAAATGTTTTTTTTTAAGTAGGTCTTTTTCAGTGTCTCGAACCAATTAATTCATTTTTCATTGTTTCTTATGGAAATTGTTGCCTCGGTTATTGTCGGTTTTGGCTTTAGTCGATAGTTTTCGGATGAATTATTGACGAAAACCGAGGTATCACTGCAATTAATTAAGAGGCACCTGTATGTCCAGTCTCAGACGTTAGACCTGGATTCTGTTGGTACTGTATATTTCACTTGGCACTTGCAACTGATGGTGTGGGAGGAGGAATTGTAAGGTGATCTGCAAAAAGCACATTGCTATCTTTTTAATAATATGACCTTCGGCTAGATAGGGTGGACCAAAACGGTAAATATAAATTCTACAATATGCAAAAAGTGGATTTTATTTGCAAAGTTCAGAATTTTTTTTAGACATTAAAACTTAAAAAGCATTTACAAATTTAGTTCCAAAAGAGTTTTTTACCAGGCTATTTGCGCTCCCAGAGGTCTATGATTCAAAGCTTCTTATAATTTCATAAAGAGTTTTTTAATATTTCTTAAGAAAAGCATACCGACTACTGAGGAAACCTACGCCTGGATACTTAATGGTCCCTAGTGACCGATACGCAAGTGAACAAGACCTAAAAAAGGTGAGTGCCATCCACATCCACCTACGATCTGATTATACATTTACATTTAGATCGGTGCGCTTTCTTCCTTTCCTTTTCTTCTACCAGAAACTTTACAAATTTAGTGTAATCTTACCGTAATCGTACTGACCTGAAGAATCATGTCAGACCTTATTTTCTGCACCATGAATGCCTTACAATAAAACCCCCAAAAACAATTAGGAAATTGAGTTCCTTTCACTATTCCCCCTTATTTGGACTGTATCTCTCATTCTCAGCACATTAAATAGCTTTTGAATTATACCATTCATTTTGTTATCACTCATCTTAAAAAAAGCAAATCCTCATATGGTGACAAAAAATAAAAAATGCATAATTGCTATATAAATAAGAGAAGAAAAAAGTTCAAAAGCTAAATTAAGGGGTCAAACCGAATAAGTCAGAGCATTACTTTTCTCTGCAATATTTTTTAAATAACTAAATCATGCCCGAAGCCATTGCCTCTTAGAGTGCCTTCACACTGCGGCGTGATCCGGTCCGGGGCTGTCCGGGATGACCCTGACAGCCGCGTACTTGATCAGCACACAGGACTGGAGGGCTAATATGCCCTCCGGTCCGGTGTGCAGCCGCACGCAGTTCCCACTGCTGATAAGTCAGGACTGCGTTTCTGCGGTCCTGACCTGTCAGCGACTGCAGCTGAGTGCAGCTGCACACTGGACCGGAGGGCATATTAGCCTCCAGTCCTGTGTGCTGATCCAGTACGCGGCTGTCAGGGTAATCCCGGACAACCCCGGACCGGATCACGCCGCAGTGTGAAGGCACCCTTACCCGTTAGTCGGCATAACACGAGGCATGAGTCTTTGTATGTTTGTTACTTTAGCATGTGTTGAGTTGGTAATCCTTCTATCTACTTGTCCTTATGACCCACTGTAAAACTGAAGATATTCTGAAGTCCATATTTGCAATAAAGCTCCTCCAAACCCAATTTATTTTATGTTTTCATTATTTGAAAATATTATTCACAAATAATTTTGTGTTCAATGTATTTGTTAAATAAATATTTGTGTTATTTTTTTGCATATCTTAACCTGTAATATCAAAAATAACTAAACTAGAAGTTTTTCAATTTTTACACAGGCCACAAGAGGTTTTTGACCCTGATGTCCTATTGCTTCAGCAAGGAACACAAATAAATAGCCACAATGATCAGTCCCTGACTCTATCCTTTGTAGTGAAATATCTAATGAGGCTTTGATATTGCCAATGGTGAGTGGTGAATCCCATCTTATCAGCAGTGTTATTGCCATCCTGCCTCTGATGATGACGAGCCTGCTGAAAACTATGAAAGGATAATTGTAATGTCCGTCCGAGTTGCAGATAAAAAGGGGAATCCCAGACAGATTAAATGCAAACCGCACTGTCAAGTAGAACCCTGAGATGCCGAGAGACCCTTTAACCCCTATACAGGATCTGGCTTTACTGTAAGGTCCATAGGGTTGCTGCCCATAGATGGGTTGCAGTCCAGAAATGGAAAAGTTGCCAAGCAGGGTCAAAGCTGAGAGGTCAGGAAAGTACAAAATTGTAAGGCTGGAGAATAGTATAAAAGCAGGCAGACATCAAACCAGAAAATCAATAATACAAAGCATGAATACAAAGTAAACCAGGGAGTATAACAGGCAACTAGCAACAAGACACAGTGCTCTGTCTCATGAATGGGAACAACCTGCGATGTCTGTTTTTTTTTTTTTTTTGCATTGTTTATTTTTCCTCCTATCAGGAAATTCCTTTATTGTTGCTAGGTAGATTAGTCTGTGTAAAAATGGTCCCTACCTCGTTGCCTTAGTTTGTGAGCCTTTTATGTTGCTTCGAGAAGCCATTACTGAAGACACATGTGTGCAACCCTGTACAGATTATTCTTTTTCACCTATCGTTCCATTATAACTAATACAAGATTTGGAAGAAAACTATAGCATTTCTCCAGGTCTTTCTACAGCTGCAGTAACATTGAGTTGACACTGTCTGTTCATTATTTGGTGATGTAAGTACAAGTATACAATTATCTAAAAGACTGGTGATTAGAGCGTTTGGGATTTGCATTCATCAGAAGGGGATAGAACACACAGAATATTCAAATAGGCTGCAGTACTACCTAAGGCTGTGTGCAGATGATCTGGAGGCACTGCCTGTTTGACACAAAGCCACAGGACCTGCGGAAACCCATGGGCGCAAATGGGGAGACCGCAATAGCCCTATACTCATTGTCTGCAGTGAGTACGGGATGTCTTCTCCCTTTCTTGCACCCAATGGTTATCTCTTCCGCCTTCACAGCATGCAATGAACTTGCTGCGAAGAAGTGAAGGTCTGGCAACCCGTACAGCAGCTGAAAACACACTGGCGAAAAGCATAGAGAGCATGGGATTTCTTGAAATACCATCTACTATGCTGGTAATGTACCATGCAGCATTTTGGAGACAGCGGCAATACTCAGTATCCAAAGTGCTGCAATTCCTGATCGTGAGCACACACCCTAATTGGCTGAAGTCAGAGTTAGTGACTACAGTTGGGCAGCCATACAACTCATCCATACAGTTGGGCAGCCATACTACTACAACACCAGCCGCACCATGAGGAATCTAAAAAACGCCTTAGTGGCAAGTGTAAAAATTGCAAGATTTTTCTTAATATTATTATTATTATTATTATTATTAACAAAAAAAATCATTACTTTAAAAAAAATTGCAAAATGTTTTTAAAAATATATAAAAACAAAACCTGATCTCAACATAAGGTCATTTTTTGATGATAACTTTTCTTTAAAATTTGTCAAAGAAATCACACAGCTCAATACCTGAGTAGTAAAAATCATTCCTTCACCTTTTTTCTTTTTAAAGATCCTGAGCTGTCTATAAAATTATATATGCACTGCTAGGACAATGTGACAAGTAGTGAATAAAATGCCTCTGAAAATATCATTGGAACAGAAAATTGATTCTATTATTATCCTTTCATTCATCATCAACTCGATATATTGTTCACTGATGTTATTATATGTTTCTAATGATTATAATGTTAGAGATAATTATCCTTGATGATGTCATGAGCTGGAATAAGAGAAGCAAAGATATTTAATGGTACCACTCACATCGATAACATTGAATAGAATACAATGTCCTGTTTATGAATAGTATATTTTCAATGGACTATATAGTCTCACTAATGTCTATTTCATGATACGCTTTAAGACAACTATCTTTTTCAAATGTCTTTGGGTAATGCTGGAAATGAGGAATGACATCTTTGAATTCTCTGTATTAATGGGGTTTTTTTTGTGAAAAGGTCAACTTACCATTTAATCTGTGTGTTCTTTATGTGATAAATGCAGGATTCCTTCTGAATATAACACAAGGACATGAAATACATTTTTTCAAAAGAAAGCAATTTTTATCTCATTATTATTATTATTATTATTATTATTATTATTATTTTACAAATGGCTAAGAAATTATCTTCTTCAACATAATAATCTACTAGTTTTCAAATACTTAAAGGGAACCTGTCAGGTGGTTTATGCCCCCCCAGCTATCACTATCTGTACGTGTAGCTTTATAAGGGCCATCTCACAATGGGATTTTTAAAAAAATGCGGCAGTCACGGTGAAAAAAAACACATCTGCCGCATTTTCCACCTAACAGCCGCACTTGCGGCACACTTGCGGCAAGTCCCATGCATTGTCTATGGGGCTTGCGGTAAGTGTGCGGCAGGTGCGCCAAGTGCGGTTCCAGCATTGGCGGCAGGTGCGGCCGCAAAAAAACGCTGTCAACTGCGGGGTTTTTTGCGGCCGCAACTGCCGCACCTGTCGCACACTTACCACAAGCCCCATAGACAATGCATGGGCTTGCCGCAAGGGTGCCGCAAGTGCGGCCTTTTTTTTACCGTGACTGCCGCATTTAAAAGAAAAAAACTGTTTGAAAAGGCCCTAATACTAGTTTATTCATCCCTGTCTGACCTCATAGTGTAATGTAAAAGGTGAGAAAAAGCATTTATACACTTACATTTCATTCTACACCTTGCAGGAGGGGGACTGTCTGGCAGGATAATAGTTAACTCACTTTTAACTTGGATGGCTAAAGGACCTGTGTGATGTAACGATCATGTGACCATAGTGGGCGGAGCTAAGCCAGCAAACGTATTATGTTCTATGAGAACTTAGCTCCGCCTATTGTAGTCACATGGTTGTGACATCACATCAGGTCTCCCAACATGTTCTGGCACAAGGCTGAAATGTTAACTATTAACCTGTCAAACAGTCCCTGTCCTCCAAGCTGGAGACTGACTGCCTCATTACATAAGGAAATATAAGTGTATAAATGCTTTTTCTTCACCTTTCACATTACACTATGACCTCAGACAGGGATGATAAGAATAGTATTATAAAGCTGCAGGTACAGACAATGATAGCTGGGGAGGCATAAACCACCTGACAGGTTCCCTTTCATTTTTAAGAAATGCACCAACATTTTGGTTATGGAAAAAAAAAAAGAAACTGATGAAAAGAAGTGTTTTTTAAGGCTAGGGCCACACTTGGTCTGGAATCCACGTTTCTAGGCAGCACCAAAATCTTAGCAATTCCTGCCGTAGCGGACAGCATTAACCCCTTCATGACCTGGGAATTTTTCGATTTTCATTTTCGTTTTGTGCTCCCCTGCTTCCAAGAGCCATAACCTTTTTATTTTTCCGTCAATATAGACATATGATGCCTTGTTTTTTGCGGGACGAGTTGTACTTTCATATGCAATAATTTATTTTACCATATAGTGTACAGGGAAATTGCAAAGAAATTCTAAATGCAGTGAAATTGCAAAAAAAGTGCAATGACACGTTTGTTTTTTGGGTATTTTAGTCGCCATGTTGACTATATGGTAAAACCGATGTAACAGGGTGATGCCTCGCTTTAGTACGAGTTCGTAGACACCTAACATGTATACCTTTATTGGTATTTAGGTGGTGAAAAAAAATTCTGAAGTTTGAAAAAAAACAAACAGACTTTTTGCACCATGGTCTGCGACCCGTAGCGTTCTCATCTTTCGGGATCTGGGGCTGGGTGACAGCTTATTTTTTGCATCTTGAGCTAAAGTTTCTAATGATACCATTTTTGGGGGCATCCACAGTTTTGATTGCCCGTCATCGCATTTTATAGCCATAACGCGGTGACCAAAAAAACAGAATTTTGGCCATTGGCCAATTTTTTCCGTTATGGAGTTTACAGCTCTCATTAACGGATTTAATATGATGATAGATCAGGCGATTCTGAATGCGGCGATACCAAACATGTGTATTTTCTTTTTATATATATACTTTTATTGTGATTGGGGGTAAAGGGGGGTAAAGTGAACTTTTATATATATTTTTTTTACAGGTTTTTAAAAACTTTATTTTTTCATTCATTCTTATTTTTACACTGCCTCTTTAAGAGGCACCCTGCTGCACAGTCCGATCGCTTTTGGGAGATACAGATGAGCTGCAGTTCATCTGTATCTCCCAGAATCGCGGACCTGCTGTGGTTGGCAGCGCCTGCCAACCACAGCAGGAAACTGCACGGCGACAGCATCTGAGGTCTAAGCCAGGACCCCGGGCTGTCATGTGAGCGCCAGAGATCCCATGATACTATCGCGGGATCTCCGGAGCAGGCGGGGAACAGCACGTTCCCCACCGCAGACGCCTTGGATCTGCTCTCAGTGATTGACAGCGGAATCCAAGGGGTTAACAGCGCCGATCGGATCTGGGATCCGATCGGCGCTGTTACCCTGACATCTCAGCTGATGATATCAGCTGAGATGTCGGGGCTTTGATGTGAGCTCTGCGCCGGAGTTCACATCAAACACCCCTTACCGGCCCATGACATCCTCCTATGTCATACAGTTGTGGTGGCCAAAAGTATTGACACCCCTTCAAGTCTGTCAGATGATACTCAGTTTCTTCCTGAAAATGATTGCAATCACAAATTCTTTGGTATTATCTTCATTTAATTTGTCTTCAATGAAAAAACACATAAGAGAATGAAGCAAAATGCAAAACATTGATCATTTCACACAAAACTCCAAAAATGGGCCAGACGAAAGTATTGGCACCCTCAGCCTAATACATGGCTGCACAACCTTTAGCCAAAATAACTGCGATCAACCACTTTCGGTAACCATCAATTAGTTTCTTACAATGCTCTGCTGGAATTTTAGACCATTCTTCTTTGGCAAACTGCTCCAAGTCCCTGATATTTGAAGGGTGCCTTCTCCAAACTGCTATTTTTAGATCTCTCCACAGGTGTTTTATGGGATTCACCTCTGGATTCATTGCTGGCCACCTTAGAAGTCTCCAGTGCTTTCTCTTAAACCATTTTTTAGTGCTTTTTGAAGTGTGTTTTGGGTCATTGTCCTGCTGGAAGACCCATGACCTTTCTCAAACTGGGCCCTACATTATGCTGCAAAATTTGTTGGTAGTCTTCAGACTTCATAATGCCATGCACAGGGTCAAGCAGTCCAGTGCCAGAGGCAGCAAAGCAATCCCAAAACATCAGGGAACCTCCGCCATGTTTGACTGTAGGGACCGTGTTCTTTTCTTTGAATGCCTCTTTTTTTTTCTCCTGCAAACTCTATGTTGATGCCTTTGCCCAAAAAGCTCTACTTTTGTCTCATCTGACCAGAGAACATTCTTCCAAAACGTTTTAGGCTTTCTCAGGTAAGTTTTGGCAAACTCCAGCCTGGCTTTTTTATGTCTCGGGGTAAGAAGTGGGGTCTTCCTGGGTATCCTACCATACTGTCCCTTTTCATTCCGATGCCGACAGATAGTACGGGTTGACACTGTTGTACCCTCGGACTGCAGGGTAGCTTGAACTTGTTGGGATGTTAGTCGAGGTTCTTTATCCACCATCCGCACAATCTTGCGTTGAAATCTCTTGTCAATTTTTCTTTTCCGTCCACATCTAGGGAGGTTAGCCACAGTGCCATGGGCTTTAAACGTCTTGATGACACTGCACACGGTAGACACAGGAACATTCAGGTCTTTGGAGATGGACTTGTAGCCTTGAGATTGCTCATGCTTCCTCACAATTTGGTTTCTCAAGTCCTCAGACAGTTCTTTGGTCTTCTTTCTTTTCTCCATGCTCAATGTGGTACACACAACGACACAGGACAGAAGTTGAGTCAACTTTAATCCATGTCAACTGGCTGCAAGTGTGATTTAGTTATTGCCAACACCTGTTAGGTGCCACAGGTAAGTTAGAGGTGCTGTTAATTACACAAATTAGAGAAGCATCACATGATTTTTCTAACAGTGCCAATACTTTTGTCCACCTCCTTTTTTATGTTTGGTGTGGAATTAGATCCAATTTGGCTTTAGAACAATTCTTTTTGAGTTTTTTCATTGAAGACACATTAAATGAAGATAATACCAAAGAATTTGTGATTGCAATCATTTTCAGGAAGAAACTGAGCATTATCTGACAGAATTGCAGGGGTGTCAATACTTTTGGCCACAACTGTATGTATCTATCTATCTTCAGATCCAAAAAGAAGAAATGTGGAAGGAAAACATTTAAATGTTAATTTCTGCTAGAAAAAAAAAAAGTTCCATTAGCCACAAATGTTTCATTTTCACAAGGATAACAGGAAATAAATCCATTATACAATTTGTTATGCAATTTTTTTCGAGTATGCCAATACCAGACGTGTGGTGGAAAAATACTGTTTGAATGCACGCCAGGGCTCATGAGGGGAATAGCGCTATTAGATGTTTGGAGTACAAATTGACTGAAGTTGATAGAGGATGCCATGTTCTGTTTGTAGAGCCCTTTCTGTACTTAAAAAGTGAAAACCTCCCATAAGTGACTTCATTTTGGAAACTACATCCCTATGAATTTATCTAGATGTGAGCTGGGCACCTTGAGTCAGCAGATGCTTCAAAGAATTGTATTACATTGAGCTGTGAAAATAAGATATTACATTTTTCCCATAAATATGTTTCATTTTTACAAGGGTAACAGGAGAAATTGGCCCATACAGTGTTGTGTGTATTTTCCTGAGTTCGCCCATAATTCATATGCAATGGAAAAATAATGTTTGGCCATACGGCAGGTCTTGGAAGGGAATAAGCACCATTAGACTTTTAGAAAGCAAAATTGGCTGTATTAGATAGCAGATGCAATGTCGCATTTTCAGAGACCCCGGATGTGCCTAAACAGTGAAAAAAAAAACACAATGAATCCTATTTTCGAAACTACGCTCCTCAGTGAATTTATTCAAAGGTGTAGTCAGCACATTGAACCTACAGTTGCTTCTCTGAATTTTATAACATTAAACGTTTATAACAATAAACTGTGAAATTAAGAAATTACAATTTTCCCATAAAAATTTAACTTTGGCCTGGGATATTACATTCTTACCAGGATAATGAAAAAAATACACCACACAATTTGTTAGCAATTTCTCCTGAGTATGCCAATACTCCTGAGTATGCCAATACATTGTGGAAAACTACTGTTTGAGCACACTGCAGGGCTTGGAAGTGAAAGAGAACTGTTAGACATTTCTTTAAAGCAAAATTGTCTGGAATAGATAACAGATGCCATGTCACTTTTTCCTAGCCCCTGATGTGGCTAAACAGTAAAAAAAAAAAACACAAGTCCCCCCAAGGAATTTATCTATATGAGTGGTGAGCACTTTAAACCCTCAGGTGATCCACAGAGTTTTATCATGTTTAGCCTTGAAAGCAAAATATTCAATATGTCCCACAAAGATTTAGCTTTAGCCCCTAAATTTTATTTTTTACAAGAATAACAGTAGAAAATTTACATACAATTTATTGTGTGTCAGTACACTACATGTAATCATAATCTATATTTTAGGCTCAGTACAATTCTCAGAAGGGAAGTAGTGCCACAATATAGTGCAGATATTGATGTTATAATTTGCTGGTGCTATGTCACATTGACAGAGACACTGAGGTGCCGACACAGCATAATTCCCCATAAGTAACCTCACTTTAGAAATTACACACTCAATGTTCATATAAGGGTGCAGTGATCATATTGATAACACAGGTGTGACACAGAACTTTATACCATTGGGTGGTGAAGAAAACATAATTACATTTTTACCTCAAATATTTTGTTTTAGCTCCAGAATTTGTGAGAGCGTGAAATGTCTTCAATGTATCAGGAGAGCACTAGGATGCACTGAGTTTTGCCTGCCTGAGCTAGTCATCGGGGCTTGGCTTGTAAACCCTGCATCTGTAGCAGAGAGGAGTCTGTGGTTAAGGTAAGTGGAGAGAGAGATCTGCTGTGTGATAAGACTCAGGCTGTAAAGCGTGCTAAAAACAAACAGTATGAGAAGCTTGAGCTTTGAAAAGACTTTAGATCAGAAAGCTTTCTTGCAGGAGTTGCTGATCCCTGGTCTTAGAGAACCTGTGTCTTTGCTGGGGACTAGTGTAGAGCCTGTGAGGCTGTGGGGCTCTTTGCAGTGGTGTGAGGGTCCGTGCTGTGTGGACCAGAGACTAAGTTGAACTGATCAGGTAGCTATTATCTGAGAAGAGTCTGAGAAGACCTTCCTTGTGATGGACTGAGTGATCGCAGCCAGGAAAACCATGACTGCAAGAGAAGAGACGGGGCCCGTATCATCCACATTGAGAGGATCCTGACAAGCTCTGGTGAAGTGTGCTCCACAGACTGTACCCTGAGGCTACAGAACCAAGGTACCAGACGTATGAACTTGGCATTGGCTGGTGAGCCACAGAATTTTTTGTCGTTTTGGAATAGTTTTTTTTTGCCAAAGGTTTTTCTTTTTGGGATTTGCTACAGCCAACGCGAATCACAGGCCTGTGTGAAACTCCACTGTCGGATAACAGTATCATAGCTTTAAGATACCTGGGTATCCCTACGTTAAGTATATAACAGTTATTGATGTAATTTATGCCTTATTAGTAGTTATGATAAGATTATACTTGGTGTGGCATCTCAGGAGTGCCCATTGAGCACCTTCATTGGATTTACACCCTTCCTTTCTTTAGTGAGTTTAACCCATTGTTGATGCAGTGCTTAAGTAAAGTTGTCCCGGATCTTAGTGTAACACACATAATCTGGGAACCTTCAGGTGGGCACACCGATTCCAACATTGGCTGTGTATGTGTAATCGATAGAGGTAGTGTTAAAAAGGGAATCTTGAAACTTTGGCATTCCATACTGAACCTTTCCCTAATACCCATTTCAGTAAAGCAATCATTGTTTATTTTTGCCTCTGTCTCAGTATGTGACTTACTGGATCTTCCTAGGACATTTGGTCATTATAAATTTACATTTTCAAGCAAGGACACAGGTAAAAAAAAGGCACCAAAATTTGTCAAATTTCTGCTAAACGTGGCAATAACCCATATAGGGCTGTACAGTACTGCTAATGCTTAGCCACATGGCAGGACTGGGGTAGGAGCATTAATTGACTCTTGGAGCACAGATTTTCTTGAAAGGGTTTGCAGATTCTATATTAAGAGTCCTGACTGCCAGAAAAGCAGAATTCCCAATCAACTTACTCCATTTTTGAAATTACACCCAACTGGAAAGTTATCCACAGGTGTAGTAACCATTTTGACTTCATGAGTGTTTTCCAGTCCAAAGTAGTAATGGATATTTCTGAGTGAAAATAACAAATCTACCATTGTAGTGCCCATACATTGTAGAGCCAAGTACATTCTAGAACCCAGACATTTTGCCCAGCTCATGCTTCTAAAGACCCCATTACACATAAAGATGTCCCAGCGACCCGACCAACGATTGGGGTCGCTGGAACATCATTATCTGATCGCTGGTGAGCTGTCACACGGGCAGACTCACCAGCGATCAGCGACCAGCAAGAACGCTGGTAACCAGGGTACACATCGGGTAACTAAGCATAGCGCTGCGCTTAGTTACCCAATGTTTAGCCTGGTTACCAGCGCCCCAGCATGTACTCTGCGGCGCTGGGCATCGTCCGGAAAGTCGTTGATCGTGGGTCTGCCGCTGTCACACACGCTGATGTCTGCTGCCCAGCGGGAGACCAAGGATCAAAAAATGGTCCTGGCCGTTTACCAACTATCAGCGAGCTGATCGCTGGTCGTTGGTACATGTCACACACAGCGGCATCACTATGAGGTCCCTGCAAAGTCACCAAACCGGTGATGTTGTAACGATATCATTAGCGATATCGTTGTGTGTAACGGGGCCTTTACCACAACCAGTCCTGTGGTTTATTGGTCCATTTTTAACGTTAATTGTTCAAAAATGTGTAAAAGTTCATAAAGTAAGTCCTCTAGTCACAGTACGCTTGGTGGTTGCATATTTACTTAGTTGCATGAAAAACAAAACATATTTACATTTTGAACCTGGTTAAACTTGTTCACTTAATTTACTAACATTCCCTGTAACGGGATCTGACCTATGTTACTACGATCTACGCAGTACAGGTGTCTCTGATTGTCTACTTTGGTCTGTGGTGTCTACTACTGGTGTTGTGTGTGCACTATCCACTAGTCTACGTTTAGACCTATATAGCACAGGTATAGCAAATTGTCATCCTAGACTCACCATGAGACTGACAGAATCACCAATAACAGAAGGTTGATACTTTCTTGTTCCACTGCGGGTGGTGGTTCTTCAGGCATATCTGAAGTTTCTACTGGTTCAGGTATGACGTCTTGAGGAAAAGTCAATACTGGGACTACAATGGCTCCATTTATCTGAGTCCATATTTTTGCGAAGTCTCCCAGGACTGTGTGAATCATCTCTTCCTTTGGCTCTTGAGGTTGAGGCACTTCTGGGGGTCATTCTCTGCGTTTCAGCTGTTCAGGGCATTTCTTTAGGTGATCTCTTGAAATGGCCACTGAGGTCTCTCCTCCATCTTTGATGATTAAGCAGACTTTGGTGTTGTCAAAGTTCGAAGGCAATATGGTGTATGGCTTTGCCTCCCACTGGAGTTTGTTTGTTGGTTCGCCGTTTTAGTTTTAGAACTTGCTCTCCTGTTGTTAAGGGGGCTGCAGGGTCGTGTTTGTTGTAGGTTTTCTCTTGCCTCTCTCTGGCCTGTGACAGATTCTTCCCAACGCATTCTTGCACTTGGCGGTACTTATGCTGATGCTCTTCATCGAATCTGGATCTGGTGGGTTGGTTTCCGGTGTTAACACTTCCAAGGCTAAGTCTATGGGCAGCATGCTTGGTCTCGCTCTCATCAGGTAGGCAGGAGTAGAGTTGGTGGAGTTTACAAGAATATAATTGTATAAGTCCACTAAGTCTGGCAACTTCTCTGGCCACATACTTCTCTCATCCAGTGGCAGTGTTTTCAACAGGTCTATCACTACCTGGTTCATTTTCTCGCACATGCCAGTGGTCTGCGGGAGATACAGCGTTTTCCTGATTTTCTTGAATCCGTACAAGTTGTGAAACACCTGGAACACCTCTGCCTCAAATGCTGGATCTTGGTCTGTAAGTACCTGTTCAGGGTAGCCATGGGGTCTGCAGAAATGAGCTTGGAAGGCTCTTGCTGCTGTCCTCGCTGTTAGGTCTTTCGCCGGCACTACGACTAAGAAACGTGAATATTAGTTCACAATGGTGAGGGTTTAGACATAGCCTGACCAGCTCAGGGTAAACTTTACATGGTCCAAGGCTACAAGATCAAGTGACTGTTTGGTAACAATAGGCTGTAGAGGAGCTCTCTGACTGTCATGATTCCTCCTTCACAGGTTGCACAGGCCACAGTTTCTGCACCAGTTCTCGATGGCCTTCCTCCTGCCAACCCAGTAGAATCTTTCACATAGCAGTACCTTTATCTTCTTCCATCCGTAGTGCCGTGTTCTATTGTGGTACGATTCCAGGACCATCTGGACATCTCTCTTCGGGACTACTACTTGCCAAACCAATTCATGGGTTCGTGCCTCGATGTGCCGCCTGCACAGCTTACCAGCATAGGTGAATAACTTGCTCTTCTCTTTCCACAGCTGTTGTGCATCTGGTGGGGCATCTGGGCCAGGGAGCTTATCAGCTTGCTTTAGCAACTCTTTGACTAGGCCAATGGCTGGGTCACTGTCTTGCGTCTCTTCCCAACTTCCCTGCTCCTCCTCCTTCTCCCCTCATCTCTGCTGAAGACTTTGCGACCTTCTTCAAGGAGAAGATCGACAAGATCAGAAGCAGCTTCGGTCCACTATCCCCACAACTCACCTTCCACCTACACTGCCCTCCTCCTCCATCAGCCACTTCCCCCCCATAACTGAAGACCAACTCTCCTCCCTCCTGTCAAAATCACACCTCATCACCAGCGCCCACGACCCGCTCCCATCCCACCTCATTCCGAGCCACACCTCCATTTTCATCCCAGCCCTCACCCACCTCTTTAACCTTTCACTTAGCACTGGTACCTTCCCCTCGGCGTTCAAACACGCCCTAATCACGCCCATTCTAAAAAAACCCTCACTTGACCCTACCTCTGTCTCTAACTATCACCCCATATCTCTTCTCCCATTCGCCTCTAAGCTACTTGAACAGCACGTCCACTCCGAACTGTCCTCTCACCTCTCCTCGTGCTCCCACTTCGACCGCCTACAGTCCGGCTTCCGACCCCTCCATTCCACCGAAACAGCCCTGACCAAAGTCACCAACGACCTATTGACCGCCAAGAACAAACACCACTACTCCATCCTGCTATTCCTTGACCTGTCTGCCGCCTTCGACACGGTTGACCACTCCCTTCTTCTCCGGATCCTGGAATCCCTTGGCATCACCCACCTTGCCCTCTCCTGGATCTCCTCATACCTAGCGCACCGGACCTTCAGTGTCTCGCACTCCCACACCTCCTCCTCACCCTACCCCCTTTCTATCGAAGTCCCCCAAGGTTCGGTCCTGGAACCCCTACTTTTCTCCATTTACACTCTCGGCCTAGGGCAACTCATTGAGTCCCATGGCCTCCAGTACCACCTCTACGCCGACGACACCCAAATCTGCCTGTTCGGCCCTGACATCACCTCCCTACTCTCCAAAATCCCTCAATGCCTTTATGACATCTCATCCTTCTTCTCTGCTCGCTTCCTTAAACTCCACATGGACAAAACTCAATTCATCGTCTTCCCCTCAAGAAATTCCACCCCACCTCCCAACCTATCCATCTGCATCAACGACTGCGCCCTCTCCCCAGTCACCCAAGCCAAGTGCCTCGGGGTAATCCTTGACTCCTCCCTATCCTTCAAGCCCCACATCGAGGCTCTCACCACATCCCTCCGACTCCAGCTCAAGAACATCTCACGGATCGGCTCCTTCCTCACCCAAGACACCGCTAAAACACTCATCCATGCTCTTATCATCTCCCGCCTTGACTACTGCAACCTCCTTCTCAATGGCCTCCCGGCTAACTCCCTCACACCTCTCCAATCTATCCTCAACTCCGCTGCCCGACTCATCTACATGTCCTCCCGCTACTCCCCTGTCTCCCCCCTCTGCCAAGCCCTTCACTGGCTCCCCGTCTCCAAGAGATCCCAATTCAAAACACTAACCATGGCGTACAAAGCCATACACAGCCTGGCCCCACCATACATCTCCGACCTAGTCTCCCGATACCTTCCCTCACGCAACCTCCGCTCCTCCCAAGAACTCCTCCTCTGCTCCCCCCTCATTACCTCTTCGCACAACCGAGTCCAGGACTTCTCCCGGGCATCTGCCTTACTCTGGAACTCCCTGCCCGAACACGTCAGACACTCTCCTACCCTGAGTAGCTTCAAGTGTCACCTGAAGACTCACTTGTTCCGTCAAGCCTACAACCTGCCATGAGACCCAGGCGACCGCCCCATACCTGACATTCCCCCATCCTACTGTATCCTAACCCGCCCCTCTTAGACTGTCAGCCCTCGTGGACAGGGTCCCTGCCCCTCCTGTACCTGTACGTCCTGATTGCCTAGATTTAGTGTACTTGTTCTTGTCTCCCTCATCCTCATGTAAAGCGCCATGGAACCTAATGGCGCTATATAAATAAATATTAATAATAATAACTGTACTGGGGTAATAGATTGAACGTGGCTTCTTGCCTGGCAGGCCGCTTGGTTCTCACCTTTTCTTTTTATCTGGTGGGAGGGGCATTTTTGGCAGCGCATCAGCGTTGATGTTCTTACGGCCTGCCCGGTATGTGATGGTGAAGTTGTAATTTGACAGCCGAGCCATCCACCGCTGTTCCAGTGCTCCTAACTTTGTGTGTCTCCAGATGGGTCAATGGATTACTGTCAATATAGATGGTGAACTTTGCGGAAGCCAGGTAGTGTTTGAAGCATTCTGTCCCGGCCCAGACAATGGCAAGGAATTCTAGCTTGAATGAGCTATAGTTTTCAGGGTTCCTTTCTGTAGGACGGAGCTTCCTGCTGGCATAGGCAATCATTCTCTCCTTGCCTCTCTGCACCTGGGATAACATGGCTCCCAATCCCACTTTGCTTGTGTCTATGTAGAGCACGAACTGTTGGCAATAGTCAGGGTAGGCCAGGATCTTGTCCCCCTTCAGGGCCCACTTCAACTGGTTGAAGGAGTCTTCCACTCTGCTTTCCTATTCGAATGGAGGACTCAGGTTCTTGGCCTTCTTGGACTGGCCTACCAGGAGGTTTTACAAAGGCTCTGCTTTCTTGGTGAAGCCCTTGATAAACCATTGGTAGTAGCCTACTAGTCCCAGGATCTGTCGTACCTCTTTGGTGGTAGTGGGCCTCGGCAAGTCCCTGATTACGGTGATTTTGTCAGGGTCTGGTGCCACACCTTCACGCTGACCATGTGTCTTAGATACTGTACATTGGGCTTCAGCTAGTGGCACTTGGATGGCTTCACTGTCATGCCAAACTTGGACAATGCCTCAAATATCTCAGCCAGGTACTTCAAGTGGTCTTCATACATCTTCAAGTAGACTATGATATCATCTAGGTACAGTAGCACAGTTTCAAAGTTTCTGTGCCCCAGGCAACACTCCATCAACCTCTGGAATGTTCCCGGTGCATTACAGAGTCCAAAAGGCATGCAGTTAAACTCACAGAGGCCCATCGGTGTTGTGAATGCAGTCTCTGTCTGCTTCTGCCATGGGAACCTACCAATACCCACTGGTGAGATCTAAGGAGGAAAAATAGCAGTTCTCAGTGCAGCTAATAATTCTTCAATTCTTGGTAATGGGTAAGCATCCTTATGTGTAATGCAATTAATCTGCCTGTAGTCAACACACATTCTCATCATTCTCATTGGACCATCTTTCTTCTTTACCAGGACTAGTGGAGCTGCCCTGTGGCTACAACTATCTTTGATCACCGCAGCCTCCTTCATTTCCCATAACATCCCTTTGGCACATTGGTAGTGAGATTCACCAAACTAGGACATAAAATCAGAGAAAGAAACTAACCAAATAATTGCCAGGTAAATACCCATTGCACCTAGCAGCAGGCTGCCAACTCCTCTGAGAGGTAACACAGGTGTCCGTATACCGGTGCGTAGTTATCTACAACCCACAGATGGGGACGGTTGTAGCACCAGTGTCCAGCCATGCTGTCAGGGAGGTGACCGGTGGCATTTATAGGCACAAGGTTACCATAAGGCTCGCCACTCAGGTACATGTGAAGCATAGTGTCAGAGCAGCCTATTGGTCATGCCCTGCTGATTAAATGCCTCACAAATGACAGACACCCCTCAGAGGGCCCAGCCTCAGACTGCAGATAAAAAAAGGTGCAATAAAACACTAAGGATGAAAATGTGACGTATTTGTGGGTATTTTGGGCCAAAATACGTAAGCTCGTAACCCACTTTCAAGGGCCCTCACACTTACGAGTCCTAACCATATGCTCGCTACCATATATTTGTTTGTTATTTTCTCTGATTTTATGTCCTAGTTCGGTGAATCTCAAGATGACAAACAAACATATGGTAGCGAGTATATGGTTAGGACTCCAGCATGGTTGGACGCTGGTGCTATAATGTCCCCCATCTGTGGGTTGTAGGTGACTGCACACCGGAATACGGACCCCTGTGTTACCTCTCAGAGGAGCAGGCAGCCTGCTGCTAGGTGCAATGGGTATTTACCTGGCAATTTTTTGGTTAGTTTTTTTCACATTGGTAGTGAGCTGGTGGTACAGGCAGGTACCTCTCTTTAATGGGAGGATGGTCACCTGTGGGGATGTGGTGTTGTACCCCTTTTACCTGCCCAAAGTCTAAAGGATGTTTTCTAAAGACCCATTCATATTCTTGAATTACCCAGTAGACTTTTGGTTCGAAGGGTGGAGCTAGTGCCTACATACAGCTTCTGACACCACTCCTCCAGCTGCCCCTCAGAGCCGTTTTCCGCCGCCTAGTAAGACAGGTTCAAGAGTTCCACTGCCGTGATGGCGTTGTTGTTGACAGTGAAAAGCTTAGAAATTGTAGAACACTGAGGCAGTTTGACCTCCACATCCCCACAGTTCAAGATACGTACAGGTACCCTCCCCTTGTGGACATCAACTACCTCCTTGGCTGTCAGGACAGTAGGTCTGCTGTCTGAGTACATGGGCTTTACCAAGGCTTGGTAATCTTGACCCCAGAGGCCTATTGCTGCCCTACACAAGATTAACATTTCACTTCTCGGGGTATTGCAATGGGGACCGAGTCACTTTACTCTTACACTGCTGACTTCTCCACCAGACAGCTCCACCTGCTGCCTCTGCATCAGGGCCTTTATTTCTTTTTGCAGAACTCTCTGCTGCCCGAAGTTGGCAGTCTCGGTAACCTGCTGTAACAAAACAATAATTTCACCTAGACAATTCTCAATCACATTTGTGCCTAGAGTGAGCATTAGGTTACTGGCTCGCCGGTCTACATCAACAACCACCATACCCTGGGCGCTGAGCTCTACATGCCAAACCATGATAGTTACTTCTTTGAACCCCACTTGTCGTAGGAGCTGACCGTTACTAGCATATATCGTAAAGCTGTCATCTGGGCGGCAGGTAAGGTCAGAATCGGTGCAGTACCATTTGTAAAGGATATAAGGCATCGTTGTCACCTGCGAACCAGTGTCCAATATAGCGTTCATGGGATGCCATCCAGCATGACAGGCAGTACTGGTGGTCCTCCCATATTCAAGTCGTGCCAGTTCTGCGGGCTGGTCAGGCCCATTCCTGGGGGTTGGCCCGCTGTCCCAGGGGTTTCTCATTTAAATTGCAAGACCTTGCAATATGGCCCACTTTGTTGCAGCAGCGGCAGATGGGCTGTCCTGCAGCATCATAGCGGTCGGTGAGTTGTCCTTGGCCGGCGGGATACCTCCTCTGATGTAGCCACGGGACGTCATCAGGGCTGGAGGCCAACAATATCTTATCCAATGGCTTGGATCCTTTGATCACTTGGACAGCCTTAGTCAGGTCGGCCATCCTTTTGGTCAACTGCTGCACTTATAATTGCAATGCCTCAGGGTTAAGTCTCTGTCTCTAAGGTTTGTGCGGTAGCCAGGGAGGCAGGTGCCACCTCTGGGTGGTAAGTTAGAGCCAACGCCGGGAGGGTGCCTGGCCACTGGCAGTGGACTCTCTCAGCACATGTGTGGCCTGGTCGTTAAATTGCACAAAGTCCAGATCAGGGTTCTGCAGGGCCAAAATACGTAGCTAAGTTTGGTTGGCAGGGGACCGGAGCCCCTCAATAAATTGTTCAGTTAGCAACTTGTTTTCATCTAGTGCACTGTCAGGATCTACCTGTTTCATGGCCCACAGTGCTTCTTGTAGATTTCATGCATAGTCCCGTATATTGTCCTGCACCCCTTGTTTGCACCCATAAAATTTCATTTTAATTTCTGCTGCAGTACCGGGTCAAAGGCTTAATTTCACCTGACAATGAACTGCTTAACAGTTTGTTTGTTGGAATCTAGCCAGGACTTTACCTCTTATTGGGCCGCACCAGTCAATTGTCCGATCAACATAGTCACTCTCTGTCCTGTCATGGAATAAACCCCAAATAAACTTTTCAGTCTCTCTTTGAAGTCATTCATAGTATCAGCTTCCCCTGAACACTGGGGTAGCCAGGTCTCTCCAGGGATGTAAGACAGAAAAGAGAAAAGAGAGCGCTCCCTGTGAAAGGACCTCTCAGGAACCACCTGAGGAAGACAGTAGAGTACTGTTGAAACATGTTGTGGCAGCACAAGGGGCCAATAAAGGTCTGATTTTAGTTGATGCTCTGCTTGTGATTCATTTAGTGCTACACAAGCCGATAAAAAAAAAACATTTTTTTACTGTCTCCAGGGATGTAAGGCATCGTGAACAGTGCTGCTGCCGGGGTCACAGCTGTGGCGGCTACCAGGGGCTCAACCGGATTTGCATTGGCGGCCAGGGCATCGGATTTGGCTTGGGCAGTGGCTTGGGCTTGAGGAGGGTCCACCGCTGGCTCTAGTCCCTCTGGATCGGACATCGCTCCTCCCTAGTGAACCGCGGCCCGACCCTCGGTGTCTGCCAGTTGATCAGTCTACTTTTCCCCAGGCAGGGAATTTCTGGTGCAGGAATTCCTGTGTCGCATTGGCTAACGTCAGAGCACAGGCTTTTGTATCTCTTCCCGCCCTTTACAAGGTTCCCCCCACGACGGCATGCCCCCTTGTCTTCCAGTGCGCCTCTTGGGATAACAATGGCGACTGTGCACAGTTCAATAAAGTCTATGGCACAAAGTACCTGTTAGAATCGGGCATGAAATCCTGTTTGTGATGACAAAAACTGACGCTCCCCAGGGGTACTCGAAACTGGGCAACAGTTCTGCTGGGGAATCACGGGGCTCAAGACCTGGCTCCGTGACCCAGAGTGTTAAGTTTAAAAGGCTTCTGGGGATGGTGAATTAGGGATTGGTATAGTGATGTCACCCATAGTGTGCAGCTATTAGTGACCGATGTTGCTGTGCGGGACCTCTGGGATGATGGGAGTTCAGCTGTGGTTGTTTTGCTCCCCACGGGTGGAACGGTTCCCCATGGCAGCCGGTATGGTCTATAGTGGTGGTAGGCCTTGGAGGTGCAGAACCGAGGACGTGGAATAATCGACAGACACACAATTGTAGTCTCCGTTACCTTTACTGGCAGAAGTAGCAGGTTTAGTCTAGGATACCGTCCACAAGAGATGTTGGGAGTCCAGATGGCCTGAAGGGATCTCCTCACCTGGCAAGTTCTGAGGCCTCCATTTTGAGCTTCACTTAACTGGTCCTGGCTGCCTGTAGCTAGCTGCCTGTGAGCCTCTCTCTTCCTGTATAGAGTCTCTCACTCGTATGGCAGGCATCTCGAGCCCTTCCCAGGCACCTCTCCTCTGGTTATTGTCCCTGAGCTCTGTCTGATACTGCTTTGCCTCCTAGGCTTTGTTGTGGACAGGAGACTTGGAATCTCCCATCCTCCAATTTTGGCTGCTGAGCCTAGAATTCCCTCACAAACTCAGACTCCAGAGTCCGCTTCTGGCGCTCTGCACTGGGTTGAGCCCCAACAACCGGCTCCACTCCCCAGGCCTGCTTCTCTCCTTCCTCAGACCCTTTCTTACAGGTCCCCCATGCATGCTAGTCCCTGTCCCGGGATGAGCCTTACTCTGTTCCAGTCCACGGGACCCCTTCACAGTCCTCCTAGGAACTGAACTCTGGTTTCAGAGCTCCCCCTTCCGGTCTGGAGTCAGGAAAGCATTGCATGCTGTGGGCTTACCTGGTGTGGATACCTCTCCTTGCTGCCACCCCGAGGGAGACAATGCCATTGTGGCAACCGGACTCTGGGGTGCCACAGCAGCACCGTGTATGCATGGCAGTTTGTGAAAATGCACCTTCCATGGTGTCAAACATGTAAAGAGGATGTTTAGAAGGAGTTACAATGAATCTGTGACAAGGCTACCTCATATGAGAGTGGCAGACTGCACAAAATGAGACTCAAATGAGTTTCAAAGATTCATATTAATTAGTTTACTGGGATGATCAGTTGAGGCAATCAGAAGTTTTAGATTTAGCATTTAGCAAAGCTTACAAACCTAACTCCACCCACATGTTGTTAGGCTAAGAGGCATGGAAAACCTAGATTGGGCAGTGATTATCTTCCACTGATAAAGTACTCATTGTATTAAAACCACAGCATACTGTACAACGTAATAAGTCGCAAATCCTTTAAAGCTGTGTCTCAGCCCCTACCTCATGTTTATATCAGATTTCTTAGCTAATTCCTGCTAACAGATTCCCCTTAAATATATTTAGAAAGGTTTTATCAGAGTCAACAACTTTTCCACTTAAATAAAACTGTATTCAGCTCTACTACCAGACCTTTCAGTGTAGTTATGATGATGATGCTGATGAAGTAAAACTATGTAAAGCATTCATAGGATTTTCTAAGTGTCATATAAACGCTGTGTAAGATGTTTCCAAAACTTTTCATAGGAGAAATGCCTCAATGTTGATGGGGTCATTAAAGCTCAGCTTTTCCGATGACAACTGTACACTGATTCAACTTTTTCTGAAATTTTATGAAAAATGAATGTACAGGCTGACAGCTTTTTCATGTTTAAATTTAGCAGAAGTACTAAATCTAAATGTGTCTCTTTAATCCTAGGGCATTACATTATTTAAGGTCATTACTATAATAAAAGGCTTCTTGAGTTTTGCTCAGGGAGCAATTTTGCCGTGTGACCTAGAGTTATGGCTCTGCAAAAATAGACTTCTGTATATGTATGTTAAGAAGTGGAATGTGCATGAATAAACTAGGATTACACAGTTGGGAGTAAATTGCTTTAATATTATTGCATACAGTTATCAAATATTATTATCAATATCATAAAACAATGCTGACAAAATTAGTGGATGTAGATAGATAAGGTCTCATATACAACAATTGGTCTATGATTCATTAAGATTGGTGCTGAAGCAAGATGTGTCAAATTTGGTATACCACACACATACATGCAGTTATTAATTGCACTGACATAAGTACACCCATACATGCAGTTTTAAATCGCAAGCAAAGGCATAAGGTTAGGTACCTGACAGAGGAGAACACCTTGACGTTGGTTATCGGGCTCTGATGAATTGGCCAATGCATCTGCTAAGTTTCTCAATAGTTTTCTGTATTCCGGAGCAGTTTTTGATATGTCTCTTTTCCCCATACACATTTGTATTAGCTGTACTTATTTACCTTGCCATTCATTTCTATAGCCATTATGCTAGATCATGTTTTCTCTTAGTGTTCAGTGTGCAGCTGTATTTTCTCATGTTTTTTCCAGCTAGCACCTTTACAAACAGGTGTCGCCAGTCAGTCGCTACTTTTAGTTTTAAAATGTGGTATATCATCTGGACTGCCCAACAGCTTACATGTGAAATCTATGCCAGATTTGTGCTATATGCCACTTTCTGATATAAACTATAAGGCTATGTGTGCACAATGAATATTTTGTGCAGAAATTTTCTTCAGCAAATCTGCATCCTCTGACAGAAAAACGCACCAAACATACGATGCATTTTTGGCACAGGTTTGGAGCAGATTTGGTGTAGATTTGATACAAATTTGTGCCATGTTTTTTTCTTAATGAAGTCAATGGCTAGAAGGGCTGAAAAATACAGGGAAATCTGCACCAAAAATTGATATCATGTAGCTTTTTTCTGACCCAAATCTGCAAGGAAAAAATAAGCAGCATGTGAAGAAGTCTTCAGAACTCTCGTAGAATTTGCTGGTTTCAGAATAGGCAAGGAAATATGCTCACATGAGCTCTTGCTGTGAAGTGCATTCATTTTTTTTTAAATGTCACAATAAATGGAATTTTTCATCTTACAGTTAGGGCCAGAAATATTTGGACAGTGACACAAGTTTTGTTATTTTAGCTGTTTACAAAAACATGTTCAGAAATACAATTATATATATATATAATATGGGCTGAAAGTGCACACTCCCAGCTGCAATATGAGAGTTTCCACATCCAAATCGGAGAAAGGGTTTAGGAATCATAGCTCTGTAATGCATAGCCTCCTCGTTTTCAAGGGACCAAAAGTAATTGGACAATGGACTCTAAGGGCTGCAATTAACTCTGAAGGCGTCTCCCTCGTTAACCTGTAATCAATGAAGTAGTTAAAAGGTCAGGGGTGGATTCCAGGTGTGTGGTTTTGCATTTGGAAGCTGTTGCTGTGACCAGACAACATGCGGTCAAAGGAACTCTCAATTGAAGTGAAGCAGAACATCCTGAGGCTGAAAAAAAGAAAAAATCCATCAGAGAGATAGCAGACATGCTTGGAGTAGCAAAAGCAACAGTTGGGTACATTCTGAGAAAAAAGGAATTGACTGGTGAGCTTGGGAACTCTAAAAGGCCTGGGCGTCCACGCATGACAACAGTGGTGGATGATCGCCGCATACTTTATTTGGTGAAGAAGAACCCGTTCACAACATCAACTGAAGACCAGAACACTCTCAGTGAAGTAGGTGTATCTGTCTCTAAGTCAACAGTAAAGAGAAAACTCCATGACAGTAAATACAAAGGGTTCACATCTAGATGCAAACCATTCATCAATTCCAAAAATAGACAGGCCAGAGTTAAATTTGCTGAAAAACACCTCAAGAAGCCAGCTCAGTTCTGGAAAAGTATTCTATGAACAGATGAGACAAAGATCAACCTGTACCAGAATGATGGGAAGAAAAAAGTTTGGAGAAGAAAGGGAACGGCACATGATCCAAGGCACACCACATCCTCTGTAAAACATGGTGGAGGCAACGTGATGGCATGGGCATGCATGGCTTTCAATGGCACTGGGTCACTTGTGTTTATTGATGACATAACAGCAGACAAGAGTAGCCGGATGAATTCTGAAGTGTACCGGGATATATTTTCAGCCCAGATTCAGCCAAATGCTGCAAAGTTGATTGGACGGCGCTTCATAGTACTGATGGACAATGACCCCAAGCATACAGCCAAAGCTACCCAGGAGTTCATGAGTGCAAAAAAGTGGAACATTCTGCAATGGCCAAGTCAATCACCAGATCTTAACCCAATTGAGCATGCATTTCACTTGCTCAAATCCAGACTTAAGACGGAAAGACCCACAAACAAGCAAGACCTGAAGGCTGCGGCTGTAAAGGCCAGGCAAAGCATTAAGAAGGAGGAAACCCAGCGTTTGGTGATGTCCATGGGTTCCAGACTTAAGGCAGTGATTGCCTCCGAAGGATTTGCAACAAAATATTGAAAATAAAAATATTTTGTTTGGGTTATGTTTATTTGTCCAATTACTTTTGACCTCCTAAAATGTGGAGTGTTTGTAAAGAAATGTGTACAATTCCTACATTTTCTATCAGATATTTTTGTTCAACCCTTCAAATTAAACGTTACAATCTGCACTTGAATTCTGTTGTAGAGGTTTCATTTCAAATCCAATGTGGTAGCATGTAGAGCCCAACTCGGGAAAATTGTGTCACTGTCCAAATATTTCTGGCCCTAACTGTACCTTGTAAGATGGATCATTTGCTTTTTCATGGTAATCTGTACCAAATCTGCACCAAAAAAAAATGCATCAAATCTGCGTCTTGCACACATAGTCTGATAAATCTGTTAAACCAAAGTTGACCATGCCGCTGTCACATGTTGACTGCTGTAGTCTATGTGTAAAGCTCTTTGTAGTTTTAATGGGAGTTAATTTACTTTGGCACATTCAGAGTTAATGTGTAGATGCTGCTGTGTTGCTGAGACGCAGCTCTTCAGATGGGACGTTTTCTGTTTGTCAGGTTACCACGCTCCGAGTCTTAAGTAGTTCCCTTTTTCATCAGCAGATGACGCTGTTAGGGTTCACCCACACTGGCATGAAGACAAACGGTCCAATTCTCATCCAGAAGAGTTTGGATGAGTGACATCCGTTTTTTGATCCGTGTTGCATTTGTGTGCTGTCCGTGTGCAATCTGTTTTTTTTTTCAGCAGATATTTACTGTATAATCATTTACAGGAAAATGTTATTGTTTTCAGAGCTATAGAATGATAATGTATCCGTGAAAAAATCGAATGCCACTAGAATGGTCCGTGTGCTGTCTGTGTATGGTCCGATTTTTTGTCGGACACATAGACTTGCATTGGCGACTCTCGCACGAGAATCACATACTGTCAGAGCATGTTGCAACTTTTTTGTCATCCAGAATCCGGATGAGAAAAAAGCGTCCAACACACGCTAGTCTGTTCTATACCATTAGCTAACATGGGTCCGACTACACTACAATGCAATAAAATCACGCATTGCAGTCGTCCGATTTTCACGCCAGTGTGGCCATGCCCTTAGGATGGAAAAACACTATCCTACTTACATGCGAGTCTCTTGGACAAGACTTGGATCAATGACCCTGAACGGCCTCTCCCTCTCTGGACCGGAGTGTCAGCTGCTGGTGTTTTTGTGCAGCATCGCACTCCCGTCCAGAGAGGGAGAGGCTGTTCAGGGTCATTGAGAGGATCCACTTGGAGAAATTAGAACCGGATGGATAGAAGCCGCGCTGGCCACAATAAGAGTAACAGAGTAACACACACACTCTGTTTATTCAGCCTACGCGTTTCGTGGCAAGCAGGCCACTTCATCAGGGCATCAAGATTCAACAGCACATCCAGTTATATATACACACAGGAACAATAAAAAAAAATCACAAACAATTAAGCTCCACCCCCTCTGACATCACTTCTGGTGAAAACGCCCACTATAAGTCAAACATATAAAAATGCCCATTACTTTGATTATAATACATTAAAAATACATTAAAACACAATAATCAGTATTTAAAATCACATATGTTCTTCAATAAATAATTAAAACATTTTTGGTAAAAAGATAAACCAGGATTAGAACTAACCCTGACAGGGGCATAAAACTCTCCTCTGGAGATTAAACCTCCGGCTTATACCACTTAACCATCCGGTCATCTTATGTAAGAGCAACTGTTTAGCCAGGATCTACCAACTCAACCCATCCAAACAATTAACTATCCTCATTTACTTAGTAGACAAAACCTTCTTTTTTATATAAAAAGTAAACAAATAATTATAAAAATATAAACTTCTTGTCTATAGGGATCTTTCAATGTAAATGACCACTACATTTTTTGTCTATAATATGCTCACTGAATAATTTATATTCCTTGGTTTGTTGATCTATGTAAATTACAAGTCACCCATATATACAAACTCACAATTAAAAACCTCTCAATATAAAGAGGAAATGCAGACAGGATTTATATGAGGTAAAGGATGAACAGAGAAACCGAAAAAAAAAGAATTACAATGTACTCGAATCACAATTACATAAAAATAAAGGGTTCATCTAGAATATGAACCCATTATGTCTAGGGGTAACCACAAAGTGATTAAGCAACGCCTCAGACCGGTAAGCTATCTGAGTTCATGGGGAATAGAGAACACTACGGTCATAATATCTCGCCACATTGTCACATAGAAGAACTCCATCTGGCAAGATGGTAAGAAAGAAACCATCACAGATAACTATCAGTATAATAAAAGTCTTCGATGGAATCAAGAAGACATTAAAAACTCATGGGTTCTTAAAAAAGGTCACTTACCTCATTAAGCCCACCAGGGCTTAAGGTGCCCAGCTTAAAAATCCAATAAGTTTCTCTTTTACCCAAGACATCCAATCTCCTAGGAGTATTTTCAGGCACATAATCAATAGGGGTAACATATAATTTAACATCAGCATGGTGAACTACGGTGCAATGTCGCGATAATCCATGTTTTAAAAAACCTCTGAGAATGTTAAACCTATGGGAATTTACACGTTTATGAAGAGGTTGAGAAGTTCTTCCCACATACTGTTTACCACAGTTGCACTGGATCAAATAGATCACATGATCCGTCTGGCATGTCATTCTGAAGTTAATATTAAAAACCTTCCTTTCATTCGTAAATGACATGAAACTGTCCACGTCATTACTAATACAGAATCCTGGACAAAGTGCCTCAGTGTCCGCGCTGCTGCTCCGAGACCAAAGACACACAGACACAGGGATGTCTGGATCAGCGATAGCCTTTATTTTCCTACGCGTTTCGGAGCCTCCTCCCGAGCTCCTTCCTCAGGGAACATAGACCTACAACATTTACACCCACGTCTATTGCATCGGTACGAACCCCTACGGCCAGTTAGTTCATTACCTACTTTTGTACATCCAGAGCTAGGAATCTTAACTACACTAGGTGCCAAGACATTTTTGATGGTAGGAGCCCTTTTAAATGTCACTGTCGGTTTCCTGGGGACCACCTTATTGAGGATCGGGTCATTTAAAATCACATTCCAATGTTTTTCCAATATATTTCGTACTTGTAAATTTTGTGACGAAAAAGTAGTGATAAAATTTGTTTCAAAAAGGTTATTCTTTACACCCTTGTTCTTGTCAGAATTTATAAGCTCATTCTGGGTACAATGTTTAACAGAGTTATAGGCCTTTTTGACAAGCCTCGGGGGATATTCTTTTTCTTGAAATCTCTCCCTCAATATTTTGCTTTGATCCCCAAATACTGCATCAGTAGTGCAATTTTTCCTAATTCTGTAGTACTGATTCCTTGGGATATTTTTAAGCCATGGTCTGTAATGGTTGCTTCCATAGTGAACATACCCATTGTGATTCGAGTACATTGTAATTCATTTTTTTTCGGTTTCTCTGTTCATCCTTTACCTCATATAAATCCTGTCTGCATTTCCTCTTTATATTGAGAGGTTTTTAATTGTGAGTTTGTATATATGGGTGACTTGTAATTTACATAGATCAACAAACCAAGGAATATAAATTATTCAGTGAGCATATTATAGACAAAAAATGTAGTGGTCATTTACATTGAAAGATCCCTATAGACAAGAAGTTTATATTTTTATAATTATTTGTTTACTTTTTATATAAAAAAGAAGGTTTTGTCTACTAAGTAAATGAGGATAGTTAATTGTTTGGATGGGTTGAGTTGGTAGATCCTGGCTAAACAGTTGCTCTTACATAAGATGACCGGATGGTTAAGTGGTATAAGCCGGAGGTTTAATCTCCAGAGGAGAGTTTTATGCCCCTGTCAGGGTTAGTTCTAATCCTGGTTTATCTTTTTACCAAAAATGTTTTAATTATTTATTGAAGAACATATGTGATTTTAAATACTGATTATTGTGTTTTAATGTATTTTTAATGTATTATAATCAATGTAATGGGCATTTTTATATGTTTGACTTATAGTGGGCGTTTTCACCAGAAGTGATGTCAGAGGGGGTGGAGCTTAATTGTTTGTGATTTTTTTTTATTGTTCCTGTGTGTATATATAACTGGATGTGCTGTTGAATCTTGATGCCCTGATGAAGTGGCCTGTTTGCCACGAAACGCGTAGGCTGAATAAACAGAGTGTGTGTGTTACTCTGTTACTCTTATTGTGGCCAGCGCGGCTTCTATCCATCCGGTTCTAATTTCTCCAAGTGGATCCTTACTTTTTGCCGGGAGCCTGCTGCGACCATACGTGCTTGTCCAAGGGAGTTGTGACCATTCACAACCAGACCAGGTGAGTCTGTATTGTGGGAGTCCGTGTGACCATCAAACCAGAAGGTATTACTCTATGTGCGCTTCTTTTCCTTCTTATTTGCAGGGTCATTGAGAGACTCGCATGTAAGTAGAGTAGTGTGTTTCCAGCCTTAGGCTGCGTTCACACATTTGCGTATTTTGTCGCGCCTTTTGTTGCAATTTTTGGTCGCGCAAAAAGGCACAACAAAATACGTGGGTGCATTCACACACCATGTTTTTATGTGCTGCAGGGGTAGGAAGAATCCTGCTTCCTCCTCCCCTCTGTCACATCTGTGCCCGTCCCTAAAGATTTTGCAGTGTATTAATATACACTGTGAAATCTAAATTCAATAAAGTCAGAGGTTTTTAAAATAATAAACATGGATACTTACCCTCCTGCGGGTGGATGGCGGGTGTCCGGGAGCCAGGACTGGTGAGCAGCCGCAGATTCCGAGTGGAAAAAGACCTGTGGTGATGTCAGAGAGCGTTCCGGGCACTGATTGACTGCTCGCGGTCATGTGATATATATCACATGACCGGCATGCCCTCTGACATTACCAAAGGTCCTAGCAGGGCCATTGTAGAGGCGGCTCCTGGCTCCCGGACAACGGAACACACGTCGGAGAGGTAAGTATTTAATTCTTTATTATTTATAATGCATTTGTTTTTATTTTACTTTGATTTTGCAGTGTATATTAATATACTGCAAAATCAAATGGGCGGTCACAGGTGCCACAGAGGGGAGGAGGAAGCAGGATTCTTCCTCCCCTCTGTGATGTCAGATGCAGCAGCACCGCCCTTATAGGAAAAAGCGCCGGTGCTGCTGCGTAAAGAATTGACAAGGTCATTCTTTGTACGCATGCGCTTTTTCCTATAAAAGCATGGCGTATTTTTACGCACTGTCTGCATGGCAAAGTGAATTTCCCATTCACTTTGCCGGCAGACAAAAAGCACATTGCGTATTTTGAAAAGCGCGCGCAACAAAGCATGCAAAAATCTGCAATGTGTGAACACAGCCTTAGAGTTTTAGTCTTTTTAATACCATAAGCTGAGAAGACGTGTGTGCACATTGTGCTGATGCTTCTGGGTGTTTTTTCTTATTTGTGAAAGTTACTGTGTATCCCGGTCCATGGGTGGAGGTGATCGGGTGTTATTATAGGGCTAGTTGATGAGTAGGGAAAGGGTGGTACCTAGTGATGAGCAAGCATGCTCGCTGCTACTCAGTACTCGCATGAGTATCCCGGTACTCGGGATGCTAGGTGAGCACTGAGTACCTCCAAGGTGCTAGGACTCATCACTAATCATTATCGATGTGACACAAGTATTAGGGATGGGCGAATCTACTCGCTAGGACTCGTTACTCGGCGAGTAGTAAGGGACTCGGTACTCTGCGAGTTTCCCAGTGATTACTCGCACGAGTCCAATGCAAATCAATATCAATCCTAGTTTTGTCAGAAACGCTGACAAAACTAGGATTGCCATTGTTTGCATTAGACTCGGCTACTGTGCCAGTGATAGCAGGGAAACTCGCAAATAACTGCTGTTACATTGCGAGCCGAGTCCAGCTGTCTTCTCTGTGCAGCTCCAGGGTCCTAGAGCCCGCCTGCTCACAGAGATGATGTAGCAGTGCTGAGATTGTCTTAGATTGTAAGCTCCTTCGAGCAGGGTCACCTTCATTTTCTGCCTTTCTTATTGTATTTCCTAAGTTGATTCTATGTTTTTGGTATGTAACTACTGTTCTGCATTACGTTTCTGTACCGTATATTTTTTCTTATGTACCGTTGTACTGTAAAGCGCTGCGGAATATGTTGGCGCTATACAAATAAAGTTTTATTATTATTATTATTATTATTATCCCTGTGCATACACATCTATATTTATGCACAGGGGATGTAGCAGAGAGGACATCGCGTTTTGGACTACGTTGGACGGAGGAGGATTTTTTTCATTAAAGATGGAGTCCCTAATGGCTTTTTTTTTTATTTCAAATAAAAATTTTTCTCTGTGTTGTGTTTTTTTAACCCTTTATTGGAGATTCTTAGTGGCTGGGTCAAACGTGGCCTGACATTAAGAATCTCGGGCTTAATACCAGCTTGTATAACAAAGCTGGTATTAACCCCTTTATTACCCAGCGTGCCACTGCCACCAGGGCCGCTGGAAGAGCAGGGTTCAGCGCCAGAGGATGGCGCTTCAATGAACGCGCCATCTTCTGGGGCGGCTGCGGGCTGCAATTTGCAGCGGGGGGTGCCCAGAAAGCTTGGGCCTCCCTGCGCTGCGGATTCCAGCCCCCAGCTGCTTAGCTGTACCTGGCTAGACATAGAAATTGCGCGGAGCCCCACGCATTTTTTTTTTATTATTTCATGAATTTCAGAGTCAGAGGCTCAGAGTCAGAGTCTCGGAGTCGGAGTCTCCTCAGAGTCGGAGTCTCAGAGTCGGAATCTCAGAATTTCATGAAATAATTTAAAAAAAATGCGTGGGGCTCCGCGCAATTTCTATGTCTAGCCAGGTACAGCTAAGCAGCTGGGGGCTGGAATCCGCAGCGCAGGGAGGCCCAAGCTTTCTGGGCACCCCCCCGCTGCAAATTGCAGCCCGCAGCCGCCCCAGAAGATGGCGCGTTCATTGAAGCGCCATCCTCTGGCGCTGAACCCCACTCTTCCAGCGGCCCTGGTAGCGGTGGCATGCTGGGTAATAAAGAGGTTAGGGCCAGCTTTGTATTATCAGCTGGCCCTAAGCCCGAAATTTATGGCGGTCACGCCAATATTAGACATGACCGCCATGAATTTCTATTAAATTGTTTTAAAAAAAACACAACACAAAGAAAATTTTTTATTAGAAATAAAAAAAAAGCCATTAGGGACTCCATCTTTAATTAAAAAAATCCTCTTCCGTCCGACGCAGTCCAAAACGCGATGTCCTCTCTGCTACATCCCCTGTGTATAGATATAGATGTCTATGCACAGGGAATGAGCAGACTGAGAACAATCTCAGCTCTGCTACATCAGGCAGCAGGCGGGCTCTAGGACCCTGGAGCTGCACAGAGCAGACAGGACTCTTATCTTATCTGTGCGAGTTTCCCAGCGATTACTTACAAAGTAAACGAGTCCAATGCAAATAAATGACAAAACTAGGATTGCTTCAGGCTGAAGCTTCCGAGACACATCTGCGATTTGTAAATCTCACACTACTCGCTATTACTCGCTTCCCCATTCATTAACATTGGACTCGCTAGACTCGCAACGAGTAGCGAGTCCTGTGCTCGGACTCGCTAGAGTCAAGCGATTCCGAGTAATTTAGGATTCGCCCATCACTAACAAGTATACAGCCTCCTTCAGTGCACAAAGTGAGCTGGCACCTCACTGAGAGCAGATTGATTGTTAGGGTCCCTCTGGGGGGCACAGCAAGGTGTTGCATGCTGCAACGATTTGAAAAAGTCCAGCCTCCTGCCCTTTCCCAGAAACACTCGGTTTATAGCTGGATGTCTGTGGGCGAACCCTATCACTCATTGACTTGCATTGGCCTCGGTGCTCGGTCGAGCACCCGAGCATCTTGAAGTGCTCGACCAGAGCATCGAGCACCCGAGCATCACTAATGGTAGCCCACACCTCCTCAACATCAGAGGTATCTCTGGGTTCAGGGTCAGCTAGGGACCTCAGTCTATAGGGAAGACAAGATATCCAGTTTACCTTGACCGTTATTGCCATCCTGCTTCCTATTCCATCATCCGCTTTACCACTTCATGACATTCACAACCAAAAGTTCCCACTTTTTACAAAAGTCACAGTTCAGTCATAAAAACCTCAAAAGTTACACATATTTAGTAAAACTATGTATTGCACAAAAGACTACAAGTTTTATGTGCCAGAAGCCAAGCATGAACAACATGATTTCAATTAAAGGAAGGTAGATTACATATTGTAAAATAAAATAAATTTCTAGCCTTGAATATACAATGATGAATGTATCTAATCAGTTTTCATTTACTATACAGATTAATTTAATTTAATTACTTTTGTAATTACAGTATTTTCTTTTAGAAAATATAATCAATTTGTAGGAAAATTGATATATTAAATAATATATATATTTAATTGCTAATATTGACCTTGTTTGTAGCCTGTGGTAATTGTTAGATAAGACGTATTAAATCATTAAGCAGAAAATAATGTTTTAGAACAATTAAAAAGAATAATGTTTCCATGGAAACTTGGAATGTTGTTATATAGCTGGCCAGCGAGCGAACAAAAAAGACATTAGCCAAAATATTTTATTTATTATCATTGTGAGCAGTTTTTGAAAAGAGGAGAGGGTATTAGGTTGTTGTGAATAGTGATGTGAATAATGACATTGGATATTATTTTTTCTTTAGCTTTCCCTTAAAGGATATGTGTCGTATTGAAAATGCAGTCTAATCTGTAGCAACGTGCTATAAAGCCGGAGGACTGACCAAATTGAGATACACATTTTGGACAAAAAAATGTAGAATATAGGATACAGCACATAACATTCAGGTTTTTCATTTAGTTTCATTGCAAACAAGTGTTTAATATCCAGCATCTAGGGATGTAGCCTGCTGTTTCACACATTTCTGAAAGAATCAGTGGTTTTAAGGAGTTCACTGAATTTGAGTATGGTGCTGTGCTGTAAGATCTCATATCTCCTTTATAAGTTAAATATTGCCTTTTCCTCTAACCAACTATCTCTAATCTTTCCACAGAGTTTGTGTGTCTTTTGCATGAAGGTTGTAGTTCACCACAGCTCCGCTCAGGAATCAGTTTCTGCAGACACTTCCTTGTTGGTGTGATTTCAGGAGTTTCTCTTGAGGGAATAAGCATCTTTCCCTTCCAGTTGGAAAGGCACACAAACTCTTGGGGAAGATTATAGATGTTTAATTAGAGGAAAAGACAATATTTAACTTATAAAGCAAGATTTAAGACATTTCCAAGAACAATATATTATTAAGCCTCCGTAGCCGCGAGAACGTGACATACATGTCATACAATACACGGTACAGTCTGGAAAGACGGGGACGTAGCTGTGGGTTCAGGGAGCCCCTATGGAGTCTGAAGATGTTCCTCTCTTTATATCTTTTGGAGTCTAAGTTTTATCTTCCTCTCTGTCTTTAACCACCTTTGCAGAGCTCTCTCGCCAGTCCCCTGGTCTTGTACGGTTAGGTACAAATTGTCCTTGACTGATACGGACGGGAGCAGCAGGAATGCACACTCTCCCGCCACCAGAATCCGGGCCGTTACCTTCGTAGTCTTGGACCGATCATGGGCCTGAGGAGTAAGGTACCGTCTTGTGGCGCCTACGGCTATCCAGTTTTAGGGCCCGCGGCTCGTCAGTTTATAGTCAGGGATGAACCGCTGACCGCCTCGGCTTAAGTGTTGCTGGTGTTGACCCAGACATTTCCAACCGGCTCCAACCGGTGCTGGATCATCCCCTTCTGTCCCAGGTCACCCTCCTAGAGATGGGTGATCCTTCTGTCACTCCAGCTGTCAGGCACATCCTAACTGGCTGCCTTCCCAGAACTGTCTGACTAAAAACCCTTAACTTCCTGGTTTTCCCACTCTAACCTAGGCTCCACTCCCTGGGACTTACTGTATATCAGTCCCCCCTATTCTAAGGTGGCCTAGTGTTGCGTGCTAATGCAGACTCCATAAGCACAATCCCAAGCCCTCATCAACGGAGGCACTACACCTTCGATTTGGGGTGCAGTACCTCCCTGTGGCACATAGCCATAGGGGCGCCACACTAACGGTTTTGTTTTAGGAGAGGAGTCCCAAACCTGTGGCTTAAGGCTGGGTTACACATACACATCCTGACCAACAATCGGGATCGCTGGAACATCGCTATGTGATCGCTGGTGAGATGCCAGACAGGCAGATCTCACCAGCGACCAGCGACCCGACATCGTGGAAAAGAATATAAACTATTCTTTTCCACGATGTCGAGGTCCCGCTACTGTATTCAGCGGGAGTACGCTGGTAACCAGGGTACACATCGGGTTGCTAAGCAAAGCGCGCTGTGCTTAGTAACCCGATGTATACCCTGGTTACCATGGAACACATCGGGTTAGAGGGGCATCACACATGCTGATATCTGCTGGCCAGCGGCAGACTAATGACTAAAAAATGGTCCTGGCCATTTTGCAGCGATCAGTAAGCTGATCGCTGGTCGTTGCGGTATGTCACACGGAGCGACATCGTTGCGAGGTCGCTGCAACCTCACAAATCCGGTGATGTTGCGACGATATCATTAGCGATATCGCTATGTGTAACGAGGCCTTTGGGTTGGTTTCATACTGCAGTTTTGTTGCCTCATCAGGTTCCATCTGGTTTGTGTGCCAAAACCAGGAGAGGAACTCACAGAGAAAAACTGTAATTGAAAGATTTACACCTGTTCTGAGTTTTGGAGACACTTTTGGTTTTGACACCAAAACCGGATGGAACCTTATCAGAGAAAAAACTGCAGTGTTAAACCTGCCTTAAGAGCCACATATCACTCACAGGCCCTTAATATGTGACTCTGAGCTGTCTGCCAGCTTGTTGCATCATCAACTATAAAAAAAGAAGTGCCAATAGGGTCTTATCTGATGGTATACTAAGTAAGGGGTACTTCACACATAGCGATATCACTAGCGATCTCGCTATGTGTGACACGTAGCAGCGACCAACCCCCCGCTGTGAGATCGCTGATTGTTACGGAATGGCCTGGACCATTTTTTCATCATCGGTCTCCCACTGGGCATGCTGCATCGGTGTGTTTGACAGGAACAACGACCAACAATCTGAATACTACGCCTGAGAGTGACAGGGTCCCAACGACCGCCGTATCGTTTCGTATCGTTGCTGCATTACTGGTGAGATCTGACTGTTTGACATCTCACCAGCGACCATGTAGCGATGCACCAGTGATCCTTACCAGGTTGTATCGTTGTCGGGATCACTGGAGGGTCGCTACATGTAACAGGGCCCTAAGGACAGTGGGATTAGTGGGGCTCTACTGATCAGGTTTTGAGACGGTCACAACCACCACATAAGCACACAAACGGCTGCTGCACCGATCCACTGATGAACAAGGATATCAAAGAATAAAATAAGGATCCACCATGTGCGCTGCCGGGCAATGACATGGTAACAGTGTTTTTTTTTCCCAGGAGACTTTATTAAAAAAGTGCCCTGGGAAGAAAAAAAACACCGTTACCATGTCATTGTCCGGCAGCGCACATGGTGGATCCTTATTTTATTCTTTGACAAGTTTGTTGCATTAGCACCTTGTCTAGCAAACTGCTATGAAGAGCAAGTTTTCAAATAATGAACTATGTGAGTAGCCCTACACAGAAAATCATATCTGTATTATGGGTATATTAGGAATCCGCAGATCTTTGAATGCTGTCTCAGGCCTGTATCACACGTCCGTTCAAAAATGCATGTGTGAGAGAGGCTGGGGTTACACATAGAAATCCGTTTTTGGAAGTCATTTTCATCACCAATCCGTTTTTTATAGGGTGCTTTTTGTGTCTCCTGCACTCCTGTACGTTTTTGGACTTAGTAATTTTTTTCAGAAAAAACGCATGCGCGCAAACGCATGCGCAAACGCAAGTGCCTATATATGCCATGCGTTTGCGCATGCGTTTCCCATAGGGCCCCATGTTAAAAAAAACGCATAAAAACGCATGCGTTTTTTAATTGATGCCAAAAACGCTGTTTACTGCGTTTTTGGCTCAAAAACGGACAGGGCAATGTTTTGAGCTCCAGAGAAAAACGCACAGGGTGTTTATTACACCCAATGCGTTTTTCTGTCAGTTTTTGGACTTAGAAAAAAAAAATGACAAAACTGAAGCCAAAAACTGACTGAGGGCTTATGTGTGACCCCAGCCAGAGGCAGTTTTTTGGGGACAGTGAATCCATGTGTCACACATTGTTTGGCACATCTGTGCTGTCTGTATACTATGCGTGTGATATCCAGATAGCACACAGACAGCATGTCTTTGAACACTTACCTGTCTCCAGCACTGCCTATCCTTCTCACTTCTGGGGCTACTGCATTCTCAGTGCAATGAATATTAATAAGCTTAATGAGTGGCCCCGGAATTGAGAGGAACAGGAGCATTGCTGGAGTCAGGTAAGTATAAAATTCTTTATTTGTACACTAACGGCGGGGACACACTTGTCCTACCGACATGCGAGTCTGTCAGAGGAGACTCGCAAAGGGCAGGAGCAGTGACCCGGAACGGCCTCTTTCTGTCAGGACGGGGAGTGTAGAGCTGCACAAACACACAATCAGCTGACAGCCCCGTCCTGACAGAAAGAGGCTGTTCCGGGTCACTGCTCCAGCCCTTTGCGAGTCTCCTCCGACAGACTCGCATCTCTGTCGGACAAGTGTGTCCCTGCCGTAAAAAGTATTTGCTCATGTCTGTCCACACAAATGTCAAACTGATGACATCCATGTGCAGGACATTTTTTGTACAAGCCCATTGACCTGAATGGGTCCGTGGGTGTATGCTGCCAGCCAAAAACCAACATGTCTCTGTGTGGAACACAAACACATCTACTGCACACGGAGACATGGTCTGTGCTGATTCACGAATGTTTGAAAATGCCCATTCATTAATATTTGGGTACGTATGTCCGTGTCTCCGGCATGTGGTTGCATGGAAACCACATTTACCGGAGACATGGAAATGTCAAAGAGGCCATAATGTGATCTTTGTATCACTATTGCTAGGAGGGAAGGAGCCAGATGTGGCGTAAGATGCTCTATCAGAGCTTAATGTAGTTCTAAAGATCAAAAAGGTGGTGAATCTCTGCTTTAGTACATCCCTGTTTATTCACTGTGCTCAGTGCTCTGACAATTGGGTGCGTTTGTGGATTTTATATAATCGTACAGTATATCCTGCAATTGTTTATCCTCCTCTAGGAGTTATATGCGTTCAAATAAGGTAGTGCGATAGTTCATACAATCCTTTCATTATATTTCTGTCACACAGTCTTTTGCTCAAGACACAGTGTCATGGTGGCATCTGGCTCTGTTCCCACAGATTCTGAGACCTTACACTGATGGCCACTTTACACACACCAACTTATCTGTCCAACTTCTGAACAACTTACTGGTTGCAGTGAAATCATGGACACATTGTTCCATTTGTGCACAGCCACAAAATGGAACAATGTGTCCATGATTTCACTGCAACCAGAGATCTGTTCAGAAGTTGGACAGATAAGTTGGTGTGTGTAAAGTGGCCCTGAGGTTTTTCTGGCTCTTGTGAGTTCCACAATCAGGCTCGGGCATCGACCAGCTGTCTTCTCTTTAGTGATTGGGCTTTTAGGAGTTAATCTCTGTATGACTCCTGATTACCTCTAGGATCACATGTTCTGGAAAACCTATCACAGATGTTTCAGACTTTTTAAGATGGTGGAATCTGTTCTGTCATGCCGACTATAACGTATAAATCAGTATAAAAAGCTGTATATGATGCAAATATATAAATCTTTATTGAGATAAAAAGATAAACAAAAACAATTATTTTGTCGATCAATGGGTAACCAAGATTATTTGTAGGTGGTCTGCATGCACCTTTTTCTAAATAAATGGCAATACAAAAATATATATTGCTATAGTATTAAACGATTAAAAAAGAAAAAATATATATACATAAACGTGCAAAAAAAAATGGGGGTTATAATAAACAATTTACAAAGTGCTAGTGCAAAATATCAGAGATACACACTCAATAATACAGGTGAAAAAGTGCAATCCACTTGATATAGGGGAATCGATCAAAATCCCATTATCCCCACTTATATTCATCAATCCTCCAGTAAAAAGTAAAATAAGTGCAAAACAAAACTATAGCAAATTTATCATCCTAATTATTTCACAGTATTGACATTATCACATGTTTACCTGGTCCTTGCAGACCACCAGAATGCCCCTACGTACGCGTTTCGGCTACTGCCTTCTTCTGGGGTAAATCCAAGTGAGAAACCAGCACCTTTATATATAAAAACTAGGCCAATAAGCTACCACACTCCAAATCACATGGTCTTACATCCCAGCTGTATTGGATTCGGTCCGTCAGTGGACGTAACTACATACACGTCCCATACCTCCATACATGGTATTTCCGGAGGTGAATTCCTGTCTCTTAACTTCAACAGCCCTTGGGTCTATATGGCGCATGCGCAGGGGCATGCTCACAAGGGTGCGAACGCCACGACGCCCAAAAGCGTCGCCAAGGAGACAATTAGTCTCCACGGAGACGCCCGAGCGTCGCGAGGCCCAACTTCCGCGGCACGTCACAAGCATCGCCACGGAGACATGAAAACAACCCCGCAGATGCGGAAGCAGTAACCGTCTCCATGGAGAGACTAAATTGACGCCCACCAAAGCCGACCACAGTGCGCCGTCCGGCGCATGTGCACCACCCAGGTTAAAACTCAATTGCTGGAGGCAATCACTATTGTAAACAAACAAAAAGGGGGCAAAAGAAACGGGAAAAAAGAAAAGAAAAATACAACAAAACAAAAAGGGGGCAAAAGAAATGGGAAAAAAGTATAGAAAAATACCCAAACAAAAAGGGGGCAAAAGAAATGGGAAAAAAAAAAAGAAAAATACCAAAACAAAAAGGGGGCAAAAGAAACGGGAAAAAGGAAAAGAAAAATACTTCTACTTTTACTACTACTTCTGTAGGTTTAATTTTGATTCTTCGACTATGACTTATGCAATTCCGGTCCAGTTTTTGCTAAACTTCTCAAGTGCTGTTAGTATGCAGTGAGAATTCTTTGTCATCTGGTTATTCCTTCCCACTCTTTATTTTCCTCCTGTGCATGTATTGTCTTATGGCTCTGTATGTATAACGGTGAGTGGTTATCGTTTGTTTCCCCATTGTTTTATTTGTGTGGGGTTTTACCACTCCTGTCCTGACCCCCCTCGATGGTGAAAAGTGGGTATTGGACCAGGGCTGGTCAGGTGCAGGGCAAGGGTGGTGGCTTAGAAATCAGACAGACAGGGTCCCCATAGCCTGAGGGTCAATCAAGGAGAACAGGTCCCCCTGACTTCCCTTACTACCTTGTGTCACCTTCAATGGCAGGTTAATACACAGGACGTGCCTACTACCTGTGAGTCATTACAACTCAATCTGTGTGAATGTTTTTCATATGACAGCTGTGTCCTTATTTTACCCTGTGATTTATAATATGTTTAATTCTTTACAAGCCTTAATAACTTTCTTTTGGAAGGATGCCAACAATTTGTCTGGCTCATTTTGGGGGTTTTGTGAGAAATTATGCAGTTTGCCTTTTATTCTGCTTTTGTGTTGCTCCAATATAGACACTGTAAATAAACGTGTATAACAAAATATGTAATTTTAATAATTTTCTGTGAGAAATTCTTCATTTTCTGGAAGACTCTCAAGGTTTTCAATACGCTGGGCCATGACTACATATTGCACATCCGGGGGCTTAAGATATCATTGAAACAGAGGACACCAAACATATAAAAGAAGGTGTTCTGGTCAGATGAGAAAAAATTTGAACTTTTGAATCTAAATGCAAAAACCTATCAGTAGCTGTAAACTAACACTTCACACCATCTCAATTGTGAAACATGGTGGTGGCAGCATCATGTTGTAGGAAGGTTTTTTTCAAGCAGGGACAGGAAAGCTGTTCAACGTTGATGGATGAAGCTAATTACAAGACAATCCTGAAGGCAAACCTGTTAGAGGCTGCAAACGGCTTGAAACTGGGTCATAGTTTCACCTTTCAGCGAGATGACAACCCTAAACATACTACCAGAGCTACAATGGAATGCCTTAAATCACGGTTCGTAGAGACTACTCATCCAGAGGCATTCTCCACTATCATCTGCCCCCAGCACACTCCATCATGGGCTCTGCTGAATCAGAGAATGGAGGAATTAGGGGATGACCACTCCCTCTAGGAGACAAAGGAGGAACTAGGGCAATCCCGACAGGTCCTTCTGGATCTCTGGCTCCTGGGGGTTTTTCTGCAGATGGCTGGCTAGCAACATCAGCCCTGGTCTCCTGCCAACACAGCATCCTCTTCATGTTGGCCTTCTGCTGCCTGTCTTGAAATTTGTCTGTGGTGGTACCCCGACTTATGACTACCACAAGCCACCGTACCACCTGTCACCAGTCCCATCTTCAGGTAGGAACTCAACCCTCTCTTCTAGAAGAATGTTGCCACTCAGCCCCTTGTGTATTGCTCCTTAAAGAATTTATTCTTAGAACCCAGCAACAAGACTTGGGCGATGGCATTAAAGAGCCTAATTTTATTCCAGAAATTAGACGGGTCGGAGTGGTTCAGGCCTATTAGAATAGTTGCTGGGAGGGGTAAGGGGTCCCCGCAAGGCATTCTCAAAGGCAAAGGTCTCTAGCAGGGTTGCTACACAAGGTAGAGAAACAAGGGTTCTGCCACTATTACCTCCTCTTTACCAATTCAAAAGCTGCGGCACCATCTGCAGGTGCAAAAAGGCCAGGCAATCTGTAAGATCCTGACTCTGACCTGTGCTTGTCTCGGCTGGTAAATGGAATAGCTGTCTTCCTGGCATGCATTCCGCGGGGACCTTTTTTTTAAGGCATGGGGAATAGTACGGGATCCGGACCTTGCTGCATATCAAGCCCAATGCGGATAGCATGGTCATACTCCAGCTCATATACGAAGATGCAGTTATCGCCTCTGCAGCCTGCTCTGGTTCAGGTAAAGCACCCTCAGCAACCTGGGGTGAAGAGTAAGATAACATCCTCCAGAGCTGACATGTCTTTGGGTGGATCCATAACATCTACATTGTATTGCAATCCCAAGATGAAGCCGCCTTTCCATTGCTTAGGGTCCCACCTCTTCCAGCACCAGGACCCAATCATATATAGGATATTATTGTTTGCCCAATCTTGTTACCTAGCTCCTCATTAACCCCTCCATAGGGGTGGGCTGCAGAAGGCACAGGTAACACCTGTGCTTGCAGCCTGTTGTTGCAGTTGTGCACATGCCAAAAATCTGTTATTTTAATTGTATAGAAGAAAAGGAAATAAAGCAATTGCACATTTAAAAAAAATCACAATCCATATTTTACTGTGAACAGACCTATAAGACCATGTATGTTCAGCATATAATGGACATGTGCTATTTTTATCTGAATTGCTAGCAGATAAATTTAGAAGAGGTAGCCTTACAAGCTGCTGACCCTCTGCAATAAAAAAGGTTTGCGCTCTAAAAAAAATAATAATGAAAAATAGTAATAATAATAATAATAATAATACCACATCCCTCCGGCTCCAGCTCAAGAATATCTCACGGATCGGCTCCTTCCTCACCCACGACTCCACTAAAACACTCATTCATGCTCTTATCATCTCCCGCCTTGACTACTGAACCTTCTTCTCAATGGCCTCCCGGCTAACTCCCTCACACCTCTGCAGTCTATCCTCAATTCCGCTGCCCGACTAATCTACCTGTCCTCCCCGCTACTTCCCCTGTCTCCCCCCTCTGCCAAGCCCTTCACTGGCTCCCCGCCTCCAAGAGATCCCAATTCAAAACACTAACCATGGCGTACAAAGCCATACACAACCTGGCCCCACCATACATCTCCGACCTGGTCTCCCGATACTTACCCTCACGCAACCTCCGCTCCTCCCAAGAACTCCTCCTCTGCTCCCTCTCATCACCTCTTCGCACAACCGAGTCCAGGACTTCTCCCGGGCATCTGCCTTACTCTGGAAATCCCTGCCCGAACACGTCAGACACTCGCCTACCCTGAGAAGCTGCAAGTGTCACCTGAAGACTCACCTATTCCGTCAAGCCTACAACCTGCCATGAGACCCAGGTGACCGCCCCATACCTGACATTCCCCCATCCTACTGTATCCCAACCCGCCCCTCATAGACTGTGAGCCCTCATGGACAGGGTCCCTGCCCCTCCTGTACCTGTACGTCGTGATTGCCTAGATTTAGTGTACTTGTTCTTGTCTCCCTTATCCTCATGTAAAGCGCCATGGAACCTAATGGAGCTATAGAAATAAATAATAATAATAATAATACTAATAAATATATTAAAAAAATTAAAGTTCTAAATTGAATCTTAAAGCACATTTTAAGTTTCCTGGACTTCACAGCTACTGCCACATCTTGCACTGTTCTGAAAATTCATACCCTGCAGCTGTCCTAACACCTGCAAACTCAAAAAAGCTTAAAACAATTATTTTAAAACTCCATTAAATTCTACAACATGAAACACCCAAAACACCTGACGGCTGAAAATACTCCTAACCTAAGGTTAGGTGTTGTTCCCAGCCATCGGGTTTTTCAGCGAGCCTTTTGGCCCCAAGGATTGAGGGAAAGTTTTAGGGCTATTTTAAATTTTTTTTACTTATCACCGGAACAAAGTCATATTTTGCCTATCTTTTAGTAAATTTCTTGTGCTTCCGATCACGAACCGAATTTGCAATGTTCGTGCCTAATTTAAAATTGGCGAACATGTTCGGGGAAAGTTCGCTTATCATGAAATTATGACTGGAGTCACACTAGCGTATGTTTCACACAAGGGCAATGTGAGAAACCTTGCAATGCACTCTGCCTAATGTTAGGTAATGAGGCAGCTCAGATCTGTGACTTTATCCTCAGCCCTAATCAAATCAAAGGAAAAAATTACAGCATGTTGTGATTGTCAGTGAGTCTCAGCTCACTAGCAACCATTCAAAATTAAGGGTTCAAGGGAAACTGCAGACTGCACTCGGATGTCATCTGAGTGCAGCGCGATATATGCCAAGGCTGGAAATGGAGAAGATGGATAAATTACTCTCTCCCTCCTCTCCATACCTGTGATCTGATCGCAGGATCAGATCAGAGTGAATGACACTCGGTGCATGCTTGCAGCAGAGCCTGAGCTGAGTGCCATTATCATATTGCATCAGCTGCTCTTACATCGTGTGCCTTGTGACTCTGCCTACCTCCTATTCGGGTGAACTTGAGCCATTCTTATATTAGATTAATCTGAATGACCATCATGTAAAACAGCTTTTCTTCTGCAGAGGCCACAACAGAGGGGACATAAAGCTTCCCAAATCAGCTGTTTTTCAGGTGTACCAAGAATGAGATCTTTAGTGATGAGATGATCATTGAGGCATTTGGAATGTGTTGTCACTAATCGTTCAGTACATGCTATGTAAATCTCAAACATTGTATGCATCAAGCTAATGCTATGTTCACGCATTGTTCCAGAATAATGTTGAAGTGTTTTTCTACAGTTCAACATAACTATAATTGTGTATTTCTGTATGTAATTGTAATTCTGTACTTTAGCATATATCTGACTTTGATTGATAAAATTAAATAAATGAATGTTCGCCTGGATATTGAGATGGCTAATATGGAACACCAGAAATTATATTTGTACCTTTCCTTAAAATAAAGATGGAGATACTATATTCAAGAAGGTTTTTATAAGTGCTATTATCATGCATGTCATGTTACAGTACGCTGAAGCTTTTTATGTCAAGTTGACCTGGATTCCATTTTGCTCCAGTTACATAAAAACATTTTCAAAATCAGCACAGAGGACAGATTTGCTTTTCCCTTTTTCTTATTCATTATTTTTTTCAAGCTTCTAGCCTAGACACTGACAAA
>JARQOC010000002.1:104542756-104767756 GCA_033576535.1 Allobates femoralis | reverse complement strand
CTTGGGGCTGCTGCTATATACACCACTTGGGGCTGCTGCTATATACACCACTGGGGCTGCTGCTATATACACCACTTGGGGCTGCTGCTATATACACCACTTGGGGCTGCTGCTATATACACCACTGGGGGCTGCTGCTATATACACCACTTGGGGCTGCTGCTATATACACCACTTGGGGCTGCTGCTATACACACCACTGGGGGCTGCTGCTATACACACCACTTGGGGCTGCTGCTATATACACCACTTGGGGCTGCTGCTATATACACCACTGGGGGCTGCTGCTATATACACCACTTGGGGCTGCTGCTATATACACCACTTGGGGCTGCTGCTATATACACCACTGGGGCTGCTGCTATACACACCACTGGGGGCTGCTGCTATATACACCACTTGGGGCTGCTGCTATATACACCACTGGGGGCTGCTGCTATACACACCACTGGGGGCTGCTGCTATATACACCACTTGGGGCTGCTGCTATATACACCACTTGGGGCTGCTGCTATATACACCACTTGGGGCTGCTGCTATATACACCACTTGGGGCTGCTGCTATATACACCACTTGGGGCTGCTGCTATATACACCACTGGGGGCTGCTGCTGTATATACATCACTGGGGGCTGCTGCTGTATATACATCACTGGGGGCCTGTATACCACACTGCTGGGGGCTGTATACCTGTGCTGGGGTCCACCCTTGGCTTATACACGAGTCAATAGGTTTTCCCAGGTTTTGGGGGCAAAAGTAGGGGGGTCGGCTTATACACGGGTCGGCTTATACACGAGTATATACGGTACCTCTTAGTTTTTTCTCTTTATTCATCAAAGAAAAGCGAAAAAAAAAAATCGAGATTTAAATCGAAAATCGTCCATAGGCTTAAATAAAATCGAGATTTTGATTTTTTCCATAATCGCCCAGCCCTAATATATATATATATATGCATATATACAGTCATATGAAAAAGTTTGGGCACCCCTCTTAAGCTTACTCTTTTTTTTTGTTTTAAAATTTGGTTTTTGCAACAGCTATTTCAGTGTGATATATGTAATAACTGATGGACACAGTAATATTTCAGGATTGAAATGAGGTTTATTGCACTAACCAAAAATGTGAAATATGCATTATTTCAAAATTTGACAGATGCCAAAGTATGGGCACCCCTCTGATTTTTATGATTTGAATACTCCTAACAACTTTTTACTGACTTACTGAAGCACTAAATTGGTTTGGTAACCTCATTGAGCTTTGTACTTCATAGCCCGGTGTATCCAATCATGAGAAAAGCTACTTGCAAGTTGTTCTCCTATTTGCATCTTCTCTGAGGAGTGGCATCATGGATTCCTAAAAACAGCTCTCAAATGATCTGAAAAAAAAAAGATTGTTCAACATAGTTGTTCAGGGGAAGGATACAAAAAGTTGTCTCAGAGATTTAATCTGTCCGTTTCCACTGTCAGGAACATAGTAAGGAAATGGAAGACCACAGGGACAGTTCTTGTAAAGGCTAGAAGTGGCAGGCAAACAAAAATATCAGAAAGGCAGAGAAGAATGGTGAGAACAGTCAAGAACAATCCACAGACCACCTCCAAAGACCTGCAGCATCAACTTGCTGCAGATGGTGTCACTGTGCATCGGTCAATACAGCGCACACTGCACAAGGAGAACCTGTATGGTAGAGTGATGCAAAAGAAGCTGTTTCTGCATGCACGCCACAAACAGAGTCGCCTGAGGTATGCAAAAGCACATTTGAACAAGCTAGTTTCATTTTGGAAGAAGATCCTGTGGACTGATGAAACAAAGATTGAGTTGTTTGGTCATACAAGAAAGCGTTATGCATGGCGCCACAAAAACACAGCATTCCAAGAAAAACACTTGCTTCCCACTGTCAAATTTGGGGGAGGGTCCATCATGCTTTGGGGCTGTGTGGCCAATGACCGCACCGGGAATTTTGTTAAAGTTGAGGGTTGCATGGATTCCACTCAGTATCAGCAGATTCTTGAGAATAATGTTCAAGAATCAGTGTCAAAGTTGAAGTTACGCCGGGGATGGATCTGTCAGCAAGACAATGATCCAAAACATCGCTCCAAATCTACTCAGGCATTCATACAGAGAAACAATTACAATGTTCTGGAATGGCCATCCCAGTCCCCAGACCTGAATATCATTGAACATCTGTGGGATGTTTTGAAGCCGGCTGTCCATGCTCGGCGACCATCAAACTTAACTGAACTGGAATTGTTTTGTAAAGAGGAACGGTCAAAAATACCTTCATCCAGGATCCAGGAACTCATTAACAGCTACAGGAAGCGACTAGAGGCTGTTATTTTTGCAAAAGGTGGATCTACTAAATATTAATGTCACTTTTCTGTTGAGGTGCCAAAGCTCTTGCACCTGTCAAATTTTGAAATAATGCATATTTCACATTTTCGGTTAGTGCAATAAACCTCATTTCAATCCTGAAATATTACTGTCTCCATCAGTTATTACATATATCACACTGAAATAGCTGTTGCAAAAACCCAATTTAGAAAAAAAAAAAAAGAGTAAGATTAAGAGGGGTGCCCAAACTTTTTCATATGACTGTATATAGATGAAGCTTTTCATAAACCAGCACACAAGAGATATCAAGATGCAGAAGTTTATCAAGAAACTGAGATTTTAGTTGTTCAAAAGAAAAGCAAAGAACGCACATGGAGTACGGATTCAATAGACAGTCATAGACGTTCTGATAAACTTATACTCCACTCTGCAGTCTCTAAAGCAAGGACTGTAAGAGATCTGTTAGCAATTAAATGCATTACAAATATTATAAAAAATATATTAAATGTGACATCATTCCTTAACTTTTAACACAACATGAGTTATTCTTTTCTACATCACAATAACTTTCTGCATCATAACGTTTTTGTCACTTTAAGAAAGACTACATCTCTCCAAACATGGTAAAGCCTCATAATGTTCTCTGCACACTAAAACCCCTATATTCTTCCTATGTTCAAGCACTGCTTTATGCTACAAATAGTATTAAGCTCCTGTATGCTACTGGCATGCTTAGCCATGCTACATGGAAATTAGGAAAATGAGAATCTTTCAGAGGATATGTCAACTGTGAGAGAAGAGATGTTGCTCAGAGATTTCATATTCCTCTATAATTATAAGAAATGGAACATTATATAGGATATACATTTGATCGACCTCATGCATAAAGGTGTCAGACGGTGCCTTTCTGTTTTTAAGATAGAAAAGCAAATCTTGAAAGTCTAATTGAAATCTCAAGGTTGTCACCAGAGATGTAAGAATTATCCAGTTTATCCTCGACGGATCAGTCTGATTCATGTGTCAGTGGGATTTCCGTGGTGCACATTTGATCACAGCACTCTAGAACATGAAAGTCAGATTACCTGGTGCAGATGCCTCTGAATAATGATAAACTTAGCAGAAGCGGGATAAACAGTCATGCTGGTTTAAAGATGTCCTCCACAGGACAATTGTCAATCTTATTGGAAAAAAAAGAAAATGATACAGATTCTTGGTACACCGTTCAATCCAGGATTTTAGATATTTGCTACGAGTCCATATGAAAAATTGTTAAATGGAAAAATGTACTGTAAGTTGTAGTCTTCTCTTCTTAATTATGGGTAGTCTTCTCTTCTTAATTATGATTCATATACAAGTCATAGTTTGGCTTCTCATGATCAATTAAGAGCCATTGAAGCCACCCCTTGCCTAGGTCCTTCCCTGGAGGGATATCTAGCTAGTCCCATGTTTGAGACTCCTATACTAGGCTCCACGGACTCTATTTGCATATTCATGATCCATTATGACAAAGACTAGAAGGATAAATATAGTCAATTTTTTGGGTGGATTGTGTCCCTTTTAATAGCACTAGCATTTTATAGGTCAGGCTTAATGAAGGTAATGTTAGTTAGATGTGTCAAATCCAATAAGAGTTGTCCACCTCTTATGTAATATGGTGCATGTTTCATCTTCCATGCACCTGAGCCAGAAATAATACTCCATTTGGCATCTGGTATACATTATTGGCATGATTTATGCCAAAATATGGTGATTTTTTTTCCCTGGACTTCACTGTCCCACCCCAGCTTTGCCTACTTTTCTAAAAGATGGCAGAGCTGGCCTCAAAGGGCATAAAATTGCCAAGAGATTATGGGCAGCTTCAAGTTGTGAATGAGTGTTTATAGGCAAATACTGAATTAAAGGGAACCTGTCACCTCGATTTAAGCCCCTACACTATCACTACCTGTCCCTACACCTTCCTAGCTGTTCCCTATCTATCCCTCTGTGAGCTAAAGGGGCCCTATAAAACTGGAGAAAAATAACTTATAACTTACAGAAGTACCTGAGGCTGGGGACTGAAAAGCGGGCCCAGGCTCCATTCTCCCCTTCTTGATCCTAGAGCAGAGCAGTGCATTATGGGCTTAATCACCTGATCTGCGCACATGCGCAATGCGCTTATTGAAACCGGGCCGATCACGTGATGAGGCCTATAATGCACTGGGGCCGATCAAGTGATCGACCCCATAATGCACCGCGCCGCCTGTGACGTAGTGGCCGGTGCATACTAGCTGTCAGAGGGCGGGAGATTCCAAATAGAGGAGATGGTGATGAATAAAGAATAATGCTGCCCAGCGGGGCGTGTGCTGCTGGATCGAGGAGGGGAGAATGGAGCCTGGGCCCGCTTTTCCAGTCCCCAGCCTCAGGGACCTCTGTAAGTTATAAGTTATTTTTCTCCAGTTTTATAGGGCCCCTTTAGCTCAGAGAGGGATAGATAGGGAGCAGCTAAAAAGGGTGAGTTGCCAGCATCAATGCGAGAAGCTACTGTGGTGGTTCTGCCAAAGCCAGATAAGGACCGGACACGACCAGATTCGTATAGACCCATCTCACTACTCCCGGCAGATGTAAAAATACTAGCCAAAGTGTTGTCTACCCGGCTGAGCCGGGTGATGTCTGGTGTGATCCATCCGGATCAGTCGGGTTTTATGCTGGATAGGTCAACGGCCATTAACCTGAGATGTCTATTTTTTAATATGCAGATGACTGCCGATAATACTGGACACAGGGTGGTGGTCTCTTTGGACACACGGAAGGCCTTTGATAGTGTGGAGTGGAACTATCTCTGGCGAGTTCTCCAATTGATGGGAATAGGTCCGGTTTTTGTGGCATGGCTGAAATTATTATACAAACACCCAGTGGCTAGACTGAGAGTTAATGGGGAACGTTCAGATATATTCAACATGTACAGGGGAACGAGGCAAGGTTGTCCCCTTTCTCCGCTGCTGTTCGCCATGGCCATAGAGCCGTTAGCTGCTGTGCTGAGGCGGTCGGGGGCGGTGAAGGGGTTCCGATATGGGGTGGTGGAAGAAAAGGTGGCGTTATACGCTGATGATATTCTCTTGTTTTTACAAGACCCTCAAGATTCATTGCAGGGTGCGATAGATATAATTAATAGATTTGGTTTACTATCTGGGTTGCAAATTAACTGGGACAAATCTCACATCCTGGGAATAGATGCCCTAGATGGTCCAGATGTTGAGCAGGTAGAACGTATGCAACTCAGACTAGTAAGGGAATTCAAATATCTTGGTATCAACATAGCACTACCAGTGAGAGACTATTTGCAATTAAACATAAACCCGATACTTGGGAAATTAAAGGATAAAGCGTCTACGTAGAGTAAAATGCGCCTCTCGGTGGTGGGACGTACCAACTTACTTAAAATGGTGCTCACGCCCAAATAGTTATATGCACTACATAATTCCCCGGTGTGGATTCCTCAGCCGATATTCCAACGTGTCAATGCTATCTTTAGAGATTTGGTGTGGGGTGGGGGACAGCCAAGGATCAAACTGGAGACTCTTCAAAGGCCAAAGGAGGAGGGAGGTTTGGCATTACCAAATTTATGGATATATTTTTTAGCGGCACAGTCCCAACATATTAGAGGGTGGGCACAAAGGGCAATAAAGGGAACTCTTCAGGAAGTCTTGGAGGGCATCTTAAAACACGCCCTTTGGTAACAGGTTTAGAGTCAGGGCTGTTTAGACGGATGGGTAAAAAATACCCGACATGTGAATTAGTTTATAAAGTATGGATGAGAGTGAAGAAGGTTAGAGGATTGACGGGTCTGACAATGTACACTCCGATATGGGGTAACAAACATCTAGGTGAATTCTATAGGATGGGTGACTTAAAAGACTGGAAGACAAAGGGAGTGCAGTTTGTCTATCAATTGATGAATGATCAGGCTCTCAAAACCCTAGCAATGCTGAAGGAGGAATTTCACTTGTCAGACAAACACGGTTACCAGTATATGCAGGTTAAACACGCATTCCTTCAGCAGAGGAAAAAGGGAACCATGGTTATCCAGAAAAATATTATCCTCGACTACATCTGCAAGGAGGGGCGTACTAAAGGGATTATATCTGAGATTTATGCCGCTCTGCTTCACACTTTTTTGCTGAAATACCCTGTTGCGGCGAAGGAAAGGTGGGAGGCAGACGTTGGTAATATAGAGGATGACAAATGGGAGTCCATCTTAGAGTATATTCCCAAATTATCATTAAATGAACCGGCTAGAATGTCCCAACTATTTCTTTGTACATAGGGCATACAGATCACCTGAATTCTTGTATAAAATAGGGGTGCGGGAGACCTCGGAATGTACAAGATGTAGAGCTGAAGCTGCTGGTATCCTACACGTCATGTGGGGGTGTCCGCATATTTTGGGTTTCTGGTCTGAGGTGGCTGCCCTCATTGGGAATCGCTATCATTGTGTAATCCCTAGAGACCCAGTGGTCTGCCTGTTGGGATATGTGGAAGAGGTGGTGGGCACTGATATTGCGAAACTAGCAGTTGCCAGCCTCTTGTATGCTGCTAGAAAAGTCATAGCTAGATATTGGGTACGAATGGAGCCTCCTACTAAACAGGAATATCTACGTCAAGTAGACTATGTGGTGCGGATGGAGGAAAAAATTTACCATAAACGTAAAAATGCTAAATTACGTGATAACTTGTGGGCAGCGTGGAAGGTGTGAGGGCTGAGATTGGAAAGGATGTTCCGGCAAAGATGGGTCTAATGGTGTGTAAAGGGTCATCAGATGTTTATGGTAATTATTGATTATATCTTACATATATTGCTCAGAAATAAAAAATGTTGCTGTCTGTAAAGGGGGGTGGGTGGTGAGGGAAAGGGATTTCTTTATACTATCAAAAATGGACAATTGCGGTTTTACAGTTGTATGTTCTTAAATTTCTTACATATGAATAATATTTTTTTTTTTTTATTCAAAAAAGGAAGGGAGGGAGGGGGTTGGGGGGGAGAGTTTGGGACTGGGACCTGATATATATGGAAAATGTGTATGTTTTGTATGAATAATTTGTTATTTGTGCTTTTTCATTAATAAAATATATCTGATTTAAAAAAAAAAAAAAAAAAAAAAAGGGAGCAGCTAGGAAGGTGTAGGGACAGCTAGTGATAGTGTAGGGGCTTAAATTGAGGTGACAGGTTCCCTTTAATGTTGCAAGGTTATGAAACATCCAAAAATAGCAGAAGTTTGATCAGACACATGAAGAGACAAAAGGGTTTTCTATACTAATGCATCAAGACACTGTTAGAGCAGAGATAAATGATATCTAAAGGCTAGGGATGGGCGAATCTACTCGCTAGGACTCGTTACTCGGCGAGTAGTAAGGGACTCGCAGGACTCGGTACTCTGCGAGTTTCCCAGTGATTACTCGCACGAGTCCAATGCAAATCAATATCAATCCTAGTTTTGTCAGAAACGCTGACAAAACTCGGATTGCCATTGTTTGCATTAGACTCGGCTACTGTGCCAGTGATAGCAGGGAAACTCGCAAAGTAACTGCTGTTTCTTTGCGAGCCGAGTCCAGCTGTCTTCTCTGTGCAGCTCCAGGGTCCTAGAGCCCGCCTGCTGCCTGATGTAGTAGTGCTGAGATTGTTCTCAGTCTGCTCATTCCCTGTGCATAGACATCTATATTTATGCACAGGGGATGTAGCAGAGAGGACATCGCGTTTTGGACTACGTCGGACGGAAGAGGATTTTTTTATTTAAAGATGGAGTCCCTAATGGCTTTTTTTTTTATTTCAAATAAAAAATTTTCTCTGTGTTGTGTTTTTTTAACCCTTTATTGGAGATTCTTAGTGGCTGGGTCAAACGTGGCCTGACATTAAGAATCTCGGGCTTAATACCAGCTTGTGTAACAAAGCTGGTATTAACCCCTTTATTACCCAGCGTGCCACCGCCACCAGGGCCGCTGGAAGAGCGGGGTTCAGCGCCAGAGGATGGCGCTTCAATGAACGCGCCATCTTCTGGGGCGGCTGCGGGCTGCAATTTGCAGCGGGGGGTGCCCAGAAAGCTTGGGCATCCCTGCGCTGCGGATTCCAGCCCTCAGCTGCTTAGCTGTACCTGGCTAGACATAGAAATTGCGCAGAGCCCCACGCATTTTTTTTTTTATTATTTAATGAATTTCAGAGTCTCAGAGTCAGAGTCTCCTCAGAGTCGGAGTCGCCTCGGAGTCGGAGTCGTCTCGGAGTCGGAGTCGTCTCGGAGTCGGAGTCGTCTCGGAGTCGGAGTCGTCTCGGAGTCGGAGTCGTCTCGGAGTCGTCTCGGAGTCGGAGTCGTCTCAGAGTCGGAGTCGTCTCAGAGTCGGAGTCGTCTCAGAGTCGGAGTCGTCTCGGAGTCGTCTCGGAGTCGGAGTCGTCTCGGAGTCGGAGTCGTCTCGGAGTCGGAGTCGTCTCGGGGTCGAGTCGGAGTCGGAGTCGTGTCGGAGTCGTCTCGGAGTCGGAGTCGTGTCGGAGTCGTGTCGGAGTCGTGTCGGAGTCGTCTCGGAGTCGAGTCGGAGTCGGAGTCGTCTCGGAGTCGGAGTCGGAGTCGTCTCGGAGTCGTCTCGGAGTCGAGTCGGAGTCGGAGTCGTCTCGGAGTCGGAGTCTTCTCGGAGTCGTCTCGGAGTCGGAGTCGTCTCGGAGTCGTCTCGGAGTCGGAGTCGTCTCGGAGTCGGAGTCGTCTCAGAGTCGGAGTCGTCTCGGAGTCGGAGTCGTCTCGGAGTCGGAGTCGGAGTCGTGTCGGAGTCGTCTCGGAGTCGTCTCGGAGTCGGAGTCGTCTCGGAGTCGAAGTCGTCTCGGAGTCGGAGTCGTGTCGGAGTCGTCTCGGAGTCGTCTCGGAGTCGAGTCGGAGTCGGAGTCGTCTCGGAGTCGGAGTCGTCTCGGAGTCGGAGTCGTCTCGGAGTCGTCTCGGAGTCGAGTCGGAGTCGTCTCGGAGTCGGAGTCGTCTCGGAGTCGTGTCGGAGTCGTCTCGGAGTCGGAGTCGTCTCGGAGTCGGAGTCAAAAAAATGCGTGGGGCTCCGCGCAATTTCTATGTCTAGCCAGTTACAGCTAAGCAGCTGGGGGCTGGAATCCGCAGCGCAGGGATGCCCAAGCTTTCTGGGCACCCCCCGCTGCAAATTGCAGCCCGCAGCCGCCCCAGAAGATGGCGCGTTCATTGAAGCGCCATCCTCTGGCGCTGAACCCCGCTCTTCCAGCGGCCCTGGTGGCGGTGGCACGCTGGGTAATAGAGGTTAGGGCCAGCTTTGTATTATCAGCTGGCCCTAAGCCCGAAATTTATGGCGGTCACGCCAATATTAGACATGACCGCCATGAATTTCTATTAAATTGTTTTAAAAAAAACACAACACAGAGAAATTTTTTTTATTAGAAATAAAAAAAAAGCCATTAGGGACTCCATCTTTAATTAAAAAAATCCTCTTCCGTCCAACGCAGTCCAAAACGCGATGTCCTCTCTGCTCATCCCTGTGCATAGATATAGATGTATGTGCACAGGGAATGAGCAGACTGAGAACAATCTCAGCTCTGCTACATCAGGCAGCAGGCGGGCTCTAGGACCCTGGAGATGCACAGAGCAGACAGGACTCTTCTCTTATCTGTGCGAGTTTCCCAGCGATTACTTACAAAGTAAACGAGTCCAATGCAAATAAATGACAAAACTAGGATTGCTTCAGGCTGAAGCTTCCGAGACACATCTGCGATTTGTAAATCTCACACTACTCGCTATTACTCGCTTCCCCATTCATTAACATTGGACTCGCTAGACTCGCAACGAGTAGCGAGTCCTGTGCTCGGACTCGCTAGAGTCAAGCGATTCCGAGTAATTTAGGATTCGCCCATCACTACTAAAGGCTGATGTACATGAGTGTATAAATCAGATGAGCGCAATGCAAGAAAATTTTGCATTCTCTCGGCCCAATGTTATACTATAGGGCAGTTCCCTTCTGCAATTTTTTTTCTCAGGTGAAATTGGCCTGAGAAAAAAGTGGCAACATGCAGCATTTGGCAGCGTTTCGTAGGTTACATGCTTCCATACAAGTCTATGGGTGTGAGTGAAGCATCAGACTCACACAGTGTATATCCCACTGCACTTGGATGCCATCCAAGACAGGCAATGGAGAAGATGAAGAGATGAATCTGTCCGCACCTGTGATCCGATTGCAGGATCGGATCACAGTTGCATGACACTCGGCTCAAGCTCGCAGCAGATTTTGTCCTGAGTGTCTTTAGTATATTGTATCTGATGCTCTTTCATCGGATGCCTTACTATCCTGTGACCATGACTTAAAGTAACTGACTGTTTATACACCTTCCATAACTCTCTCATATCCACTGAGAAAAAAATCTACATTATGCACAATAAATGGACATTAAAATTTACCATGCCCAATTCTTCATCTGTTGGATGAGATTTAGGAAGCTCTAGAGCACATACTAGTGCATCTCAATGAATTAGAATATTATCAAAAAGTAAGGTTATTTCAGTAATTCAATACAAAAAGTGAAATGCAAATATTATCTAGAGTCATTACAAGCAGAGTGATGTATTTCAAGTGTTTATCTCTGTTAATGTTGATGATTATGGCTTACAGCCAATGAAAACCCAGAGGTCATTATCTCAGAAAATTAAAGTAGGTAGGATGAAGGGTTAAAACCGCGCTGCTGTATTCTGCGAGAAATCAAAGAGTGAATATAATAATGATTTATTAGTCAACGTGTTTCGGGGCTCCCAGAAACGTCCTAAAACATAGCAATATTACATCGATTTTTGACGATATTCTAACTCATAGAGATGCACTAGTAATAGTAATCCAGTCTGTTATGTTTGGTGTGTTTGTTTTACTTTTCTGTTTAATTTAAAGGATCTTTCAGAGTAGTAATTAAGTCTTTTGTTTTGTTAAGTATAATTCTACATCTTTTTATTGTAGACAGTTCAACTATTCTCAACAAACGTCCTAGTCTGTTTAGAACAGCAAGTATGGTGCCGGGGACATGGGGCTCCCTAACTCAAGTGAGGCAGGAACAATGGAATGGTGACATCTCCCTTCTGTTCTATAATGAATGAAAAGATATATATGAGTCACTGTTCCAAGTCTTTACAGCAGTAGAACAGCTTACTTAATCTTTCCCATGTGCTATGTAAATGCCAGTATAACATAACAGAAACAATTTAATGTACCGTAATCCAAGCCACAAGTATCACCTTTTTCCCAAGATTCAAAATTCTCTTGCAATTATCTTGTGTATCAGAATAATTCACTTAGTGACCTGATTCATTTTAGTCCTGAAAGGGTTAGGGTCCCCTCTTACAGTTATTAAACATGAACAGCATTCCTTCTCTCTTTCAATGTTTCCCTTGAAACCCCAAGTACAAACGTAGCCTCTGCCTCGGCCAACAAAGGCATCATGGATCAGAAATGTTATTAAGATCATTTTTCAAAATGACTGGAAGGCAGGACAGTGGTCACGGACCTTCTGTTGTGTATTCCGCGTTGCATTTATACCTTGTTAAAATCAAATTAGCGATGTTTTCTTTCCGTCTGCACTGTACTGGCTGCAAGTCTCTAATGCCTACTTCAAGGGAGAGACGTTATCAATGTGAAACTAGGTGATTTGAAAGATTGTTATGTTTCTCTTGTGGGATTTTTAGTAATTGAGCTTGCAGTCTTTTTATCTATTGTACTTTTATTGGACAATTAGGAGTGTAAATTGCAGATACTTAATGAATATATGGTGCTTGCCATTACAGTTCTGAAACTGCTTTTTCGTACTGATGTGTTTGACAGGTAATGATTGTCGTGAACGGCACCAAGATTTTTGTCAGACACTTTATATTGTTAGAGTGCGCTGATATCCTGCTATAGTCTTTTCTTTATTCAGGCTTATTTGGAGTTGCACACTTGTAAAACTAAATAGAGGCAAGCTATAACTGCATTTAGCATGTCTTAACCCTCTCATATAGATAGTCCATGTGTGATGCCATGGATAGTACACACTATTAAAAATTGGATTTTTAGGAATTTTTGTTTAGAGACCGGGGTTGTTGACAATGTCTCATTACCAGATGCAACTATATTTTGCACATAGAACAGATGTCCTTTGAACCTTAAAGTTTGTGCTCCAACAAATATGAGGCAGTGTGTAAAATAATGCCTATTAAATACCGAAGAAAGGCAAACAAAATGGTGAATCTCATTTCTAGAGCATTTTCAACTTTGCTTCTGGAGCCCCCTTTTGTCCTAACAATTGGAAAACAAGACGTCTATATTGGCAAACCAAACTAATAACTTTCTTATTTCACAATAAAATAGGCAGCTTGAACCTATTACAGGGACCCATGAGTTCCCATAGCAGAAAATGGGATGGCGCCCACTCCACAAAACCATTGTCCAGAATGGCGTACATAATTATTTTTTTTTAGAGGGTGGAAGAGCTTAACTCTATATATAGTCTCATTGTCCAAGGAAACTTTTAATTACCGTATATACTCGCATATAAGCCGAGTTTTTCAGCCCAAAATTTGGGCTGAAAAGTCCCCCCTCGGCTTATACGCGAGTATATACGGTAATTTAATATTAGAAAAAATAAAAACATACAGCAGCAGCCCCGGAGGTATACAGGCCCCCCCATCAAGCTCCAGGGGCCCCCCCCCCTTGCGCGCCAGCCTGTAAAGTAAAATCATACTTATCCTGTCCTGTCGCGCTGTCCCGCCGCTGCCATCACAATCCCGGGCTTCATTCCGCGTCTTCTGTGTTCCTGTGGTCGCGGGCAATGACGTCATTGCCCGCGACGACAGGAAGCCGGAAGACGCGGAATGAAGCCCGGGATCGTGATGGCAGCGGCAGGACAGCGCGACAGGACAGGATAAGTATTATTTTACTTTACAGGCTGCCGCGCAAGGGGGGGGGCCTGGAGCTTGATGGGGGGGCCTGTATACCTCCGAGGCTGCTGCTGTATACAGCCCTGGGGCTGCTGCGGTATACAGCCCTGGGGCTGCTGCTGTATACAGCTTTGGGGCTGCTGCTGTATACAGCTTTGGGGCTGCTGCTGTATACAGCCCTGGGGCTGCTTCTGTACACAGCCCTGGTGCTGCTGCTGTATACACCACTGGGGCTGCTGTATACTACCTAAGGGCTGCTGTATATACCTCTGGGGCTGCTGTATACACCACTAGGGCTGCTGTATATACCTCTGGGGCTACTGTATACTACCTCTGGGGCTGCTGTATACTACCACTGGGGCTGCTGTATACTACCTCTGGGGCTGCTGTATACTACCACTGGGGCTGCTGTATACTACCACTGGGGCTGCTGTATACTACCACTGGGGCTGCTGTATACTACCACTGGGGCTGTATATACCTCTGGGGCTGCTGTATACTACCACTGGGGCTGCTGTATGCTACCACTGGGGCTGCTGTATACTACCACTGGGGCTTCTGTATACTACCACTGGGGCTGTATATACCTCTGGGGCTGCTGTATACTACCACTGGGGCTGCTGTATACACCTCTGGGGCTGCTGTATACTAACCACTGGGGCTGCTGCTGTATATACCACTGGGGCTGCTGCTGTATACTACCACTGGGGCTGCTGTATATACCTCTGGGGCTGCTGTATACCACACTGCTGGGGGCTGTATACCTGTGCTGGGGTCCACCCTCAGCTTATACACGAGTCAATAGGTTTTCCCAGGTTTTGGGGGCAAAAGTAGGGGGTCGGCTTATACACGGGTCGGCTTATACACGAGTATATACGGTATATGTAGTAATTACTAAAGGGGTTATCTCGGGCTTTGGTGATTTTTTTTTTTTTTTTTTTTTTTTTTTTAAATATGGGTCTAAAAAATTACCAGCAGATATTTACTAACTACCTGCCTGTTCTACCAACGGTCTCTACCAGCTTAGGCAGTGAGGGAGCAGCTCTTGGTGTGAGGTTTCTGCTCTGTGCCAATGTAGATGTGCCAACCAAACCCTCCCCCTTTTCCTCCCTTTAATGTGATTACTATCTCAAACGTGTGACCGGTGGATCACGCAGTTGTGCCAACCAAAAAAACTCCTTTTCAAGTTTCTGCTTTGTGAGTGGGGATGTCACTGCCAATGTTAGCCCGCTCCTTATAGTTACCAAATCACCAATAGGAGTGTCCACAGCAGGCAGAGATTGTAACCACGCAGAATAGTTAGGTAGTTAATCAACAACCTGCTGATTAGTTCTTGGCTCCATATGAAAAAATATACAAAGTCCCGTGTAACCCGTTTTCCTGTTATTGCAAGTCGTTACTTTTGGCTGGTATGCACAGGAGTTGGTGATATACAGTATCTGCCATCTTTTAGGGTATAGTCACACATCCATGAAAAATGTCCCAATGCTGTCCAATATTTTATTAGACTGCGTTTGTAACCATATAGCCTCACAGTCTCCGTGAAAATGATGGATCTAAGAATGAGAATGATGGAACTTGGAGCATCTGATATTCTGGTCCAGTATTGAGGATTACAATAAAATGTACTCAAGGGGTCTGTGTGCTGCTCAATAAAAAATCAGGCATCACACAGACATTCAGACAGATGTTTGAATGCACCCTGGGGTTCAACATTTCAGCATAAGCTTTTACAAGATCCATAGATATATTCTTTGAGGTCCTCAGAGCTCATTTTAGAACTGAAGAAGTCTAACTTTATCTTTTATCGGCTTTAGCACCAAGATACAAATTTGACGTTTCTTACCTTTGCTCTTTGTTCAACATTTCCAGGGATTATTGGAGCATGAAGACCAGATTTTTCAAGGGTTTAGCTAGCATGTTGCAGCATTGTATTATTTTTTTTGTTGGAAATTGCGGTCACATACTCAAGAAAAGGTCATCATCTAAACACAATTTTTCAACTTTTTAAGTATTTAAGAAAGGTAATATTTTTTTTTTATTACCAGCAAGATTTTAGATTGCTATCTAGGTGTTACTAGAGGTTATTTCTTTGTCTAGTACTCTCTTAGCGAAAACACAACTATCTTTCCTTTGAGTGTATATGATTAAGTTATAATTGAACTTCACATTCTCTGACGCTCCGGAGTGATAAATCGCTAACACACACCATCTCTGGCAGATAATTATACAGCTTTTTTTTAGGTCAACCCAAAGCACACATTTGGGGCCACCCTTTCACCATATCTTTCCAGTGCTTCCTTCGCTTCTGTGATAACTAAGATTAGAATCCTCAGCATAATAACCACTGTAGGAAATTGGAATTGCTCATTCCGTTGCATCAATTACGTATGTTGAATAAATTGGCATAGAATGATGAATGTCTTCATAAGTTCAGGTGGAAACGAGCCCATAAGGATATATAGGGAATATTTTCTTCTTCTTGTCAGTTTCCATCTGTAGGGTAATTGAAGTGAAAGATCTAATTTCATTCATGTCGGAAACAGGTCTGAACTTGCTTAGATTTTAGTCTCCAAAGAATCATTTGCACTCTTCTACTTTCTAACTGTGACGTTTAAGGAAGAGAAGGTCACAAGATTAAAAGAGGGCGCCGTGGAGAAATACAGGAGGAAATTTCTGCATATTAATGTACAGCAAACAATACTCTGCCTATTAACAGCTCTGTGTGAGAGTATGAAAAATGTACACGTTACTGAGATCCATCATCTCACTCTGCAGGATCTCTCACCGATTCTTTGTGCGGATTTGTATAGTCTTCTAAAGATATTCTCAATATCCTTCTTCCTCGGAGTCCATCATTTGTCTAACTTCTCGCTGGTGTCATAAATAAATAATACACACATGCAAACGGCTTCTTTTATCCTCTGATGTGATTTAATGCAAGCATTATATTGTACATTAATATCAATTCTAGCAACTTCATTGCTTCCATACCTCCTGTAATTTGTACAAATGTCAAATTTTTCCTAACTACCTGTTAAGAAATTGTCATTTTAAGGTTATATTTTCTTGTCTAACCATATATGATTGTTCTCCCTCCTCATAGGAATACCCATTAGCGATTATCCAATGGCCGGAATGCTTCTGTGGTTACCCTACGGTTCAGTTTAACCTTTATGAACGCCTGGATGCCTCTTTTTGTTCTGGGTCCTTGAATGACAGTAGTGGATCAGACGTCGCAAGGGATGACAATTACTATTCAGTCTACCAAACACCCATGCAAGGTAAGAATGCTAAAATGTAGGTCCGATGTCTTTCCGGAATAGTGCTGATTATCGCAGCAGAAGCAAACACTGGAATAATATAGGATGACTTATTTTATGAAATGGGCCCTGGTGTGCTGAGACTTTAAAATGTTTAGAAATTCAGACCAAAAGGTTAATGCAAACATTAAGTTCATCATAAAACTTCAACTTTGCCATAAAATCTAGTCATAAAGATGACACGGCTGAAGGATAGTAATTGAACATTTTGATTTATTTTCACTAGTCTCTTGTAACTAAATTTAGTATCTCCGTCTGACCTTGCTTAGGAAAATGTGATGTTTCAATGGCCTCATTATGAATAAAAATGTGTTCAGTGACAGTCAGGATAGGCGTATGTTTTCAGAGTTTGCTATTATAATAACATAGCCTTTCATTTAGTAACCTTTATCAGGTTTCCTAACTTTTTATTGTAAAAAGAAATATTCTATTGCAATATTACAATTTGAAATCCTCAGTGGTTGATACTTTTTAATGGCTTAAGGCCCCGTTACACGCTACGATGTCCCAGTGATCCGACCAATGCTGGGGGTTGCTGAGACATCGTTATATCTGATCGCTGGTGAGCTGCCACACAGGCAGACTCACCAGTGATCAGCATCCAGCGAGAACATTGGTAACCAAGCAACACATCAGGTAACTGAGCAGAGCGCTGCACTTAGTTACCTGCTGTTTACCCTGGTTACCAACTCCCAGCGTGTGCTGTGTGGCGCTGAGATAAAAATCCCCGAATTGGTACATAAACTACTAAGTAGAAAAAACTCATCAAATTTGGCCGCTTACAAATCTCATTGCATTTAGCAGGATACTATCAGCCACCTCAGAGTCAACTCATATCTCCCAACACCGGTTCTCCATCTCCTACAACCCTGACACGGGGGCGATTGTGGCACGGCTGGTCGCAGATAACCACCTGTCTCCTCCTTGTGGCACGGCTGGTCGCAGATGCCACAATCGCCCCCGTGTTAGGGTTGTAGGAGATGGAGCACTGGTGTTGGGAGATATGGGTTGCCTCTGAGGTGGCTAATAGTATCCTGCTAAATCCAATGATATTTGTAAGCGGCCAAACTTTGTGGAGCTGAGAGGTCGTTGATCGTAGGCCTGCCGCTGTCACATACACAGCGCGGTCCACCCAGCGGGAGACCAACGATTAAAAAATGGTCCTGGCCATTCTTCCACGATCAACGAACTTATCATTGGTCGTTGATACGTGTCACACGCAACGATGTACTTTCAACGTCGCACAACATTAAAAAACTGGTGATGTTGCAACGATATCGTACCATGTAATGGGGCCTTAACTTGAAAAGATGGTAATAAATAGCAGCTTTCGAGACCACTCGGGTCTGTACATCAGGCATGGTATAACACAAAATCTGAAAAGTTACATATTTATTCACAACAGGACATGGAATAGTGCAGTAAATAATGCCAATTTCATGAAACACAACACAATAATCAGGATCGGATGCGGAGAAACAATGTGGCAGAAATTATTGGAGATGTTCATAGATAAGGAGTGTGAAAGTTTTATTATCCTTTGATTGACGTCTGGTCCAGAATTTGATGACCCCAAAAATGACCTGAAGAGCACATTTTTTAGTTGGTGTAAAAAGACATATATCCATGTAACACATCCATTCCTGCTGTTCATTATGAATAAAAATGTGTTCAGTGACTGTCAGGGTAGGCGTCAATTTTCAGAGCCTGCTATTACAATAACAAAACCTTTCATTTAGTAACCGCTATCAGGTTTCTTAATGTTTTTTTTCTGTAAAAAAATATATATATTCTATTTCAATATTAGAATCTGAAATTTTCAGTGGTTGATACCTTTTAATGGCCAACTGAAAAGATGATAACAAATAGCGGTTTTCAAGATTTCTCCGGTCTCTTCATCAGGCTCACAATAGCACAGAATTTCAAAAGTTACATATTTATTCACAACTGGACATAGACTAGTGCGGTAAATAACACAAGTGGTGTGAAGCAGAACAAAGAAAGATCAGGATGGGGAGGGGAAAGCAGCTGGAGCATTAAATATTGGAGGAGTTCATAAATATGGAGTGTGAACGTTTTATTGTCCTTTGATTGAGGTCTGGTCCAGAATTTGATGATCATAAATGGCCTAAAGAGGACATTTCCCAATTGATGTAAAAGGATATAAATCCATGTGACATATCCATTCCTGCTCTTAATTATGATCAAAAATGTGTTCAGTGACAGCAGTGACAGTCAGGATAGGTGTCAGTTTTCAGAGTTTTCTATTACAATAACAAAGCCTTTTACTTAGTAACCTTTTATCAGGTTACTTAATGTTTTAATGTCAAAAATCATCAAAAGTTTGTACTCCCAGGCTCTTCTGTCTCTCTGAAATTTGAAATTACCCTTCAAACACTGTAAAACTAAAGGGAACCCATGTCAATCATTACAGTCCTTTCTGGCTCCGAAACAAGCATATTCCTAAATCATCCAGTCATCTATACTCATTTATTAACAAATGTTTCTAATATTATCTCCCTTAAAAATGCATCCAGTAACATTTGTTCCTGATTCAAGTGTAAGGGTACAATCACACTTGGCGACGTACCAGCGATCCCGACAGCGATACGACCTGGTAGGGATCGCTGGTGCGTCGCTGTTGGGATCACTGGTGAGATGGCAACAACGATCCGGAATGATACAGAGGTCGTTGGGACCCTGTTTCTCAGGCCTGTAGTATTGAGGTCGTTGGTCGTTGTCCCTTTCAAACACAGCGATGTGTGCTGCCCAGTGGGACCCCAACGATCAAAAAATGTTCCAGGCGACTCTGACACGAGCAGCGATCTCAAAGCAGGAGCTTGGTCGCTGCTAGGTGTCAAACATAGCGAGATCGCTGGCGAGGTCGATGTTGTGTCACCAAATTTGTGACTTAGTAGTGATTTCACTAGCGATCTCGCTTAGTGTGACGGGGGCTTAAGACTACCATGTTAAAGAAAAAAAAACATCCTGCAAAAATCTATTTTTTTTCAAAGAAATTGCTGTAGGATCCATTGTAAAGGATGATTCATGGACATGTGAACTTAGCCTTGGATACCTGTTAGGGTAGTGTAGGGAATCAGCTTAGGTAGGCAATGGCAAGAACGCAGTAAAGAGGCACATACAGGCTCTCAATCCAAAAACTCAGTATTTTAGACTTCGTTCACATGCGGCACATTTGGCTGCATATTCGGCAGTGGCGCTTTGTTTTGTGAAAAAAAGTGCTACTGCATGCCGACATCGCACTTTTCTCGGTGTGCTTTCCCTGAGGCCATGTTAACATGTAACCTGTGGGAAAGCGGGCCAAAAAAAACGCCAAGAATTGGCATGTTAATTCTTTTTACGCGGGCGCTTTTGCAGTGAAAGCACCCACGCAAAAATATGCATCAAAATGCAGCATGTGCACGCCTTCCAGCAAAGGTCATAGCTTTTGCTGGAAGGCGTAACCAGCTTTATTTTGCACTGCTTTTACGTGGCGCTCAAAAGCGGAAAAGCAGGAATACACGGCTATTACGCCGCGTGTGAAGGTAGCCTAATTCACACTGGTAGCAAATGGAGAAAAAGTCTTACATCAGACAGCAATGCAAAACAAAAATCCAGCTCGTCAATAAGCGCAGCATTGAACCTGGACTTGACATTCTGATTCAGGTATGTTTTTGCCACAAAACCTTCTTCAGCTTTCAACCCCAAACACCATTCTCTGTAGGAAGGTAGAGCTATGTATTTATGCAGTTTTAATTGCTGCAGCCATGCAACTGAGTAGAGCCATTTACACCTGAAACAGCAGGGAAGGTCCAGGCCAGAGCTTGACCCCACCCTTGGCACTGGCCTTGCATGTTGAAATGTTTCCCTAACCGGTTCTGGTAAAACCATCCAGCTGTTTCTCAACACTTTAGCTTAAAAATAGTTGTGGGATCGCAGTGCAATGTGCTAGGCAGGAAGCCGCTTACTTTCTACAGAACTGCTGATATTCTTTTGGTTTAATGTTTTTAAATTGTGGATTCAGTAGAATAAAGCTGCACCGCAGAATGCCATTTTTACCTTCCTGCCTAGTGTCACCACAGTCATTCAGGAGGAGGTTTGTTTTTTTCTGGGGGTTACAGTGTATACTCATATATACAAGAGTCACATTTTTAGAAGTTGTAATTTTTCTATTATTTTTCGAAGGAGTGAAGTGTATACATTTTTATAATTCAAGAAGCAAAATAAATAGTTTTTAATATTAAGGGGGCACATTGAACCTTTTTTTTATATTTAAGGAGCACAGTAGATATGGTTATACATTATACAGTGCCTACAAGTAGTATTCAACCCCTGCAGATTTAGGTGGTTTGATAAGATGCCAATAAGTTAGAGCCTTCAAACTGCAAACGAGAGTAGGATTTATTAACAGAAGCATAAATCTTACAAACCAAAAAGTTATGTTGCTCAGTTGAATTTTTATAAATTTTAAACATAAAAGTGTGGGTCAATTATTATTCAACCCCTATGTTTAATATTTTGTGGAATAACCCTTGTTTGCAATTACAGCTAATAATCGTCTTTTATGAGACCTGATCAGGCCGGCACATGTCTCTGGAGTTATCTTGGCCCACTTCTCCATGCAGATCTTCTCCAAGTTATCTAGGTTCTTTGGGTGTCTCATGTGGACTTTAATCTTGACCTCCTTCCACAAGTTTTCAATTGGGTTAAGGTCAGGAGACTGACTAGGCCACTCCATCACCTTGATTTTTTCCCTCTTGAACCAGGCCTTGGTTTTCTTGGCTGTGTGCTTTGGGTCGTTGTCTTGTTGGAAGATGAAATTACGACCCATCTTAAGATCCTTGATGGAGGAGCGGAGGTTCTTGGCAAAAAATCTCCAGGTAGGCCGTGCTATCCATCTTCCCATGGATGCGGACCAGATGGCCAGGCCCCTTGGCTGAGAAACAGCCCCACAGCATGATGCTGCCACCACCATGCTTGACTGTATGGATGGTATTCTTGGGGTCGTATGCAGTGCCATCCAGTCTCCAAACGTCACGTGTGTGGTTGGCACCAAAGATCTCTATCTTGGTCTCATCAGACCATAGAACCTTGAACCAGTCTGTCTCAGAGTCCTCCAAGTGATCATGAGCAACCTGTAGACGAGCCTTGACATGACGCTTTGAAAGTAAAGGAACCTTACGGGCTCGTCTGGAACGGAGACCATTGCGGTGGAGTACGTTACTTATGGTATTGACTGAAACCAATGTCCCCACTGTCATGAGATCTTCCCGGAGCTCCTTCCTTGTTGTCCTTGGGTTAGCCTTGACTCTTCGGACAAGCCTGGCCTCGGCACGGGAGGAAACTTTCAAAGGCTGTCCAGGCCGTGGAAGGCTAACAGTAGTTCCATAAGCCTTCCACTTCCAGATGATGCTCCCAACAGTGGAGACAGGTAGGCCCAACTCCTTGGAAAGGGTTTTGTACCCCTTGCCAGCCTTGTGACCCTCCACGATCTTGTCTCTGATGGCCTTGGAATGCTCCTTTGTCTTTCCCATGTTGACCATGTATGAGTGCTGTTCACAAGTTTGGGGAGGGTCTTAAATAGTCAGAAAAGGCTGGCAAAAGAGATAATTAATCCACACATGTGAAGCTCATTGTTATTTGTGCCTGAACTACTTCTTAATACTTTAGGGGGACCAAACAGAATGCTGGTGGTTTGAGGGGTTGAATAATAAATGACCCTCTGAATTAACTTTTAACGCTTTAAAAAAAAAAAAAAAAGAAAAATTTTTTTTTGTGGCACTGCATTTCCCACTTCCAGGCTGCTCTACAGTCCAAATGTCACAATGCCAAGTTAATTCCGCATGTGTCAACCAGCTAAATCTGCAGGGGGTTGAATACTACTTGTAGGCACTGTATATTTAGGGATTGTATGTTTTAACTCACAATTGCTAGTTTTGTTTTGTTTTTTTGTTAGTTGTGTTGAAAGACTAAAAGATATAGTAAATAGTGGTTTGGATGGTGGCAACACAGGTGATTCAGTACGACTGGTGTTGTGCACTCCAATATTAATGAAGGAATAAATAAAGTTTTTCAGCTTACCCCACTTCAGTCTTTCCCTGGATTCAATTGATCCCACGCCCAGCACACAAGAATACACCTATGCTCTCAGGCGGCAGAGAATCTGATCAGAATACTTGAAATTCAGTGACAGCAGGTAACAGGAGTATGTTAAAATGAATAGTTTTATTAGGATAAGTTTAAAATACAGTGCAGCATAGGGTGCACCAAGCAGGACACTAGCACAATCCAATGCGCTTCGGCTAACACACCTTAGGCTGCTTTCACATCAGCGGTTTTCGCTGATCGCGGCAGTTGCGGTGAAAAAAAACGCAACTGCCGCGATTACCACATAATTGCCGCACTTGCGGTTCACTTGCGGCAAGCCCCATACAATGTCTATGGGGCTTGCGGCAAGTGCGGTATCGGCACTTGCAGCAGGTGCGGCTGCGAAAAAACCGCGGCATACCGCTTTTTTTTCGCGGCCGCACCTGCGCCAAGTGGCGAAACCGCACTTGCCGCACATTTACCGCAAGCCCTATAGACATTGTATATTGTGTAAGTGAACCGCAATTGCAGCCGTTATGTGGTAATCGCGGCAGTTGCGTTTTTTTCACCGCAACTGCCGCAATCAGCGAAAACAGCTGATGTGAAAGTCATGGATGGCTAAGACTGGCTACATGCTCATGCTTCTTGCTATCGCTGGATTTCAACTATTCTGAATGTTAATGAACCACTCATTGCAATACATTGACCTGATTCATTAGGTAGTGATTGCTGCATATATTTCTAAAGTAAGTTACACCACTTCAGTGCGGTAACTTATGATGAATTTGGTGGACGGACATTACCACACCCCATACAGCCAATCCTGTGTCCATATTGACAGGTTGGTGTACCTGATGTGACTGGCATGTAGATGCCAAGAGTCATAATATTGTGTGCAACTCATCAGTTGCGATTATTGGGACTAATTAAGGTGTTTACTTGAGATTTCTGGCTTAAGCTTCGCAGAGTTGTGAGGACCAATGAAAGGCATCTACTCTAAAAATTCTAGCGTGTTCATAAACAACACTTTGACATTAGATCATAAGGGCTTAGCCTCGAAAGAGTAGGATTTTTGGTGATTTCATGCCAGAATGATGTTGGAATAGTTTAATCATGCAAATTATTATGGTTTGCCCCATATTTAGCTTGCTCCACTGCACTTGAACAACAGCTTTGCTTGTGTCCATTATATCAAAAGTATTGATTTTGTTAAATAATGGCTAGCTGACACATTATCACCTTCATGTTTCCAGCAGATGAAATACTTATGCACTGACACAAGAGCCTCCCCCATGAAGCGCCAGTATTTAATAATTCATACATCCTTAGGCATAGCTGCTTGTTCTCTGAATTATCATATGAGTTCTTCTGAGCCTGAGCTGAATTTCTGGTCCTGCTGGGAAAAAGAATGAATGCGCTAATAAACAATCGGAATGGGTCACAGGTCTCTTGTTATCCTAACACATTGAAACATAAAAATGTGCTTCATGTTTTGAAATGATATGTTGATGACCCTAATGAAGCAGTCCACTCTCTGAATTTAATTCTCTCCATAGACTACAAAATACTGAAAAAAATATGTGGCCTGGACAGTACACGTAAAATAGATACGTGCTTGTATTTCCAACTGAGTCTGAAGACTTGATTCAAGCTTAGGGCTGGCAGGATTCAAGTCAGAATTGAAAGCAAATATTTGATTTGTTTTCCGTTTGAGAATGAAAAAAAATACATTTGTCAAAAAATATCAATGGACAAATCTAAGTCTGGAAATACAATGCAAATGGTGATGCACAGTCATGCTTCGATCAATAGGACTTTTCATTACGCAGTTATAGGGTTGCTGCCTGTTCTCAACCGCTAGTATTGGTATATGCACTGCAATTCATTTACTTCAGTAAGGTGTACACTGTTTGCAGAATTATTAGGCAAATGAGTATTTTGATCACATGATACTTTTTATACATATTGTCCTACTCCAAGCTGTATAGACTTGAGAGCCAACTAGCAATTAAGTAAATCAGGTGATGTGCATCTCTGTAATGAGAAGGGGTGTGGTGTAATGACATCAACACCCAATATAAGGTGTGCTTAATTATTAGGCAAATGCCTTTCCTTAGGCAAAATGGGTCAGAACAGAGATTTGACGGGCTCTGAAAAGTCCAAAATTGTGAGATGTCTTGCAGAGGGATGCACCAGTCTTGAAATTGACAAACCTTTGAAGCGTGATCACCGAACAATCAAGCATTTCATGGAAAATAGCCAACAGGGTCGCAAGAAGCGTCTTGGGCAACAAAGACGCAAAATACCTGCGCATAAATTGAGGAAAATCTAGCGTCAAGATGCCATTTGCCACCAGTTTTGCCCTATTTCAGAGCTGCAACGTTACTGGAGTAACAAAAAGCACAAGGTGTGCCATACTCAGGGACATGACCAAGGTAAGGAAGACTGAAAAACGATCAACTTTGAACAAAAAACATAAGATAAAATGTCAAGACTGGGCCAAGAAATATCTTAAGACTGATTTTTCAAAGGTTTTATGGACTGATGAAATGAGAGTGACTCTTGACGGGCCAGATGGCTGGGCCAGAGGCTGGATCAGTAAAGAGCAGAGAGCTCCACTCCGACTCAGACGCCAGCAAGGTGGAGGTGGGGTACTGGTATGGGCAGGTATAATCAAAGATGAACTTGTGGGACCTTTTCGGGTTGAGGATGGAGTGCAGCTCAACTCCTGGACTTACTGCCAGTTTCTGTAAGACAACTTCTTCAAGCAGTGGTACAGGAAGAAGTCGGTATCGTTGAAGAAAAACATGATTTTCATACAGGACAATGCTCCATCACATGCATCCAACTACTCCACAGCGTGGCTGGCCAGTAAAGGTCTAAAAGAAGACAAAATAATGACATGGCCCCCTTGTTCACCTGATCTGAACGCCATAAAGAACCTGTGGTCCCTCCTAAAATGTGAGATCTACAGGGAGGAAAAAAAGTACACCTCTCGGAACAGTGTCTGTGAGGCTGTGGTGGCTGCTGCAGATCAAGCAACTGACAGAATCTATAGATGGAAGGCTGTTGAGTGTCATCATAAAGAAAGGTGGCAATATTGGTCACTAATTTTTGGGGGTTTTGTTTTTGCATGTCAGAAATGTTTTTTTCTTAATTTTGTGCCGCTATATTAGTTTACCAGGTGGAAATAAACACGTGAGATGGGAATACATTTGTTAAGCTGCCTAATAATTCTGCACAGTAATAGTTACCTGCGCAAACAGATATCCTCCTAAGATAGCCAAATCTAAAAAAAAACACTCCAACTTCCAAAAATATTAAGCTTTGATATTTATGCAACTTTTGGGTTGATTGAGAACATACAACTTGCCTAATAATTCTGCACACAGTGTATAATGTACCATACTAACCAAGCAATCATTCAAGAAAGAACTTTTATTTAAGAAAGAACTTTTTATCCTACAGTGTTGCATATGACAATGAGACAGGGCGCGTCTGGTTGGACATCTTTCTAAGGAGATGGACATATGGTCGCATTCCTCCATGAAAATATTGTTATTGTATAATGTGTGGTGTAACGTAAACTGGGATATGTGAATTTTGATTAAATGTTTTCATGTATAATGTTGTACACTGTGTTATGAAGGTGTTGAGTTCTGCCCAGCAAGACCCAGTAGGGACAGATAGTTAAGCATTGGGACTAGCTGGTAGGGGAGGGGTTAGCAAGCAGGGAAAGAAACCATTTTATTTATATAACTTTTGACAGGGATTAGTCTGCAGCTAGACCAGACGTTTAGTCTGAGTGCAATTCCACTCTCAGAGGGTGTCCTGTGGCAGAGAGAAAGGAGACTGGACAGAGAGAGTATGATTCTGAAGAACAGAGAGAGAGCATTAGAGACTCACTGAGGACAGTGCCAGATCAGGGCACTGACCATAGCACAGAATGACCAAGTGAGAGCTTTCTGTAGAAAAGGATGCCTAGCAGCAAAGCTTTGAGTAGCTTAAAGCTCTGAGGCTGCGTTCACATGTAGCGTAATTGCCGCGCTTTTCCACAAAAGTGCATCGGCGTCTGCATTCCCAGCAAAGGAACTTTCACTTTTGCCATTCAGACACTGCGCTTTTTGTGGACACACTTTTGGGGCTGAAAGCGTGTCCGTAAAAAGAATACCGTGTTAATTCTTTGCGCCAAAAGGCACACGCTTTCTCCCATAGGCCCATTAGATGCGCTGGAATACCATAGCCATTCAGACAATACTCTATTCTAGCACCTCTAAGCACCGGCGCAGGTCCTTCACACATCATCTGATCGGTTTGCCCTCCGCTTTGGGGTTTTCTTTTTAACTTTTTTTATTTAATGAATTTAAAAAAAATCGACATGAGATTCGCCATATTTCTGTACGCAGATATAGGGGCACCCTAAAACATACCCTGCTACAAAACACAGCCAGTGTCTGATTCTTGCTGAACATGGTTGAGAGTCATTGTACCCAGCCGGTTGTCTCAGCTATTTTAAATGGGACCCACTGATTGCCTTTTTATCTATGTGAAGAAAGATGTTCAGGCCCCAGCACTGCTTAGCAATTCATCTATTTGTTGGTGTATCAGCCTATAATACAGCAAATGAAATTCCTATTGTAAGAAGGTTAAAGGAAATTGACAAATCTTTCAAGTTCAACATGTTATATTCCTGCTGCATTGCTCCAGGGAACAGAAGAAAGAATCTAGAAAGATGAATGAAAGAAAGTTTAGTGGTGTATTATTTATTTCATTCTCCAGCTCTATCTTATGTTTAGTGTATACCTGATATCTCTGTAAAGCTTGTCTACTTCTAGAAAAGTAAAGCTGCAATGCCTCACATGGTAAATACATTATCATATCATTTAATGGAATGGGATTCCATTTATTCCAAAACAACTACAATTGTTGAAAGGGAACAAAGTTGTTTGTTCATCTGTTATTTGGATTCCTGCATTAATATTAGAATTACCGTATATACTCGTGTATAAGCCGAGTTTTTCAGCACAAAAAATGTGCTGAAAAGTCCCCCCTCGGCTTATACACGGGTCATATACGGTACCCGGTTGTATACAGCCCCCCCCCCCCCCGTGGTATACCGGGCCCCCCCTTGCTGGTGGCAACCTGTAAAAGAAGATATCATTATACTTATCGTATCGCGCCGCCGCTCTGTCACCGTCACCGCGCTATTCCGGGTCTTCATGCTTCCTTCACCGTCGCACAGGAAATGACATAATTTCCTGTGCGACGGTGAAGGAAGCTTGAAGACCAGGAGGAGCGCGGTGACGGTGACAGCAAGGGGGGGCCCGGTATACCACTGGGTACCCCTGTATACCTCTGGGGCTGATGTATACAGCTCTGGGGCTGCTACCCTCTGGGGCTGCTATATACCCCTCTGGGGCTGCTGTGTATACCCCTCTGGGGCTGCTGTGTATACCCCTCTGGGGCTGCTGTGTATACCCTCTGGGGCTGCTGTGTATACCCCTCTGGGGCTGCTGTATACCCTTCTGGGGCTGCTGTATACCTCTCTGGGGCTGCTGTATACCTCTGGGGCTGCTGTATACCCCTCTGGGGCTGCTGTATACCCTCTGGGGCTGCTGTATACCACTCTGGGGCTGCTGTATACCTATGGGGCTGCTGTATACCCTCTGGGGCTGCTGTATACCTCTGGGGCTGATATATACACTCTGGGGCTGCTATATACCCCTCTGGGGCTGCTGTATACCCCTCTGGGGCTGCTGTATACCCCTCTGGGGCTGCTGTATACCTCTCTGGGGCTGCTGTATACCTATGGGCTGCTGTATACCTCTGGGGCTGCTGTATACCTCTGGGGCTGCTGTATACCCCTCTGGGGTGCTGTTACCTCTGGGCTGCTATATACCCGCTCTGGGGCTGCTGTATACAGCTCTGGGCTGCTGTATACAGCTCTGGGGCTGCTGTATACCTCTCTGGGGCTGCTGTATACCTATGGGGCTGCTGTATACCTCTGGGCTGCTGTATACCCCTCTGGGGCTGCTGTATACCCCTCTGGGGCTGCTGTTTACCCTCTGGGGCTGCTGTATACCCCTCTGGGGCTGCTGTATACAGCTCTGGGGCTGCTGTATACAGCTCTGGGGCTGCTGTATATACCACTGGGAGGCTGCTGTATACTACCACTGGGGAGGCTGCTGTATACTACCATGGGAAGCTGCTGTATACCACTGAGGGGCCTGTATACCACACTGCTGGGGGCTGTATACCTGTGCTGGGGTCCACCCTCGGCTTATACACGAGTCAATAGGTTTTCCAGTTTTGGGGGCAAAAAGTAGGGGGGTCGGCTTATACACGGTCGGCTTATACACAAGTATATACGGTATATCTTCTTAGGAAAAATGATAAATACGGAATTGATTCTCTTCAGTTTGTCCAAAGTTTAGTTTTTTTTTCTAGACATTCCTAATGTCTGTAAGTCCCGTAATGAAGCATTATTATTTTGTAATGTAGTGTGTGTTAACATTTTCACTGATCACCATCTTTTCTAGTGTCCAGAATCTCGTTGGTTCTCTATTGGGTCACGGTCCCGTTATTCTAACTTGCTGGCTCCCACTGAGGTCTATGTGTTAGCTAGAAGTTGCTTTTACCATATAAGTTTATGAAGCATCAGAGCAAAGCTCTACTGGCTTAGGCTGGTTTCACACTACAATTTTGTTAAATCCGCTAAACATCGGAGAGCATTGGATCCGATTTAGCCCCCATGTTCTCCAATGGGGATCGGATCGGATCGGATGTGCACTTAATGGCATCCGATTTGCATCCGATCCTGTCCGATATTTTTCAGGAGCCAAAATCGGAGACTGCTCCGATTTTGGTATCCGATTAAAAAATCGGATCGCATTGGATCCGATGTGATCCGATCCGATCCGATTAAAATAATATGGGAGTCTATGGGGGATCGGATCGGATGGAAAATCGGATCCGACATCGGATCCGATTTTCTGTATTGAGCATGCTCAATACCCTAGTCCACTCCCAAAACCTCCCACAGCCCTCCCCCAGCCATTTAAATCGGATCCGATAAAAAATCGGATCGGATGGCATCCGATTTTGAACATCCGATGCTGTCCGATTTTCATCGGACAGCATCGGATTTAACAAAATCATAATGTGAAAGTAGCCTTGTGCCAAGTCACTATCAAGATGATTTCTATAAAATGACATCTCACGTACTTTGTAACCTGCTCTAAGCTCTGGAGGTGGCACATTCTTTTTCTAGTGTGTTTGCTGTCTTCTTATGATTAGTGGGCATTATAAAGAAGTACATATCACCAATAAAAACTGTCTGACAACACTTGGAATTCACCAGCCCCACCTGCAGGCAAATCAAAGATCAAAAGGAATTTAGAGCTGTGTTTGCCCTCACTTCCTATTAATTGATACATCCAAAGATGGAGAGAGTGAAGCTGGCACAGATTGGTCACACGACTCGAGTGTTGTAACAGCTTTATGTGAGTCCTGGAAAAGTGAGTACCAACATTGCTGGAATGGTGCCGTCATTGGAGTTAAGCATAAGGCCGCCTTCACATCACGATTTTTGCACATCCGTGGTGATCCTTGAATTTCAAGCATCACACGGACAGGCACAGATCTGTGCCAACAGATGCCACTGATGCCCACGGATCTGTGCTTTCCACGGATCCGTCATCAGCAGTGATAGGGCTGTACCTTGCTTCTGATTATGCCCAGTACAGCAAATCGGATCTGTTGTACAGATCCGATTTTTTGATGGATCCGAAATACATAAACTCCCATGTTATGTAACGCGGAACTCAACGGATCCGTTATGGCTCTGTGGTGTCCAATTTGAGTCACAGAGACCAAAATCGTAGCAGGCTACGATTTTTGCTCCGTGACTAAATCGGACAGCAACAGATGGTGCTAAAATCCTAGGAATACATGGGAGGCAAAATTGGATCCGTGTGTATCCATTTTGACACAGATACACACGGATGCAGCAAAATCATGACATGAAGGCAGCCTAAGTGTTTACTCAGATTGTCCAGTACTTGCACAACAATTACTCAATCTCTTTAAAAAATGTTAACTAAATTCCGTACAGGGACATGATCTGATCATACCACATCTCCTGTGCTGAGATAATCTTATATATGTGTCCCTGCTATATACTGTGTAATGGATGTGTCTGACCGTACAGGCACATAATCTGATCATACCACATCTCCTGTGCTGAGATAATCTTATATATGTGTCTCTGCTATGTACTATGTAATGGGTGTGTCTTACCGTACAGGGACATGATCTTATCATACCACATCTCCTGTGCTAAGATAATCTTATATATGTGTCCCTGCTATGTACTGTGTAATGGATGTGTCTGACTGTACAGGAACATGGTCTGATCATACCACATCTCCTATGCTGAGATAATCTTAGATATATGTCCCTGCTATGTACTGTAATGGCCGTGTCTGACCATACAAGGACAAGGTCTGATCATACAACATCTCCTGTGCTGAGATAATCTTATATATATGTCCCTGCTATGTACTGTGTAATAGATGTGTCTGACCATACAGGGACATGCTCCGATCATTCCACATCTCCTTTACTGAGATAATCTTATATATGTGTCCCTGCTATGTACTGTGTAATGGATGTGTCTGACCGTACATGGACATGGTCTGATCATACCACATCTCCTGTGCTAAGATAGTCTTATATATGTTTCCCTGCTATGTTTTGTGTAATGGCCGTTTCTGACTGTACAGGGACATGCTCTGATCATTCCACATCTCCTGTGCTGAGATAATCTTATATATGTGTCCCTGCTATGTACTGTGTAATGGATGTGTCTGACCGTGCAGGGACATGATCTGATCATACCACATCTCCTGTACTGAGATAATCTTACATATGTGTCCCTGCTATGTACTGTGTAATGGATGTGTCTGACCATACAGGGACATGATCTGATCATACCACATCTCCTGTACTGAGATAATCTTATATATCTGTTTCTGCTATGTACTATGTAATGTGTGTGTCTTACCGTACAGGGACATGATCTGGTCATACCACATCTCCTGTGCTGAGATAATCTTATATATGTGTCCCTGCTATGTATTGTGTAATGGCTGTGTCTGACCGTACAGGGACATGGTCTGATCATACCATATCTCCTGTGCTGAGATAATCTTATATATGTGTCCCTGCTATGTATTGTGTAATGGATGTGTCTGACCGTACAGGGACATGGTACATACAGCGCAGGAACTTTTTTTTAAACATCCAATTGCGGAAATTATTATTATTCCAAGATCTGTTGATTAAAGGGAACCTGTCAGGTGGTTTATGTCTCCCCAGCTATCACTGTCTGTAGCTGCAGCTTCAGAGTACTATTCTAATCATCCCTGTCTGAGCGAATAGTGTAATGTTATAGGTAAAAAAAGCATTTATACACTTACATTTCAGTCTACACCTTGGAGGAGGGGGACTGTCTGGCAGGATAATAGTTAACTCACTATTAACTTGCAAGGCAAAAGGACCTGTGTGATGTAACGATCATGTGACCATAGTGGGTGGAGCTAAGCAAGCAAACTCATATTATGTTATAGGGACTTAGCTCCGCCCATTGTAGTCACATGGTTATAACATCACATCAGGTCTCCCAACATGTTCTAACATAAGGCTGAAATGTTAACTATTAACCTGCCAAACAGTCTCCGTCCCTCAAGCTGTAGACTGACTGCCTCATTACATAAGGAAATGTAAGTGTATAAATGCTTTATTTCACCTATGACATCACAATATGAGTTCAGACATGGATGATTAGAATAGTATTATGAAGCTGCAGGGACAGACAGTGATAACTGGCGGGGCATAAACCAGCTGACCAGGTTCCCTTTAAAATCAACTTTAAAATTACCGTATATACTCGTGTATAAGCCAACCCGTGTATAAGCCGACCCCCCTACTTTTGCCCCCAAAACCTGGGAAAATCTATTGACTCGTGTATAAGCCGAGGGTGAACCCCAGCACAGGTATACAGCCCCCAGCAGTGTGGTATACAGCAGCCCCAGAGGTATATACAGCAGCCCCAGTGGTAGTATACAGCTGCAGCCCCAGTGGTATATACAGCCCCAGTGGTAGTATACACGCAGCCCCAGTAGTATATACAGCCCCAGTGGTATATACAGCCCCAGTGGTAGTATACACGCAGCCCCAGTAGTATATACAGCCCCAGTGGTATATACAGCCCCAGTGGTAGTATACACGCAGCCCCAGTAGTATATACAGCCCCAGTGGTATATACAGCCCCGGTGGTAGTATACACGCAGCCCCAGTAGTATATACAGCCCCAGTGGTATATACAGCCCCGGTGGTAGTATACACGCAGCCCCAGTAGTATATACAGCCCCAGTGGTATATACAGCCCCAGTGGTAGTATACACGCAGCCCCAGTAGTATATACAGCCCCAGTGGTATATACAGCCCCAGTGGTAGTATGCACGCAGCCCCAGTATTATATACAGCCCCAGTGGTATATACAGCCCCAGTGGTAGTATACACGCAGCCCCAGTAGTATATACAGCCCCAGTGGTAGTATACAGGGCCCCAGCAGGGCCCCCCTCATAGTTTGGCGCCCCCACCTCACATGATGGCCCCCCCCCCCCCCCCGCATGCAGCACTGCGCATATACATTACCAGAATATCAGCTGTCACCCTCCGGTGGCGGATCGAGGCTCCTGGGCTCCGGGCTCCATCTTCCTCTGTGTCTTCCTGCTTTGTGGCCGCCGGGCTCATCGCGATGACGTCATTGCGACGCCGGCTGGTCACGTGACAAGCAGGAAGACACAGAGGAAGATGGAGCCCGGAGCCCAGGAGCCGCGATCCGCCACCGGAAGGTGACAGCTGATATCCTGGTAATGTATATGCGCAGCGCTGCATGCGGGGGGGGGCCATCATGTGAGGTGGGGGCGCCAAACTTTGAGGGGGGCCTGTATGACTCGCGTATAGATCGAGGGGGGACTTTTCAGCCCAATTTTTGGGCTGAAAAACTCGGCTTATACGCGAGTATATATGGTAACTTTATTTGTGGGAAAACCCCTTTAACCCTACAAAACTAATCAGCTCCAAAATGCCTTACAGAAATGTATGTATGGATTCTGCTTGTTTTGATGCAGTAGTGCAGATGAGCTCCTATATTCCTCCTGCACAACAAAGTCCTTTTTTTTTTTTTTTTTTTTATTTAATGGGCTCTAATGACACAAATGTTATAATATGCTTTAATGTTCTATCACTTCTCAGTGGAACTTCAACTAATGTAAAAATGTCTCTTTAAAATGTAAATGATGGATAAAATCAAGCAATATGTAAAGCCATCACACGATTTGATTAAAGCTTTTATTCGCACAAATTTTCAGATATCCGCACTCAATTAAAAAAAAGGTCTCAATCTGCCATGGAAGAAGACGAGATCATGTTGCACGTTGTATCATTTGAGCTGTTGGCGCACAGTAGAAAAAAGGGATTGTAAATTAATTGTTTAGGAGTATTGTAGGCACATGTCTGCACTACGATACTGGGCCATGTGTAAGGCTGGAATCACACTGTCCGTGTGATATACGACTAAGTCTCGTGTCATGGATGATTAACTTGGAATGGATCTCCCCTCTCTGGACGAGAGCGTCAGCTGCTTGTGTTTCTAAGCAGCTCCACACTCCCTTCATGAGAGGGGAGAGCCATTCCAGGTTACTCATCCGTGACACATCCGACTTAGTCGTACAGTTAGGGCCAGAAATATTTGGACAGTGACACAATTTTCGCGAGTTGGGCTCTGCATGCCACCACATTGGATTTGAAATGAAACCTCCACAACAGAATTCAAGTGCAGATTGTAACGTTTAATTTGAAGGGTTGAACAAAAATATCTGATAGAAAATGTAGGAATTGTACACATTTCTTTACAAACACTCCACATTTTAGGAGGTCAAAAGTAATTGGACAAAACCATAACCCAAACAAAATATTTTTATTTTCAATATTTTGTTGCGAATCCTTTAGAGGCAATCACTGCCTTAAGTCTGGAACCCATGGACATCACCAAACGCTGGGTTTCCTCCTTCTTAATGCTTTGCCAGGCCTTTACAGCCGCAGCCTTCAGGTCTTGCTTGTTTGTGGGTCTTTCCGTCTTAAGTCTGGATTTGAGCAAGTGAAATGCATGCTCAATTGGGTTAAGATCTGGTGATTGACTTGGCCATTGCAGAATGTTCCACTTTTTTGCACTCATGAACTCCTGGGTAGCTTTGGCTGTATGCTTGGGGTCATTGTCCATCTGTACTATGAAGCGCCGTCCAATCAACTTTGCAGCATTTGGCTGAATCTGGGCTGAAAGTATATCCCGGTACACTTCAGAATTCATCCGGCTACTCTTGTCTGCTGTTATGTCATCAATAAACACAAGTGACCCAGTGCCATTGACAGCCATGCATGCCCATGCCATCACGTTGCCTCCACCATGTTTTACAGAGGATGTGGTGTGCCTTGGATCATGTGCCGTTCCCTTTCTTCTCCAAATTTTTTTCTTCCCATCATTCTGGTACAGGTTGATCTTTGTCTCATCTGTCCATAGAATACTTTTCCAGAACTGAGCTGGCTTCTTGAGGTGTTTTTCAGCAAATTTAACTCTGGCCTGTCTATTTTTGGAATTGATGAATGGTTTGCATCTAGATGTGAACCCTTTGTATTTACTGTCATGGAGTCTTCTCTTTACTGTTGACTTAGAGACAGATACACCTACTTCACTGAGAGTGTTCTGGACTTCAGTTGATGTTGTGAACGGGTTCTTCTTCACCAAATAAAGTATGCGGCGATCATCCACCACTGTTGTCATCCGTGGACGCCCAGGCCTTTTAGAGTTCCCAAGCTCACCAGTCAATTCCTGTTTTCTCAGAATGTACCCAACTGTTGATTTTGCTACTCCGAGCATGTCTGCTATCTCTCTGATGGATTTTTTCTTTTTTTTCAGCCTCAGGATGTTCTGCTTCACCTCAATTGAGAGTTCCTTTGACCGTATGTAGTCTGGTCACAGCAACAGCTTCCACATGCAAAACCACACACCTGGAATCCACCCCTGACCTTTTAACTACTTCATTGATTACAGGTTAACGAGGGAGACGCCTTCAGAGTTAATTGCAGCCCTTAGAGTCCATTGTCCAATTACTTTTGGTCCCTTGAAAAAGAGGAGGCTATGCATTACAGAGCTATGATTCCTAAACCCTTTCTCCGATTTGGATGTGGAAACTATCATATTGCAGCTGGGAGTGTGCACTTTCAGCCCATATTATATATATAATTGTATTTCTGAACATGTTTTTGTAAACAGCTAATATAACAAAACTTGTGTCACTGTCCAAATATTTCTGGCCCTAACTGTATATCACACGGACAGTGTGATTCCAGCCTAACCCATGCAGTTGCTTTTGGTGGAAAAGTAAGGGTACCGTCACACCAGATGACGTCAATGGAGATGTTGGCGGCGACGGGCGGGAGCGCGCACGTTTTTGGCGCCCCGCCAGCGTCGCCTTTGCATGTTTACATGCCGTGACACCTCCGGCGACGCACCGGTGATCTTACAGACGGCGTCGCCACTGTAACATGTAACAATCTGTAACATGGGAGCCTATAGCTCCCATCGCCTGTGAGATCGCCATCCCCCGTTTAGATGGGGTGATATATACACATCGCCCCAGAGTGCTGGCCTGGTTTCAGAGAGCTGCTGTGAAACCAGGCGACCACTCAAATGCGTCGCCCTTGCCTATTCACATTAGGCGATGTCGGCGGCGATAGGCCAAGCCCCAGCATCGCCAATACATCACCGCCGAAATCGCCAGGTGTGACGGTACCCTATGGCTATATTACATTGGTTTTGTCAGGTTCACAAGCCAATATTGAGCATTGAATCATTTTACCTTGTGTCCTAAGAAATATTTTGTGCACTGTTTGCATCTCTGTCACTTGCCTTCTTGTTCCTTCCATAAAAACGTCTTATGCAACTTGCCTTTTACAAGAGGACTTGACCTCTACTGCCATGTATTGGAAGTAGCAATTCTAAAAGTCAATATTGAGCCTTCTCATATGACCAAGGATATAAGCCAAATCATATTCTCAGTTTGCAGACATGGTATTTCAGGGTGTTTGCCATTCGTCAGTGAAAAGTATGAGCTATAACTTGACATTGCACATGCTCAAATAGCTTTTTCAATATCCAATGTGTGTTTTTGACATATACTGTAGTATTAGCATACTTCTATAAAATCTTAATATATTTAATAACTGTGGTACCTCCTTTGGATTTCATTTATAATCTTAACTACATCTCTGTTTAAGAAAACAGTTTATGTAACGTTTTGTATCTTCCTATTGTTCTTTAAAAGATACTCGCTGTACAACAAGAAGATTTCTACCTACAAAGTCCAAAGTGTTTATAGCTTTGTCAAGCTTTCCTGGTGCTGGAAATACATGGGTGAGGCATCTCATAGAACATGCCACAGGATACTACACTGGAAGTTACTACTTTGATGGAACCTTATTTAATAAAGGTATTTGCTAGCAATAAACGGTTATTGTATAACTAGATGGTGGCCCGATTCTAACGCATTGGGTATTCTAGAATATGTATGTACAGTAGTTTATTTATGAAGATGTAAGAATAATGCAATGCGAAGTTGGGTATAAATCCTACGCCAATATCGCTGATTGATCGCGGCCGCAGCGGTGTCGGTGTGCAGCAGTGTCGATGGGTAGCGGTGTCGGTGGGCAGCGGTGTCTGTGGGCAGCGGTGTCGGTGTGCAGCAGTGTCGGTGTGCAGCACTGTCTGTGTTCAGCGTTGTTGGTCTACACCAGTGTCGGTGTGCAGCGGTGTCGGTGTTCAGTGGTGTTGGTGTACAGCAGTGTTGGTGTATAGCGGTGTTGAGCGGGGGTGACTGGGTGCTGAGCGGGGGTGACTGGGTGCTGACTGGGGTGATTTGGGTGCTGAGCAGGGCTGACTTGGTGCTGAGTAGGTACTGAGAGGGGTGAGTGGGTGCAGAGCAGGGGTGACTGGGTGCTGCGGGGGTGAGTGGGTGCTGAGCGGGGTGAGTGGGTGCTGAGCCGGGTGACTGGGTGCTGAGCAGGGGTGAGTGGGTGCTGAGCGGGGTGACTGGTGCTGAGACAGGTGAGTGGATGCTGAGATGGGTGAGTGGATGTTGAGACAGGTGACTGGGTGCTGAGCGGAGGTGACTTGGTGCTGAGCGGAGGTGACTGGGTGCTGAGCGGGTGAGAGTGGGGTTTAGTGGGGGCAGTGTGGGTTTAGTGGGGGCAGTGTGGGTTCAGTGCGCACTGTGGGTTCTGTGGGCAGTTTGGGGTGAGAGGGGTGAGCGGGGGTAGTTGGGGGATGAAGGAGGCTCAACTCACCCCGACATTGTTCCTCTTCTTCCTCTTTTCTTTCTTGCTGTATTGATGTTCGGTAATGAAAGGCCACGGGGGGCGGGGCTAAAAGAGGGGGTGAAGTAATAGGCGTGACCAAGAACACTGCCATAATGTGGATGTGTCCTCAGTCACACCCATTTTGATGCCCCCTCATTTTAACCCTGCCCCCCCGCAGCCTTTCATTACCACACATCAATGCATCCAGAAAGAAAAGAGAAGGAATGCCGGGGTGAGCGACCCTACTCTGAATGAACAGCTAATGCTGAAGCATCAGCTGTACATTTCAAATAGCGGGGCGGGAAAGCCAACAGTGAAGTCTGCTTTCCTGCCCGCTATGTGAGTGTAGCGCTGTCATGGCAATCCTGCGTCACTAATGCGTCGCCGTCGCCAGGTTTTGAATGTGCGCGGCTGTTTTGCATACGCTGCGCTCATTAGTTGCCTCGGCTGCCAGCGACCAATGAGCATTGGCGCGCGATTTCGGCCTCACACAGACACGATTAGGCAATTATATAGTAGATGCTTCAAGGAAATTTGACAATAAGTTCATACTACATCCACATATATGGACTTGAAATTCTTTGAAATCCAAATCAATGAACACCTTTGAATCCTCTATTTGTTGCTGCATTATTGAGAAATCAGTCTTTACATAACTATGCAAATGAGATGTTAAGTTCTCTGGGTGTGCCCGACCATTCCCAAACATCCGCCACCCAAGTTGTATCTGAAGAAAGTGGAACCGTGGAAGGTCAGGCTCTGAAGTTTTAGCAGGAGTTTTTATAAAGGTATGTTATGGAGCAAAACCTCACTGGAAACACTGATTGGCAGTTCTGCTCTCTGCCCACAAACAGCCGCCATAAGCGAAACACTTGTGTGGGAAGGAGGGTGGAATTTTGTCACTTTTTTTTGTGCACACTATAGCCAATTAATGCTGATTTAATCCACAGTGTGATTTATTTAAACACTGCAATCACTTTGCCCTGGGCAGAGCACCAAGTGTACCCAAGTACAGCAATGCTCGCTCCAATGATTTGCGTACATAAAGTATCCGAACAGTAAAGCTCGGTGTTCGTACTGAGTTTACAAAGAATTTTTAAGTCCGGTTCGCTCATCCCTAGTTGGATCATCATCTAGAACCAGCCTCTTTAGCTTGATTGATAGATCATTATCTGTGTGATGTCATGTGCCAGATTATGAAATAATTCAGTGAAAAAGTTAATAATAATAATATTTATATAGTACTATTAATTCCATAGCACTTTACATACACTGTCCTCATTGGGGCTCACAATCTAAATATCCTATCAGTATGTCTTTGAAATGTGGGAGGAAACTGGAGTGCCCGGAGGAAATCCACGCAATCATGGGGAGAACATGCAAACTCCTTGCACATGTTGTCCTTGGTGGGAATTGAACCTCAGCGCTGCAAGGCTGCAGTGCTAACCACTAAGCCACCATGCATCCTTGACAGGAGAACACCGTCTGGAGGCAGAAGCACAGTGTTATGTTACGCCCAGAGCACTGAACAACTCATTTGCATGTGAATTAAAATGCTGATGTCTCAGGAAGGCAGCAGCAGATAGACGATATAACAGTTTCAATGGATATAGGTGTCGTTTTGAAAGTCTTGGAAGGCATATGTGGCTTGTGGCTTGGATCATCCATTTTAGGCAATTAAATGTTAAGGTACCGTTACATCAAGTGATATCGCCGGCGATTTCGCAGGTGACACAGGGGCGTGGCCTATCGTCAGCGTCATCGGCGGCGAGTCGCCCCATGTAAAGTGGCGATTTTGCGCTGAAAGAGCACTGCTGTGAAACCAGGCAACCACTCAGGCGATGTGTATGCATCGCCCCGTGTAACATTGCAATTGGCGATGTTACAGGCGATGGGAGTCATAGGCTCCCATGTTACAGGATCCCTGCTGGGGTTTCTAGACACCCCAACAACGACGTCGTCTGAAACATCGCCAAAACGTCGCCGGAGGTATCGCCGTGTGTAAACACGCGACGGCGACTCTGGTGGGGTGCCAAAAATCAATTTGTTGATACTCATTAATTCTGTTTGGATTCTCAGGATTTAAAGGTGAAAAAGATCACTGGAGGAGTGGCCGGACAATATGTGTTAAAACTCATGAGAGTGGCAAGAGAGAGATTGAAATGTATGATTCCTCTATTCTACTGATGCGTAACCCTTACAAAGCACTAATGGCAGAGTTTAACAGGAAATGTGCAGGACATCTCGGATATGCAACGGAAAGACACTGGAAAAGTAAAGGTGAGATGTAGAATTATTATTAATGGCATCCAAATTGGTTGTATTACTTTAGCCGATAAAAAAATTATGAAACTTTGCCAAAAAGTCTTATTTAGCTATCTTGTGGTGATAGCTCCTACAAAAAAAGCCCTCTGTAGTATGATCATTCTTGCTTCCATCAATCAAAACTTCTTGCTAAAATACTGAATGTACATAAGAGACGTCTGTAGGTCTTCTTGAAACCGTAGACATAATTTTGTACTATACACAAAATTTTTCATTTGAGCAAAATATAAATTTGCTTAATAGGTGTATGTACTAGAGATGAATGAATGTCTCAGAATTGAAAATCTGAAGAATCGCTTGAATTTGACCTGGAGAATTGAACAATATGAGCTTAAAGTGTGACAGCCTTTAAATTTTTATTTAAAAATAATGTATAGGAAGTGATTTTAATAAACCTTCTATTATAGTTCATTAGAAAAGTCTGGTTTTAAACCATTGTGAGGTGGCGGATGGATTTGGCAAGACGGGAGGCAGTGACCCAGGCACTTGTGCGCACAACACATGGCTTATTTACAAGTCCAGGTTTTAACATACCTTTAAAGATCCAGGATGCAGCCGGGACAACCCTCTTCACATAGTCCGTCAGAGTCTTTGCACTGCTGCCAGATTCTTTCTTGGCCGGGTCCCCTTGGAAGGACAAAGACGATGCGGCCAGGCTGCGTTAAATGCACACAGTCAGCACACACAGAGCTTCACCCAGCACCTGCTGCTCTGACACTTGGTTCCACACTGAGAACTCTGCCCTGTGCTGCAGTCAAGGTTTAAAACATATTCCTGGACTTGGGAATGTTGGAAGACCCAGAATGGAGGGAGAATCCATCCCACTCGTCCTACAGATTTTCCCAAATAAAGACCCATCTCTGGATTCCTTGAAAAACTTGACTCACCTAACATGACCAAGTTCAACTCTTTTGTTTCCATTTTGCGCTCACAGTACCCACCGTTAGTACAACACAGTCCAACGTGTCTTATATGGTTTCCTAGCACATTCTGGGGAATACATACCGACCTTCATAGATCCCACCGGTCACTGTCTAACACCATTCATAAACCTTCCACAAGGTGTCCCCACTGCACTGTGTGTGAAGCAGACATGTGTTCATTCTTAGTCAGATCGTCTTCACAGTTATTATGGAGCATGTAAGCAGATAAGGGAGGGGCGTGGCCTGCACTGCTGCTGGTGCTAATGAGGAAACAATGTATCTAATTAGCACAGGCTATAGCACAGTTGCTAAGCAATGTAACGTCAGTAAGAGTGCAAATTCCTCAGAAACAGCTCGGTCACAATCTCTGTTAACCCCTGGTCTGTTGGCTCCCCACACAGCTCACTATCGGGCTGCTCTCTGAAGTTGTGAAAATACACACACTGTGCACTGTTCCCTATCAGCTGATGACCACACCCACAGAGCCATAAGAAGTTGTTTTTAAAAGAGCACAGAAAAATGTGATAAAATCAGTCATATGCACAAAAAAAAGCATTATCTTAGGGTACTTTCACATCAGCGTTTTTTTAAATCGCGGCAAATGCGGTGAAAAAAACGCATCTGCCGCGATTACCGCATAACGGCTGCACTTGCGGCACAGTTGCGGCAAGCCCCATACAATGTATATGCGGGCTTGCGGCAGGTGCGGCAAGTGCGGTTTTGGCACGGGCGGCAGGTGCGGCCGCGAAAAAAACGCGGCTGACCGCATTTTTTTTCGCGGCCGCACCTGCCGCAAGTGCCAAAACCGCACTTGCCGCAAGCCCACATATACATTGTATGGGGCTTGCCGCAACTGTGCCGCAAGTGTGCCGCAAGTGCAGCCGTTATGCGGTAATCGCGGCAGATGCATTTTTTTCACCGCATCTGCCGTGATTTAAAAAAACGCTGATGTGAAAGCAGCCTTAGCTGCTTAGTGACTCATCATTAACAACCAGTGTAGTATTTTTTTTTATTGAAATAACATTTACATTTTAAGTTAATGGCATTATTATACCCTGCAGGTACCAATGTGAAATAAATATATAGGTTAGGTAGGGGTTAAATAACAATAAATTTACATACCTATTCATCACCTGACGGTACTGTTATAGCTTCCCACCCTTCTTCCACTGGCTTTGAAAGGATTCCAGCAGCATTTTCCTTTTCACTCTTTGCCAGCGCTTCTGCCACCAGCTACCCATCAGTGCTCATTAATGTGACATGTCATGATATGAGGTGGCGCATGTCAACAAAACATGCAATGATGGCCTAGACAGAAGCATCGGCTAAGAGGAAGCCAGCAGGTTCCTTTGGAAGTTAGATTAGGACCAGCGGGTGGGACAGCCCTGGAAAGGACAGGTGAGAGGCTATGTATTATGTTTCATCTTTCTTTTTTTTCTTCAAGCAAGTTTTATTCATTTTGTTGTGTCATGCTCACAGAAAGTTATATATGTTGCTTGACTGAATGGGAAGAGGGGGGTAAAGTAAGGTGGGGTATTAATAATTGGGTAGAGGGTAGGGAAGAGACTATCTAGGGGGACAAATAGATTGTGTCTTGAGGTGAACGTGTAGTAAAGTACCTTAAAGTGTAACCGCCATTTACATTTTTTATTTACTAATAATGTAGAGCATGCGATTTCAATACATTTTCAAACATACGGTAATTCATAAGAAAAATGTGGAAGAAAACCTTTTATAAATCTTCCACAAGATGTCCCCATTAGACCGTGTCTAAAGCAGGTATCTGCACATTGTCAATGAAATCCATCTTCAAGCTCCACACACTGAATACGGCCATATAACCATATATGGGTGGGGGTGGGTCCTACACAGCATTCTCAGACGAGCAGTGAATCAGATTACCTCAGGCACAGGATGCTCCAGGCTGACAGCACAATACGATCTTATCTCCTGCATTCACATCGGCTGCTCTGTGTTAGCCTCCACACAGCTCCTCACTGATATCAGCTGTTGGCAGGGATCAGCCAACGTGAATGGAGAGGGATCACAGAAACTGTGTGCTGACAGCCTGGAGTCCTTTGTCTGAGGTAAACTGACTGTACACACATCTCCTGTACCCTATCACACTCTGTAGGCCCTGCCACCCCCCACCTTTATACGTGAGGTTGAGAAACAGCCTAGTGCGGACATCCTCTGGATGGTTTCTGAAAGGTTTTCTTCCAGATTCCTCTTATGAAGTATATTTGAAAGTTTATTAAAATCACTTGCTCTACATTATTATTAAATAAAAATTTATTTACACTTTAAACTTAAACAAACTGCTATTTAAAGCTATGGTAGATGAAGAAAATAGAGAAAGAAGAAAAAGACAAAAGAGACACGCGGTTCTACCAGGGTCGAGGCTTTGTTCTTAGAAGTGCCATCTTGTTTACAGCTTGACGCTGGGGCGCAAGGTTCACTTTCTAGCCTAACATGTTAGTGACGCAGAGATGTGATTGACTTGTCACAATTGATCCAGCTGTCCCAGCCGTTGTGGTAAGACTTACGATACCCAACATTGCATGGTATTGTTCATCATTGTTGTGAAGGGTGATAATGTTTCATCATTTTAACCTCTTCTTGACCCAGATGAAGCCAATAAAATGAAGCGTCATTGGCAGATATTTTGCTGGATTAAATTCCCAAAACTCAAGATTCACTTGTGAAAATTAAAATTAATTTTATTAGTTTAGAATCGATTTGCTCATCCTTTCTATGTACCGTTTATCATATGCTAATGCAGCTTAATAAATTACAATATCATCAAAAATCAATATCATATTGCCATGTTTCAGGGCGTTTCTGAGAGCCCTGAAACACGTTGAGTAATAAATCAATATTCTATTCACCCTTTGATGTCTCATGGAATACGGCAGAGCGGTGTTTACCCCTTCATCCTCCCTACTTTAATTTTCTGAAATAATGACCTTTCGGTTTTCATTGGCTGTAAGCCATAATCATCAACATTAACAGAAAATATACTTGAAATAGATCTTTGTTTGTAATGACTATATATAATATATGCATTTCACTTTATGTATTGAATTACTGAAATAAATAAACATTTTGATGATATTCTAATTCATTGAGATGCACTAGCATAATTGAATTGAAATAAATCTTTTAGAATCCAAATTAAAATCTATAAAAAGTAGGGAATTTTACTGGAGTAGTATCAACCATAACAAGTTAAGGCTACGTTCACACATTTGCGTATTTTGCTGCGCTTTTTTGTGCGCGCTTTTTGCCGCGTTTTTCGGCCGCGCAAAAAAGCGCAGCAAAATACGCAGGGGCTTTCACACACTGCGCTTTCTTTCCCCCAGAAAGCGCAGTGATGTCACAGAGGGGAGGAAGAATCCTGCTTCCTCCTCCCCTCTGTGACATGTGTGACCGCCCCATTAGACTTCACAGTGTATTAATATACACTGCGACATCTAAATTAAACAAAAGTAAGTGTCTGAAAAATAAAAAAGAATCAATACTTCACCTGTCCGACGCCTTCTGCCGCAGTGCGATCTCCGATTCCAAGTGAGATCTCTTCTGACAGGACCTGTGATGACGTCAGAGGGGGGCGTTCCCGGGGCGGTCCCATCGCTGATTGGCTGCTCGCGGTCATTTGATATGTATCACATGACCGCAAGTGCCCGGGAACGCCCCCCCTCTGACGTCACCACAGGTCTTGTCAGAAGAGATCTGACTTAGAACCGGGGATCGCACAGCGGCAGAAGGCGTCGGAAGGTAAGTATTCATTCTTTTTTATTTTTCACACACTTGCTTTTGTTTAATTTAGATTTCACAGTGTGTATTAATACACTGTGAAGTCTAATGGGGCGGTCACACATGTCACAGAGGGGAGGAGGAAGCAGGATTCTTCCTCCCCTCTGGGAGAATACGCAGAAGTAGCTGCGTAAACAATTGACATATCAATTGTTTACGGAGCTGCGTTTTCTCCCGGAAAACGCACTGCGTATTTTTACGCAATGTCTGCACTGCAAAGTGAATTTCCCATTCACTTTGCAGGCAGACAAAAGGCACATTGCGTATTTTGAAAAGCGCGTGTAAAAAAACGCGGCAAAATACGCAATGTGTGAACGTAGCCTAAGATATTTAAGATAAAGATATTTAAGATAATTTGTAGATAGAAAAATCAGTCAGCGCTCAAAAATACCGTATATACTCGTGTATAAGCCGACCCGTGTATAAGCCGACCCCCCTACTTTTGCCCCCAAGACCTGGGAAAACCTATTGACTCGTGTATAAGCCGAGGGTGGACCCCAGCACAGGTATACATACCCCAGCAGTGTGGTATACAGGCCCCCCCAGTGGTATACAGGCCTCCCCAGTGGTAGTATACAGCAGCTCCCCAGTGGCATATACAGGCCCCAGCAGTATATACAGCAGCCCCAGTGGTATACAGCAGCCTCCCCAGTGGTATATACAGACCCCACCAGTATATACAGCAGCCCCAGTGGTATACAGCAGCCTCCCCATGTGGTATTTACAGGCCCAAGCAGTATATACAGCAGCCCCAGTGGTATACAGCAGCCTCCCCAGTGGTATATACAGACCCCACCAGTATATACAGCAGCCCCAGTGGTATACAGGCCCCAGCAGTATATACAGCAGCCCCAGTGGTATACAGCAGCCCCCCCAGTGGTATATACAGGCCCCAGCAGTATATACAGCATCCCCAGTGGTATACAGCAGCCTCCCCAGTGGTATATACAGACCCCACCAGTATATACAGCAGCCCCAGTGGCATACAGGCCCCAGCAGGTATATACAGCAGCCCCAGTGGTATACAGGCCCCAGCAGTATATACAGCAGCCCCAGTGGTATACAGGCCCCAGCAGTATATACAGCAGCCCCAGTGGTATACAGCAGCCTCCCCAGTGGTATATACAGGCCCCAGCAGTATATACAGCAGCCCCAGTGGTATACAGGCCCCATCAGTATATACAGCAGCCCCAGTGGTATATAGTAGCCCCAGTGGTATATAGCCGCCCCAGTGGTGTGGTATATAGCAGCCCCAGGGGTATATAGCAGCCCCAGGGGTATATAGCAGCCCCAGTGGTGTGGCATACAGCAGCCCCAGGGGTATATAGCAGCCCCAGGGGTATATAGCTGCCCCAGTGGTGTGGTATACAGCAGCCCCAGGGGTATATAGCAGCCACAGCGGTATATAGCAGCCCCAGGGGTATACAGGCCCCCAAATGCTGGCACTCGCCCCCCTTCTGTGTAAGGGCCCCCCCGCTGTGTAAGGGCCCCCCCCGCTGCTTATCTTACCATCCCTGGTCTTCTGCACCGTCAGTCTTCTGTGCTCCATCCTCCATGCTCCCGACCTCGCTGCATCCGGGATCCCCGGCCGTCGCACGATGACGTCATATGCCTGCGACGGCCAGGGATCCCGGATGCAGCCGGACGGAAGCATGGAGGACGGAGCACCGAGGACCGGCGCTGTGCAGAAGACCGGGGATGGTAAGGTAAGCAGCGGGGGGCCCTTACACAGCAGTGGGCCCTTACACAGGGGGGGCGAGTGCCAGCATTTGGGGGCCAGATATGCACTGCTTCCCCCTGCCGCTGATTGACAGGGGGAAGCAGTGCATATATAATGAGCGTACATCAGCCTCCCCCCGCCTCCTCCAGCCTCCCCAGGCCCGGACACAGCCCCCACCACCGTATTGACCCGTGTATAATTTTTGGGCTGAAAAACTCGGCTTATACACTAGTATATACGGTACTTGATAAAGTACTTGGTACTTGATAAAGGTGTAATCCACACCAAAATGTCGTGCCACTTTGGGGTCATTAAAGTCCATTTTCTCACTTTTTTGTATTTTTTGAGTGCTGCCTGATTTCTCTATCCATGATAATGGATAATTATTGACCCACAGTTTGACACGTTTTGTTCAGAATTTGTTGCACCGAATTGAGAAGTATAAGTTTGTGCTGTTCCATTTTTCTATTTCTTAAAGGGAACCTGTCACCCCCTTTGGGCATTATAAACTGTGCCCGCCAGCTTACACATAATATAAATGGGGTTGTTGTAACCCCTCTATTTATTCTGTCCAGCGCTGGCCTCCTAAAAGGTCCAGGAGGATGCTATATGGTCCTTGTGGATTAGGTCCTCGCCGCCCCCCTGGCTACAAAACTCACCCTGCATTTCCATCTGTGCTCCATTGAACATAGTGCTGATGTCTCGCCAGACTTCACAAATCTCGTGAGACCTCGGCACTATCTTCAATGGAGCACGATTGTGGCTGTCACTCAAGCGCTGATCAGAGATGATGGCAGCAATTTAAAAAAATGCATGGTGGGTTTTGCAGCCAGGGGGGCGGCGAGGACCTAATCCACCAGGACCCTATAGGAGCCTCCCGGACCTGTTAGGAGGCCAGCGCTGGACAAAATAAAACTTCTTTTCTTAGGTATGAGGGGCACGTCTGGGCATATAGAGGGGTTACTAGAACCCCTTTTACATTATGTGTAAGCTGGTGGGCACAGTTTCAAATGCCCAAAGGGGGTGACAGGTTCCCTTTAAGATAATTTGCAGTTATATGTAAAAAGAATGAAATTACTTTTTCAAAAACGTTTTTTAATTTCTTTTATTTTCTTTATAGAATGGCCAGAATTTGTTAACAGCTATGCATCATGGTGGGCTTCACATGCACTGGATTGGCTTCAGTATGGCAAGAAACTACTTGTCGTTCACTATGAAGACTTAAAGAAGGACCTTATTGTAAAGCTTAAAGAAATGGTGTCTTTCATTGGTATTCCACTAAACGAGGATCGTCTCCTTTGTGTGGAGAACAACAAGGATGGGAATTTTAAGCGAATAGGCGCCAGCCAGACCGTTGTGGATCCATTCACTCCAGACATGAAAAATACAATAGATGGCTATATCAGGACGGTAGATAAAGCACTTAAAGCCAGAAACTTTACAGGCTTACCAGAGGAATATATACCAAGATGATATCTGGAAAATAAGCAGACTTTGGAATTTGTAAGACTTTATACACTATTGACAGCTGCAAAATCTCTCCACTATTCTTTTCGATTTGAAGAAACTGAATAGTGAAGAAGAAACAAAACAGAATAGTAGAGAGCTGGCTAAAGGCTGAAGCTATTAGCATCTTTCTTTGTATGTTCCTCCACTGGACTGATGGCTGGGAGATGTACTGTACACTTGTACACCGTGTTTTCTGGACCTGGTCCCTTTGTTGATGTGTTCTGCCTTTTAGCAATATTTTTCAGGAGTAGTTTCAAATGTTGCTGAGCCAGAACTTGCAATGTGTCAGAATTTCCTTCTGTACGAAAAAAAACAAATAAAGGTTGGGAGCAGAAAAGGGCATATTTTCATTAAAACATGACTCGTGTATTTTTTTTCTACGGCACAGAAAATTGAGTTGGGGGTCACAGTTGAGAGGTTGAGTAAAATGCTATATTTTTTTTTACTGATCAGCAGAGAGTTAAGTTGATATGTTGTTTCGTTGCATAAGGCAGAAGAAACCAACTAATAACATGGTGTGAAAATCCACTGAAAAACAAACTAGAACTATAAATTATTTATACATGCCCACAAATAAAAGGCATACATAAAGATACACAGCATGAAGGAAACACAGTAATGTTACAGGCTACAGCTCTGATATTTCAGAAGAAATAGGTGATAAGAGACTGATGGAAGAAGATGTGTGATTTGAAACAACTTGTGCTAGTTTTATATATAGAAAATCATTCACACGTCTCATTTATACGTCTGATATTCTTGTATGAGTCTAAGTCTAGCCATGGTATTCATGAATCGTATGCGTACCTGTACTAGTCTATGTATAAGAAGAGAATAATGTTCAGGTCTCCCCAATATGACCAGGTTCAATGGATCATCACCGTCGCATGAAGCTGCTCCGGACCTGGCGGGAAGAAATCCAAAACAGCACATAGAATCTGTCACATCGCCATCGGAATCGGTGGCTGGTGTTCCTGCCTCGGCCGCTGGGAGGAGCCGGATTCCTTCGTCTGGTGGTGCTGGTGATAGGAAGGCCTTGTCCTCATATGGACCTGCTCCAGCGACGTCTGCCTCTGTCGCTGAGCGCCGCTGTGTTTCCCCTCTGGGTGGTGTTGGTCGCAGAAGAGCGGGCCCTGCAGAGGTGTCCGTTAGGCGCAGCCTGCGTTCTTCTGTCAGAGGTGGGCTGGGTGGAGCCAGTCGTGCATCTCCATCTGGCCTGGCTCTAGGGGCGGTTCGGATGAGGTCATCAGGCTGTGAGCTCCAGCCTATGGGAGGTAACCGCGCCCTTCAAATACATTGGAGCCTGTCTTGCAGGCCGCCAGATATAGTTTTGGTTCCCCAGTGATATAGTGTATGTTTAGTTTTGTCTCTGACCTTGCCTGGAATTCTGACTCTGCCTCTGCCTATTGATTTTGTACCTCAGCTGCCCTCTTGGTTTTGCCCTTGACCTTTGCCTGGATTTTTGACTCTGCTACTGCCTGACGATTTTGTACCTTCGCTGCCCTCTCGGTTTTGACTCGGACTCCTGACTACGTTCTTCGCTTCCTGATTTTTTCCCTTCCTAGACGACCTCCCTGCTCTGCTGCTCCCATAAGCAGCTACCCCCTGGGCTCCGCTATAATTCCAGATCCCTGTATAGGGGTTAAGGGTCTCGGGGTTTCTCGGGGTGCTGCCTTACCAGCAGCTCAGCCTTACAGCGGACGGTCGTCATAGAATCCCCATGGATCACAGAAGAGAAGGTGGAGTAAAACGGTAAGTTTATTAAACCATCGAATTAAAATCAGAACATGCAGGTAGTGTTATCCCAGTGTGAGTAGATGACTCCCACATGGATCCATGATTAAGACTGTATAATCGAAATTCATCTACCTATACTAGACTTTTAATTTGATGATTTAATAAGGTCACCGTTTTACTCTACCTCCTCTTCTGTGATCACTGGAGATTCTAAGTGTGGTTTTGGATGTACTAGTCTATGGGGTCATCCACATGTGTAGGATTTTTCACACATGGGGCAGTCTGCAAAAAATCAGAGACAAATCCGATTTTTAACTTGAGGGATGGATCAAATCGACAATGCAAGCCTATGGGTTTGTGGAAAAATTGTACAGCACTTGAACGTCATCACGGATTTTCATGGACAATTGGAAAGGAGAAGGTTTAGACATTTTTTTCCTATTACTAAAATATTAACTTTATTGTTTACTTTAAAGGCAAGTAAATCCCATTAAGATTCAGTATAATAATCAACTATCCGACATCAATATCAAAAATATCAAAAAGACCCCAAAGTTTAGTAGGGCAATCAAATATTGAACAAGAGGCAAAATAATAATCCTCAACTACTTTAGGATCTTTTTGATATTGATGCCATGCCATTTACATACATTTTTCCATATTATGTACTGAAAAATGTGAAAAACAATTATAAGTGAGGTGGAATAAATAAATAAATAAATTAAAATAACAGCAATTCCTCCATTGTCGTTAGAGCGCCCCTTTCAACTAATTTTTAGATTGTATAGCTTAATTAGAGATGAGCGAACCTTTAGAAATTTGGATTTGGTTCACCGAACGGGCATATGTTCGCTGAACCCCATTCAAGTCAATAAGAAGCAAAATCAAGGGCCTAGAAAACAACTTTAAAGGGGCCCAAAAGCTGCCAAACACAACTAAAACTGTTTTACAGTGGAGCCCTGCTGTTTTGGTGCAGCCTTTAGCTTCCTAGAGTATTGCTTAGTATTGCAACCAATCTGACATCAGATTACTGTAAAAATAAATAATTGAAAAAAATGGTTTGGGTCTCCCCCTCCCCAATTTTGATACCAGCCAAGGTAAAGCACACGACGGGGTGTTGGTATTCTCATCATGGGGAGACACTTTTTTTTTATATATATTTTTAGCTAAATACAATGCTAAAACACCCTTTAGTGCATAAAAGGAACTAAGAAATGCAAGATTACAATATATAGGGGAGGGACATTATATATCTGTTTTGACATCTATGTATCTCAAAGTCTTTCTTTTTTTCATCTATCTTTAAATATATCTTTACTTTCCATTTATCTATTCTTTCTTCCTTCTATTTATCATCTATTGTTTCTATGTGTCTATCCATCCATTCACTTGAACAGCTGAAAACCGGAGTAATCTTTAACAACTTAACAACAAAAAAAGGTAGCTACCTCAGGTATTACTTCGCTCTGGCTCTCTTGCTGCCCTGTTGCATTGACAAACTTGATAATGGTATTTGGAGTTGATGACAGCTGGGTAATGTCAGCTGGCATCAAGTCCAGAGTTTGCCAATTCATCAATCAGATATGCGATATTACCAATCAAGTCAGTAAGTACACAAATAACTAGAGATGCGCGAAGCTTTTGAAGCTCGGGTTCAGTTTGCAAAATTGATCGGCAAACAATTCACCGAACTTCCTAACCTCATTCATATCAATGGGAGGCAAAGTCAATGGGCTAGAAAACACCTTCAAAGGGGCCCAAAAGCTGCCAAACACAGCTCAAACCATTTAACAGTTGAGCCCCGCTCTTTTGATACAGACATTATCTTCCTACACTATCACTTACTAAGCTTCAGCTTAGCTGTCACCTTGCTTCCAGGCTCAGTTATGGACATCAGACATGTTGACTGCTCCCCCTTGATTGGTGAAAAACTGACTTAGCCTCGTCCACCCTCTCTGCCAGGGTCTGTGATTGGTTGACACAATAACAACCAAATTGATGTCAGATTACTGTAAAAATACATAATTGAATAAATTGTTGTGACTTCTTCCCCCAGTTTTGATAACCGCCAAGCTGAAGTCACCAGCAATGGTCTGCAGCTGTCTGCTGTCCCCTGGCTGGCTAAGAAAAAAAGAGGGTACCACATGGTTTTAATTTTTATTTTTTTTATTAATTAGTTTTTGAAAGGTACATACAAGGTTAAAATGTCTTTAAGTGCAACATGAAAGGCACTAAAAAGGGTACAAGATTACAATATAGAGGGGAGTGGGAAATTAAATAGCTGTACATTCATCTATCCATCCATCCACCCACTTGAAGAGTTAAAAAGTTGAAATCTTGAAAAAAATTAGCAGATTACATAAAATGCACCACACCTGGCGCTTCGTCACAGCTCTCTTGCTTCCCAGGAACAGATAGAATAACAGTATTTAGAGTTGATGCCAGATGAGTAATGTCAGCTGGCAGCAAGGCCAGAGGTTAGTAATGCCAAGGCATAAATCAGATACCTGATATTACTAAAACTAACCAAGTCAGTAGGGATACAACTAACCACACCAATAATTTCATTTGAGAAAAAAAAACCAATACATTCCTTCCACAATTTGTTCTATTAAAATCCATTTGTTTTAACACTCCCATTCTACCCACCCCCCCCCCCCCATAGGGATGCAAAAAAAAAATAATGAAACCTAAATAAATGCTGAAGTAGTTCCAGCACATGGGAGGAAACATCAATGACTGCATCCCCCATATGGTGGAACACCAGGCACTGCACAGCTCCCGGCAGTGTGACAGGCCATGACTTCTCAGAGGTCTCAAGTTAAACAGCGAGTGTTGCGCAGCAGGGATCCCCACTGTGTGACCTGAGATAATTTCTCATAATACTAGCTGTCTCGTGAGAGCCATGATATCACACAAGATATAGCGGATATATCTCATCATTATCATGAGACAGCGCATTTGAGGAGCGGTGATGTCAGGGACTGCATAGCAGTTCAAACCTGTGGGATAGCCCCTGTTTAACACCTCGAACCTGAACTGCAATAATGTTTGTGATTGTCACACTTTCATCAGTGCCTGCTCTCACCGCATATGGTGATGCGTTCTGTGAACATGACCTCACTAGGGATGAGCGAGTATCTCAATATTCAGACTCTCTATACTCACAACAAGTGGGTACTTGGTACTCGTTGTGAGTATAGTGAGTCCTATTACTTTCGCAGTGTATGTATAGATACACTGTGAAAGTACACTAAAAGTGAATAAAAGTTGTTAAAAATAATAAAATTACATACTCACCTGTCCAACGCCTGCATCGGGACCGTCCCAGAAGACCTGCGATCACCGGACAAGGACTTGTGACTGTCAGCCAATCAGGATGGCTGGTAGCGATCTGGCCAATCATATGGCAACACGTCACAACCAAGTGATCGCTAGCGGCTACAAGGTTGGCCAGATTGCAAGGTCCTAGGTGTACTGCCAGGCCATCTGATTGGCTGGCAGTCACAGTCCTTGTCCGGTGATCGCAGGACTTCTGGGATGGTCCCGATGCAGGTGTTGGACAGGTGAGTATGTAATTTTAGTATTTTTAACAACTTTTATTCACTTTTAGGGTACTTTCGTGGTGTATGTATAGATACACTGCGAAAGTAATCGGACTACAAGCTACTCCCGAGTACTCATAAGATACTCGGAGAATAGCGAGTACCTGAATACCACTACTATTCGGCACGTTCTGAATATAAGCAAGTATACTCGCTCATCCCTAGACCTCACCATATTGTTGTAAGACCCCACGCCCATGGTACGTTCTTTGATGCTTCGCCCCCGGAAGAAGCTACTGCGAAACGGCGTAGGGGTGGGAAACCCAGGCACAGTATTCCTTCAAAGCAGGTAATAGACACTTAACCCTTTTCTGTCAGTACTCTCTGATACTTCCAGCTTATTCCTTATGTCAATGATTGATTTTGATCAAAAGGAGATTGGGAGCCTGCCTTTTATGAGCAGGCAGACTATAGGATCTTTTTGACTTTTTGAAGGGCTGCAAGTTGATCATTAAGGGTGCCATATTTATATTGGTTCCTATTTCTTTACCTTGAGAGGCATTGTCTTTTTGTATGGGTTTAGTGTAATATTGTTTTTACTCTGTATTGGAAAAGGAGTTATACTGTACTATGTGATTTTCCCTTTGGGAATTAGCTCTGATGAGATTTTATTTATTTTGATAATAAAGATTGCAATTTTTTAGCATTATTTGATTACAGTTGTGAAATCATTCCTTGATTGAGAATTTGGTCTTCTTCAGTTGATATTAGAGTTTAGTGGAGTGATCAGACTTTAAAAGGGACTGGTTGTTATTTTTTCTTTTGAAGCAGGTTTTAATAATCTACATGTCTATACTGGAAGCAGCAAAGTCTATCAGAGTTCAGAAGTGCGATGCCAATGTAGTTTTTTTTTTCTCCTTGCAGATTTGGTGCACGTTTGAGGCAGAAAAAAGAAATCTGATCCACTTGTGCAAAGGAAACCTATCATAGAATTTGTTGGCCTCAGGATAGGCATGCAGATTTTGATGCAGATTCTCAAAATGATTGTAAAATTACCATCAAACAGCACATTGTTGGCACCCGAGCCTATCTGGGTACAGGGAGTGCTGCAGTTGTGATGAAAGGGCTTGAGGATTCCTCTTGCCCCTTATCTACCTCCACAGAGACTTGTAGGGTAGGGGTCGCAAGCTTCAGTGCTCAAGGTCTGAAAACAATGCAAGTTTTCAGGATTTCCATACATTGCACAAGTAGTAATTTCACCAACTGCAGATTCCAACACTTTGTGCAATGCACTGAAAGCATGCACTGTTTATGGCTCATGAGGACTGCTCTTGGCCAAAACAGTCCTACGGGAGTGTTTGCGGTGTTTTGCATTTCCATATCTCAAACCGTCATGCCATAGGCCTGCGGCTTGTTCACCATTCTCTGTAGAGCAGTATCAAAGCACCTCTTTGCAGAAACAGTTCAGCACATAAGGAGAAAAGTAAAATATCTTTACTGTAGCACTTTCGAACAAAAGGTCATGGTGTACATGATGTTATTTGGAACATTTATCAGGCCCAAACACTAATAATTTTAACATAGGCACTTAGCACAGAATATAATAATAATTTTCAAAGATACATAAATTAATATACACAGTATATATATAAAATACAGAAAATCCCACAGGGATCAGTAGATTTCTATGGTGCAAAGTATATTAAGGGCACAATCCATCACGGACTTTGAGGTGTAGCCCAACTGCCGTCCATCTAATCCAGCAGGAGGAATTGCAACCTATACTAGGTAAGGGACGAAATAAAATTAACAAAATATGACATGTCACTCTTCTAAGTACTTTAAGACAACTGAAAAAAGTCCTCCAGACTACATGCCATCTAAAGGGCGGGTCAGTGAACCAACAACAATTAGAGAACAACCACCCCTCTGGGAGAGATGGGAGGAACTTGGGCAACACCGACAAGCCCTTAAGGATCAATGGCCCATGTGGGTTTGTCTTCAGCTGCCTGGCTAACCAAACAGGTCTGATCTCCTGTCGATCCAACATCCTCTCCAGATAGGCCTCAATTTGTCAGTTTTCAAAATTGTACGCAGTGGCAACTCGACTTACATCAAGAGCGAAGCACATCTTGCTGCCCTTCACCTTCATGAAGGGGCCCTCATCCCCAACATAGAGTGTACAGAGTCTTTTGGAAAGATGGTCATGCAGCAGGGTGGACCAGTTGACTTAGCACCTAAGACCAGTCCTTTATTTGGCTATAAAATCAAATCCCCTGTCCTGGATGAATGTCACCACCATGCATCGGGTAATTTGGTCATGAGAGTCATTGGTCTTAAGCCCATGCAACCACTCTAGGGCAATGGCATCTGTGAGCCTAATCTCCTCAAGAAAGGAGACAGGTTGGGGTGTTTCATGCCTAAGAAGAGGATCACATACCCCGGAGCTGGCATGTCTTGTAGTAGATCCATCACGTAGCCAAACTGCATACTACAGGCACTTGGTAGAACAGTGTAGCTGTATTGTACTGCACTGCCATGGCTCCGCGGTGACACCTCTTTGCTTTGCCTAAGGGCCCGCCTCTTCTAGTGCCAGGATAGAATCACAGGATATTATTGTTTGAACAATCTGGTTGCCTAGCTCATTAACGCCTCCATTGGGTGGGCTGCAGAAAGCACCTGACTTACAAAATCCTATTGCCATGCCACAGTTAACACTTGAGTTTGTAGTTGAGAGGATCGATTATTGAAGCCTGATATATTTGTAGGAGAAATAAGAAAAAGAAAATAGTTTATTCAGCTCACCACCAATTCATCTGGAATATTGAATAAGGCTAGTGGGCAGTAATGCATGGACAGGTCCAATAATAATGATACATATAACTCACTTGTGCACAATGCCAGAAATGTGTATTCTAAATGGATGAAATGAAATAAAGTGATTGCACATTTTCAAGAAGCAATATTCATAGTATGTTGTGAGTGTTAAAGCATGTATGTGAAGCACATAATTCCATATGCTATTTTTATATGAATTGCTATTACATAAGTGTAAAGGAGATGGCCTTGCATGCTGCTGACTCTCTGCAATAATAAAGGTTTGGTCTCCAGAAAAAAATAAAACATAATTAAAGCAATTAATAATAATAATAATAATAACAATAATAATGAAATGCCAATATTTCCCCCCCCCCAAAAAAAAAATATTGCACTCTCTTTAATGGATGTTTGAAGGCATTATAGGTTCCTTGAACTTACAGCTGCGGCCACATCTGGCATTATTTCCAAAATTCACACACCGCAGGTGTAAAAACACCTGTAAACTCCAAGGAAGCTTAAAAAAAATAATTTAAAGCTCTAAAAAATTCTATAGGTTGAAAGAAAATAGTAGATACGATGGCTGATAATTCCCCTAATCGTAAGGTTAGGTGTTCCCAGCCAGCGGGTCTTCCACTGAGCGTTTTGGCCCGAAACAATCAGGGAAAGAAATTTAGGGCCATTTTAAATTTCAGACTCTTTTTTTTTTGAACAGAGCTGCATTTGTCTTCAAATTTTGTGCTGAATTTAAATTGGCGAACATGTTTGGGGAAAGTTCTCTCATCTCCAGTCATAATGGATATGAGGATGACAAATCTGTCCTATCTCGCTCTTTCTTTCTCTCTATATTGATCTTTCTCTCCGTGTATGTAATAGATAGATCAAATTTTTACTCACTATAGATGCACTTTTTAGTAGATAATGTCTTGCTTAAAATTTATGTTCGGCTTACGTCTGCAGTTAAAAAGTCATCGGGCAAAACTTCCCTTCTCTGCCTGCCCTTAATCACTGGTAGAGCATTTAACTCTTGTTTCCTACACTGCATAGTCTCTCTCTAAATCTGTGCAATTAATGCTGAGCAGGAGAGACTCACCTAAGCTTTCCAGCAGATTAGGAAAAGTTGTGTCTACATGACGTTTTAATATAATGGATCTTTGTCACATGATGAAAACAAGTTGATTGAGGCCACTTTACACACACCAACTTATTTATCCAACTTCTAAACAACTTACTGGTTGCAGTGAAAACATGGACACATTGCTCCATATTGTGGCTGTGTACAAAAGAACAATGTGTCCATGATTCACTGCAACCAGTAAGTTGTTCAGAAGTTGGACAGATAAGTTGGTGTGTGTAAAGTGGCCATTACACTTATAAGGAGAGTCTTGATCTCCTAGAGAAAAGCCGATCTCCTGCATTTCCAAGTGTTGCTCTGTTTGCACCATACAGATACATATGTGATACTGTATTTTGCTTTCCCACATTTATGTGTGGTTATGAAAGGCCCATCACTCCTTATAATAAAATCTGCAGCAGGCCTCCTTTATAATATGGAAATCAAAATAACTTTTCTAAAGTGTATAGGTTGTTAAATCGCATATAAGGAGCTTAAGTGGCATAAATGAAAATCATTTCACATGTAAGACACCAGGTACATAGCTGATTCAACAATTAGGCTACAGGCAAAAGTATTGACACTCATGCAATTCTGTCAGATAATACTCAGTTTCTTCTTGAAAATTATTGCAATCACAAATTCTTTGGTATTATTATCTTCATTTAATTTGTGGTCAATGAAAAAACACAAAAACAATTGTCCTAAAGCCAAATTGGATCTACTTCCACAACAAACATTAAAAAGGTGGTGGACAAAAGTATTGGCACTGTTAGAAAAATCATGTGATGCTTCTCTAATTTGTGTAATTAACAGCACCTGTAACTTACCTGTGGCACCTAACAGGTGTTGGCAATAACTAAATCACACTTGCAGCCAGTTGACATGGATTAAAGTTGACTCAACCTCTGTCCTGTGTCCTTGTGTGTACCACATTGAGAATGGAGAAAAGAAAGAAGACCAAAGAACTGTCTGAGGACTTGAGAAACCAAATTGTGAGGAAGCATGAGCAATCTCAAGGCTACAAGTTCATCTCCAAAGACCTGAATGTTCCTGTGTTACCGTGCCAGTGTCATCAAGAAGTTTAAAGCACATGGCACTGTGGCTAACCTCCCTAGATGTGGACGGAAAAGAAAAATTGACAAGAGATTTCAACGCAAGACTGTGCGGGTGGTGGATAAAGAACCTCGACTAACATCCAAACAAGTTCAAGCTGCCCTGCAGTCCGAGGGTACAACAGTGTCAACCCGTTACTATCCGTCAGCGTCTGAATGAAAAGGGACTGTATGGTAGGATACCCAGGAAGACCCCACTTCTTACCCCGAGACATAAAAAAGCCAGGCTGGAGTTTGCCAAAACTACCTGAGAAAGCCTAAAACGTTTTGGAAGAATGTTCTCTGGTCAGATGAGATAAAAGTAGAGCTTTTTGGGCAAAGGCATCAACATAGAGTTTGCAGGAGGAAAAGAGAGGCATTCAAAGAAAAGAACACGGTCCCTACAGTCAAACGTGGCGGAGGTTCTCTGATGTTTTGGGGTTGATTTGCTGCCTCTGGCACTGGACTGCTTGACCGTGTGCATGGCATTATGATGTCTGAAGACTACCAACAAATTTTGCAGCATAATGTAGGGCCCAGTGTGAGAAAGCTGGGATGGGTCTTCCAGCAGGACAATGACCCAAAACACACTTCAAAAAGCACTAGAAAATGGTTTGAGAGAAAGCACTGGAGACTTCTAAGGTGGCCAGCAATGAGTCCAGACCTTAATCCCATAGAACACCTGTGGAGAGATCTAAAAATGGCAGTTTGGAGAAGGCACCCTTCAAATATCAGGGACCTGGAGCAGTTTGCCAAAGAAGAATGGTCTAAAATTCCAGCAGAGCATTGTAAGAAACTCATTGATGGTTGCCGGAAGCGGTTGATCGCAGTTATTTTGGCTAAAGGTTGTGCAACCAAGTATTAGGCTGAGGGTGCCAATACTTTTGTCTGGCCCATTTTTGGAGTTTTGTGTGAAATGATCAATGTTTTGCTTTTTGCTTCATTCTCTTTTGTGTTTTTTCATTGAAGACAAATTAAATGAAGATAATAATACCAAAGAGTTTGTGATTGCAATCATTTTCAGGAAGAAACTGAGTATTATCTGACAGAATTGCAGGGGTGTCAATACTTTTGGCCACAACTGTATCTATTTATCTATTTTTCACAATGTTTAGTTAACGTACAACAGTTTTTTGTGTTCGTCCTCATGATTAAGGGTACATGAAGCACCTGAAATGTGTAGCTGTTTCTGACAACCATAATTGATAAACCTGCCATGTAAATGCATTCTACATTTTCAAAATAAATTATAGCTGTTGAGAAGCTGGATTATCTTTCTTCACTTTCTTTCATGGAATACTATGATGGTTACATTGGTCCATCAGAAGGATGAGAAGAGCAGCTGAGTACAATATGGTGGCACTATGGATATAATACATGTGTTCCCTAAAGAGTAATGGTTTATACAGTTTAATCTATTAAATTGTATGCAGATTTATTCAATTATGGAAACATAAACACATCACAACACAGGTTATCAGGTTAATGCAGTAGATGTGTAGGTCTTCTTACCTTCTAGAAGCTTACTTATCTTCCTTTGACAGAACCTACTTGAGCTGTATCACAGCTACAACCGGATGTATACTTTGACAGCAGCCTATTCTGAACTCGTTACTTGATATTCATTGTATGCAATTCAAATGCATGTGATGATGAAATTAAATATCACCAAGTTAGTCTTTAGAAATCCACCTGAGTATTTCTCTCATAGACACTTAATAAAATTACACAATACAGTACAAGGACACAATGTATAATCTATGCAAAAATAGTGTGAAAAACTATAGCAACATGCTTAATTAGTTTCAAGTTATTATTTTAATGCGATTTATTAGTTATTACTGCAGCTTTAATTAGAGATAACACAATTTTGTCAGTATAATATTTCCCATTTTGGAAATGATTATACACAAAGAAAATCTTTAAAGACAAAGATATTAAAACAATATTCCTTGCAGACTTATCTTTCCCTTTCTTCCTGCCAGCTGTTAACAATTCCTAGAAATATTTCATGAAAACCTCTAGTCCACCAAGACATCAACAAACCTGAGGCAATGCTACCGTATATATGATGTAAAATCCCTGGACTGTAATTGGGGGTTAACTTTCTAATATCTGTTTTATCCATTTGAAAACTGATAATGTTTATGGTTGGTTATTAACATTTGCATTGAGATTGTTGTTTATCTAACTTAAGGCCGGTTTACACTCTGCGATGTCCCAGCGACCCGACCAATGATCAGGATCACTGGGACATCTCTATCTGATCGCTGGTGAGCTGAAACACAGGCAGACTCACCAGCGATCAGCGACCAGGGTACATAGCGGGTAACTAAGCATAGTGCTGCACTTAGTTACCCGATGTTTACCCTGGTTACCATGTCCCAGCGTGTACTATGCAGCGCTGGGAATCGGCCAGGAGATTGTTGGTCTCCCGCTGTCACACACGCCGAAGCTGGCCACCCAGCGGGAGACCAACGATCGAAAAACGGCTGTGGCCATTCCGCAATGATCAGCGATCTGATTGCTGATCATTGCAGAATTTCACAGGTAGCGACGTCGCTATGAGGTCACTGCAACGTCACAATTTGCAACGACATCGTTAACGATGTCAACACGTGTAAACCAGATTCTTGGACGAAGTGCCTCAGTGTCCGCGCTGCTGCTCCGAGACCAAAGAAACACAGACACGGGAATGTCTGGATCAGCTCAAGCCTTTGTTTTCCGACGGAAGGAGCTCGGTAGGAGGCTCCGAAACGCGTCGGAAAATAAAGGCTTGAGCTGATCCAGACATTCCCGTGTCTGTGTTTCTTTGGTCTCGGAGCAGCAGCGCGGACACTGAGGCACTTCGTCCAAGAATCTGCATTACTACCACGGTTTCCGTTGGATGTGCTGTCCCTGCAGCAGCTGCCTATACGTTTTTCTACCAGTTGTGGGTTTCACAACTGACAAAGGTGAGCAATTCCACATCGCTAAGTGAAAGTGTGTAATTGAGATAAGACCCTATATGCGCATTCTTTTTTCACAGAACAACACGTGTAAACCAGCCTTTAGGCATCAGTCATGCATCAGTATTTTTTTATCTTGATCAGTATTTGTGTGCCAAAACCAAGAATGTCTCCAAAGCACAGAACAGCTGTCAATCTTTCAACTATAGTTTTTTTGAGGGTAAATTCCACTCCTGGCTTTGGCTTACAACACTGATGCCAAACTATTGATTAGGAAATGAGGCTTTATACTTTCAGGGACCAGACAGCTCAAATATAGAGGATTTTATTACGCCTTCATCATTAATAAAATCGTAAAGTATTAGAATTGATGGGGAGCTGGAAATTTCAGGAAATTTGACTTGTAATTCATCTTGCATGGATCAAACTGCACTTCTTTACCTATACAAAACCAAACATGTACAATGTAGAGGAAACCCTCTGAAATTAAGGTTTGATAAAAAATATTTCTTTATTGATATTAAGAACTCGGCCGATTTGGTCCGGCACCTCGAATGCGAACACTCCCACCAAAAGTGGACACACAAGAATTTGTTTGACAAAAAATTTAAAATGGCCTGAAAACTTTACCTGTTTATTTACGGCCAAAATAGCGCTGGGAGACCTGCTGGCTGGGGACAACACCTAACTATGGTACGGAGTGTCCCCAGTCATTGGGTCTACTGGCTTGTATTATGCTGTGGAATTTTTTGTAACGTTTCTTAAGCTTCCTGTAGCTTGCAGGTGTTTTTACACCTGCATGGTCTGAATTTTGGAAACAGTGCCAGATGTGGCATCAGCTGGGAAGTTTAGTAATCTTACAATGACCTTAAAACATCAGTGTAAGAGAGCTTTATATTTTTAAGGAAATTTTTTGTGAATATTTTTTTTTATTGGAAAGCAAGCCTTTATTATTGCAGATGGTCACCAGCATGCGAGACCATCTGTTGTATACTTATTTAAAAGCAAAATATGAAAAAATAGAATATGGTTCACATCCCTGATTTTATAACTCTGTTCACACTATTGAAACTGCATAGTATGGCTATGGCTTCTTAAAAATGTGCAAGCACTATTTAATGCATTAATAATCATAATACTAATAATATGTATTCATTTATATAGCGCTTTACATCCATTTGCAACATTGTCCTCATTGGTGCTCACATTTCATGTATAATATATATTCAAGGTGGCTTCCTGGCATTCCTGCAGTGACCAGCAGTGTAATTCAGTATTCCACATTAGTTGGTAGTGAATTCAATTATTTATTTTACCTGAAGTCAATTATTTATTTTCATGATTATGTATCATAGTAACATGTCACGCTTCAATAATGATTGCAATTAAGTTTTGCGCAACCCAGTTCATATACATTGTGGCCTTACCTACCAGTGTTAATTAGCAGCAAGGCTTTAGTCTACAATAGTGTTCATACATTTACCTCCAATATTGATTGCTCGGATCTGAATCATGGCATTCAGTGCAATAGACGGGCCCCTTATGGAAAGCAAACAAAACCCACCCTAAGCAGCGGAACTTTAACAGCGTCTCCCGCCATCTTACCTGTGCACTCCCATAGTTACACAGCTCTGATCCATGTGGCCTGCATCTATGCTCTCCAGCAATCCAAGTGGCACTCAGCTGTGCCATAGGAATGCAGCTCCGCTTTGCACTCCAAGTGGCACGCAGCTACGCAGTCTTGGAAGTCCAAGTGGCACTCAGCTCTGCTGTGTCTGCACTCCCGTAGGCATGCAAGTACTGAGTCTGGATCCCACACTGCTCGTTCTGCCTTTTAAGAGGGTATAATCTACCTAAACACCCTGGGCCCGAAGATGGGTCAGCCAAACCAGAACCAGAGTGGCATCATGGAGAGGAGATGGACACCTATGTCACCTAGATCTCCACCGTTCTTCCTGATTTGGGCATCATTTGTAATGAGGTGCAAATCCAGTTCTGGGTCCCGATACAAACCGCGGACCTGAGGAGCAAGTTCCTGCAGTCAGGTGACTGCTAACATGTGGGATCCAAGCCTGGGAGAAGCACATGTGAGAGTGCAGATGATCTGGCAGTATGTCTGTCTACCATTCCAGGTGCAGCTGGTGTTGCAGCCTTAGCTCCAGAATCCAATTTCCCAAGACCACCAGGACGAGGACCAGGACCTTTATGGGGAGCCCAAGGAAGAGGAGCACCTAGAGGGCAATGTGTTCCAGCTGTGTGGATCACCCTCACCACCTCCAAATGAATTTAACAGGAATAATGCCATGTGGGGACCCCTACCCCGTTCAAGCACCTATCCAACAAGGCATAAACCACCCTATTCTCTTATGTTATTTGTCAAGGAGATTCAGCATTCAGATCCAGGACTGGCTGCATGAGCATAAGGCAAATGATCTTCAACCAGTGCACAAAGGCAAGGTGGTGGCATTTAAACAGGATAGAGGGTATGGGTTCCTAGTGGAAGATGGCACCAAACATCAGTGCTACGTCAACCGCGCTGCCCTTTAGCGTGAAGATTCCATTGGGTGCATCCAAAGCCACAGAACATGGACATGTTCCCAGAGATGGTCCTGGTCTTGTGTCCTAGAGGGGGTGGTCATCCACTATATCTTTCATTATCCTCTCCAGCTGTGGCAATTATGGAGTATGCTGGTGGGCATGTGGTGGTAGAGAATGTGCCAAGAGGGGTAGCCCTGGAGACCCCCCAAGACCATCTGACAGCATACTACTATCCTAAATCGTGGCCATCATCCAGGGCCTGGATAAAAATGCAGTTTATGATGGCCAGTGGACCTTCCTAAAGGCATGTCGGTGGGTCAGTGACAAACTGACCCATCCCTTACATGGCATAGACTTTTAGGACTTGTTTTTTTTTTACAATTTTTAGTTGTATTTCACACAGTCATGTTTTTGTTAGTTATGTTGTGCTATGTATATTGTTAAGCTTTTTATGTTTGAGACTTATAGTCTGTGTGTAAATAGTAAAGTTTGTTGAGTGTGTTCCTTGTCTGGTGAACTGGTTCTGCAAAGAGGTGCTTTAATACTGAGACTGGTGAACAAGCAGCTGACCTGTGGCCTAAACGTGTGAGGTATGGAACTGCAAGACACGACTACACCCTCTCAAATAGAACACGGCTGTCCAAATGCAGTTGTCAAGGGCTGCAAAAGTGTATGTTTTCTGCATTTAGCTAGCATTGCACAGGGTGCTAGAATCATCTACCACCTCTGCTGAATGATGGTGATGAAATTAGCACCCGTACAAAGCAAAAGGAATCCAGAAAACTTGCAGTGTTTTCAGACATTGAGGACTGTAGTTGGCCACCAATGCCCTTGAGGTATCTGTGGAAGTAGCCAGGGGGCAAGAAGAAACCTTTGGCCCTTTCACCACAACTGCAGCGCTCTCCCTGGACCACCTTAGGCCCTGTGCCCACACTGCATTGTTTGATGATTTTTTTAATCACATTGGCAATTGGCATGAAAATCTGCATGTCTATCCTGAGGCCAGCTTTTTTGTATACCTGCTAAATGTGGCACCCCACTGGTCGGGACGCCATGTAGGGATATTGCACCCAAATAAGAGTGTGTAGTATTCCTGTGACTAAGGGAACTGGGATGGTGAATAAGGGACCCTCACAACACCCATTGATACACACCCTAGAGTTGGGGACCGTGGGTGGACCCACTGAAGGGAGGACCCAGTTCCGGGAGGAGGAGTTAGATGCGTAGAAAAGTGTATTGGAGGGAGGATAGTTAGGCAGTTGGCTGGAGACCAGTGGGTGAGAGACAGTCGGCTAGAAACTGTGAGAGAGAGGGAGACCCTAGGGGCACCAGGCATTGCAGTGTGCCCGAATCTGGACTCAGGTAATACCAACCAGAGGGTTCTGGTCCCGGCTTTGAACATGGTGTGGGAGTTTAACCCTGAGCCATTAAACCGGAGGCCCCAAGCTTCTCTAGGAAGTCGCAGCCAAAAGACCAGGCGTAAACCTCGAAAATACATACCAAACTAGGATCAGGGGGACTTGAAGGGGAGTCCCCCACCGAAGTCCTGTGGGAGCTGGCTTGAGGCTCTGTGCGCGGAGGCGCTGCACGGTAGTGAGGAGAAAGTAGCACAGTAGGGACCGTCAAGGAACAGCAGGCACACCATAGAGGGTCCTGAGTGAGTCATCCCGGTTCCCTGGTGACCACACAGGCCAGAGGGAGACCCGAGTGACTGTATCATCTGTGAATTTGCTTGAAGTACTGTAAGTAAACCCGTTCAGAGTTAAGGACTGTGACATACTTTATTTCCCTCACCTGAAGAGCCGCATACTTGCTGTGTTGAAAGGACAAGTGACTGTGCCGTGTGGTAAGCTGTTACCCTGTGTAAAAACTTCTACAACTGCCCTGGGGATCCCGATCCACCTACGGGGAGCGCAACCATCTTGATGCCCTACCATCACCCTGGAGGTCTGACCTTAAACACCGGTAACCATACCAGAACCGTAGGTGGCATCACAAATCTCTTTTGTTTTTAATATTTTTATTGACTTTTTTCAGCGAACACCAGGGCCACGGGACCAGCACAGGCCCCAGTGACATCCCTATGAATCAACGCTGGAACCGAGTACCCCACGGCCCTGGGGCGGGTCACACATGTGGTTCAGATTTTTCTGCACCAAAATCTGCAAGAAGAAAAAACTCATAGGCTCAGCACTTCAGAACTTTCATAGACTTTGCTAGATTCAGGATATACATACAGACTCTCACAATCTGCTTCTAAAACAGCATTAAACAACATGGCGGGGCCACAGTGGGATTCACTGCTGCATGATACTGGCTGTGTAGCTTTACATAAACAAATTATGTAAAAAAAATTTTTTCAGCTCTACCCTATTTGTGATTGCCAACTAAGTTTAGACCACTTTTAGACAGCTGTGCAAACGCACGTGTGAGAGGTTGTTTTTGGCGAGCAGTGTGTCTGGCACCGTGTGACATACATATGGTGTCCATGTGATAGTACATGGACAGCATGTAATTGGAAACTCACCTGTCTCCAGCGCTGCCTGTCTCTTTCACTTCCGGGGCCGGAGCAGCTGACATTTCAGTGAATATTCATGAGCTTAATTAGCGGCCCCAGAAGTGATAGGGAAAGGAGCATCACTGAAGTCAGGTGATTAAAAATTTTTTATATTTATACTTACAAATTCTTGCTATAGTTTGTGCAGACGGATGTCACATGTTTGACATCCTTGTGCCATAAACTAATATGTATAACAGAGGAGGGGAATCTTCTCAGTAATGCACAGGTGATAATTGAATCACGTGCACTGGTGATGATTCTAAATTCTGTGCAATATTGAAGAAAATCTGAAAAAATTACCTGCAGGTAGCCCTTGAGGCCTGGAGTTCCCCACCCCTGGTGTATGACAACCAAGCACAGACAGATTGTGGAAATGCAGTCTGATGGCAATAGCCAATCACAGACACTCTCACAGAGCAGGAGCGCCTATGACTAGCTGTTGCTGGACAGTGAAGTGAATATGCATGAATCTTCATGGGCGGGATCAAAAGTAAGTGAGAGGGAGGGCAGACCTGCAAGCAAGCAAGCAGCAGGAGGCCGGTAAGATGATCTGTGTTTGTCTTCCCCCGCCACCCCTAGAGCCATAGAACCCACCCCCATCGTGATGTTAACACCCATCAGCGCCCAACTAGTATTACAATTATGCTTGAATTAGAAGTTTCAATAAATAGGCCCATATCTATTCATAACTGTTCTCTCACTAACCTCTCAAACTCTTGGTCCTGTCTGACCACAATCTTATGACTTTCTCCTCCCTCTTCTCCCCCTCTTTACTTTTTCCACCCTGCAATCTCACCCATCCTTGCCTAAACCTAAAGCATGTAGATCTACTCTCATTCTCAGAAGCCCTCCTCCCCCTCACCGACGTAACTTCTTTACACAATACAGATGCTGCTACCACCCTATATAACACTACTATAACTACTGCCCTTGACTTGGCTGCCCCTCTCACATACAACAATTAACGCACAAACAGGGAACCCTGGCATACCACCCTCACTAAAGACCTGAGATGGGCTTCCAGGGTTGCTGAGCGGAGATGGTAGAAATCTTATTCCACTGAACACTTCACCATGTTGAAGCACTCCCTCACTAACGTCAAGTTCCCACTCACTGCCACAAAGCAAGTCTACTTCTTCTCTTTTATATCCACCCTGTCTTACAATCCCAAACAGTTATTTAAAACTTTCAATCCCCTACTCCGCCCCTGTACTTTCTCCCTCTCCTCTTATGTCAGCCAAAGACTTTGCCACCTTCTTCAAACACAAACAGAAGATCGATATCATCCAAGGCAGCTTTGACCCACTGTACCCGCAGTCTATCCTAACAACTAGACTGCCCTCTCCTTCCAAAGACGGCTTCTCCACTTTGTCAGATGACCAGCTCTCCTCCCTCCTATCAAAATCACACCTCACCACCAGCGCCCTTGACCCACTCCTATCCCACCTCATTCTCAGCCTCACCTCTGTCTTCATCCCAGCCCTAACCCATCTTTTCAACTTATCACTTACTGCTGGTGTCTTCCCCTCAGTCTTCAAACACGCCTTGATCAAACAGATGCTCAAAAAGCCCTCCCTCGACCCATCATCTTCTCTTAACTATCGCCCAATATCACTTCTCCCCTTTGCCTCAAAACTACTAGAACACAACGGCCATCTCAAACTGTCCCCCCACCTCTCTTCCTCCCTCCTTGACCACTTGCAATCTGGCTTCCGACTGCACCACTCCACCAAAACAACCTTAACCAAAGTTACCAATGATCTATTAACCACCAAGAGCAAACAACACTACTCTGCCTCCTCGACCTATCTTCCACCTTTGACACTGTTGACCATTCCCTCCTACTATAGATCCTGGAATCTCTTAGTATCACTGGCGTGGCCCTCTCTTGGATCATCTCATATCTATCTGACTGGATATTCAGCGTCAACCTCTCCAAAACCACCTCTTCACCCTACCCCCTTTCTGTCAGTGTCCCCCAAGCTTCAGTTCTTGGACCTCTTTTTTTCTCCACCTACACCCTCGGTTTGGGATAATTACTCGAGTCCCGTTGTCCTCAGTACTACCTCTACGCTGACGACACTCAGATCTATCTCTCCGGACCTGACATCACCTCCTTGCTATCCATAATTACACTATATCTGTCTGCTATCTCATCTTTCTTCTCTACTCGCTTTCTGAAACTGAACATGGACAAAACAGAATTCATCATTTTTTCCCCAACCTACTCTCTCCCCCTAACCTGACCTTTGCATCACTGTCAACAGCTGCTCACTCTCCTCAGTCCCCCACGCTCAGGATTGGGGTAATCCTCAACTCCGCCCTCTCCTTCAAGACACATATCCAAGCCCTTGCCACCTCCTGCCAACTTCAATTCAAAACTTTTTCCAGGATCCATTCATTCCTCGACCTCAACACTGCAAAAACACTTGTCCATGCCCTCATCATCTCCCACCTTGATATTGTCCCCTCTAGCACTCTTGCACCGCTCCAATCTATCTAAAACTCTACTGCCTGACTAATGCACCTTTCTGCCCTCTATTCCCTAATCTCTCCTCTCTGCCAAGCCCCCCCATTTCTCAGAGCTCCCGGTTTAAAACACTATGACCTACAAAGCCGTTCACAACCTGTCTCCTCTGTACATCTGTGACATGATCTCTTGATATCTTCCCTCACGCAACCTGCACTCCACTCACGATTTACTTCTCTGCTCCCCCTTTACCTCTGCTTCCCATAACTGCATACAAGACTTCTCCCGTGCATCCGCTTTACTCTGAAACTCTCTGCCCCAACACTTCAGACTCTCACCGACTCTGGAAACCTTTAAAAGAAACCTGAAAACTCACCTCTTCCGACAAGCCTACAACCTGCTGTGAGCCTCAGTCCACTAAACCACCACATGACCATCATTACCCTCTCCTAATGTATCATCACCCGCCCCCTCGTACATTGTGAGCCCTTGCGGACAGAGTCCCATCTCCTACTGTACCTGTATGCCATATATTGTCAATGTACATTGTACTTGTTTTTGTTACCCCTCCATATGTAAAGCACCAAGGAATTAATAGCGCTATAATAATAAATATAATAATAATAATTAGCTACAAACATATGTCTGAAAAACTTATTAACAAGACTGTTAGATATGACATATTTGTTCAACAGGAAGCAGAATCCAGCCATATAGTAGTTATTCTATGTAATACTGGAGGTGACCTGCAGAATCTCGACATATAAAGCAATCTGGTGAACTGACCTTCTCTTTTCTGATACCATGTCATCCCTAACCTCAGGCTGCAGATTGTGTTATTAAGATATTTCAAAAGATCAGCTCAGATGGAGCTCAGATTGGAGACATTATACATTTGAAATTATGAAATGAATTAAAAGAAATGTAAAAATCTTCTGGCCACACAAAACATCTATGCATCATAATGCCCATTTTTCAGTGAAAATAAACAAACCAGTCTGCCTTATTAATACAGTGATGATTAGTGATGAGCAAACCCGCTAATGTTCGGGTTCGGTGGATCCAGCTGGTCTTTTTTTTAATGTCCGAGTACGGGGCTGGACTTAACCCAAACTTGAGTTTGAACCCCAAACCTTTATTGATATGAGATTGTGGCTAGGGGGGCTGTATAAATAAACAAAATAGTGATTAATCATCAGTGTGATTACTTATTGGGTCAGTGTACTTTCAAGGCTGCTCATTAACGTCCTGGTTATTCACTGAACAGCAGATGCTAGGATGTATGGGCTGCCTTCCAGTTACTGCACATACTCCAACAGCCAATCACAGATGCGCACTCTCTCAAAGGGGGTTATTCTGCTGCACATTAACACTCTGAAATGTGAAATATCTAAATGGCTAATGAATGCAATGGCAAGTGTGAATGGGGGCATAAAGGCAATGCAGAAAACTGCTCAAGGATACATGGAAAAAAATGAGAACTTAGCAAATGCAATGGCCAAAGCATCTGAGCCTGGTAACCAACGCCAAGGTCTCTCATCCTACTGGGTCCTACCTTGTGCCTCTGCCTGCGGTGTACACTGCGTGTATGGGTGTGTATGCCACTAAGTGCAGTTAAAACCAGCATATATAGGTGTGTCAGGACCTAGGCTACAATAAGATGGAGATTTTCTGCATGGCTACAGGGCGGGAGAGGGTGCTCAGTCAATAAACGTATACACATTAACATTAGAATACGACTGGCGACACCTCCTATGTGAAAAGTGCTAGAAAGAAAAAAGACATCAAATCAAAGAGGGTTATTCTGCTGCACATTAACATTTTCAATGTATCCTTGAGCAGTTTTCTGCATTGCCTTCATGCCCCCATTCACACTTGAACAACTTCCCTATAGCTTTGCCATTGCATTCATTAGCCATTTAGCTATATTCACAGTTGAGAGTGTTAATGTGCAGCAGAATAACCCTCTTTGATTTGATGTCTTTTTTTCTTGCTAGCATTTTTCACATAGGAGGTGTCGCGGGTAGTATTCTAATGTTGAACTCCCACTCTCTGTGACAGCATCTGTGATTGGCTGGTGCACCCCTCACCCATTGTGCAGACCTCTGCGATTGGAGCTAAATAATTTAGAACAATAATGTAGAGATTTGTTGTACTTTTGATTCTCTTTGAAGATAAAGCAGACAGCTGTGGGCTGCCACCCCGAACTATCTGGCTTTACCTTGGCTGGCAATCAAACATACAGGAGAGCCCATACATTTTTTAATTACTAAAATAAATAATTAAAAACAAAATGTGTGGGCTTTGCCCTATTTTTGATCGCCAGCCAAGGTAAAACCTAGGAAGCTGGAGACTGATATTCTCAGCGTGGTGAGATCTCAAAAGAGATTCTGCACCAAATCCGCATCTCTTGGCAAAAACATGCATTTTTTAAACATTTTTGGTGCATTTTTGATGCGTTTTATTCCATGCATTTTTCCTACATGTAGGGGTGGAAAATCAAGAAAAAAATGAAAGAATTGATGTGCTGCAGATTTATTTTTGCATCAAATCTACAAGGGAAAGATAAGCAACGTGCACAGATCTTCAGGATTCTCAGTGACTTTGCTTAGTAGAAGGATTTGCTTGTAGTTTTATGACAAAACTACAGCAAAAAAAGCATTTAAAAAAATAAAAACATACTGTTTTCACAGGGCCTAATAGTAGAGCTAATAGACAATGGAGAATCCTAGCTCCCTGGTGTCTTAAGGTTCGGCCATGACATTACTCAATGTGGCAACATGTACAGTATCATTGAATAATAAGTTTTCATATTATCTGACTAAGTCACGAGTCAGATCTCACACATAAATTTCTATCAAATCTAAATCCTGCAGATTGAGTTTCTTTCCTAACCTTGTATTTATGATTAACTTTAGCAAAGAGACACAGCCAACATTTAAGAAATAAAAGTATACAACCAGTAAAAATGAAAGATGTAAGCAATACATAATAATCATTATAAACACATTAGAAGCAAAACTCTGAAGAGTTAATTAATTATATTACCATATCTGACAAGCATTGCCAATAGATTGTGTATTTTTATCACTAATCTCTTTAGGATTGTTTATAAATTTGTGTACATTTGGAAACTGTATACGATATTGTAGATAATACATTCATTCCTATTAGTACCCTGTCGGTACACTTCATGTCCTGATTATTTCCCTTTATTTTGTCTTCTTTTTAGCAGCCCTGTAGCACTGAGGTCCTGGGCTCAATTCCCTCCAAGGACAACATCAACAAAGAGTTTGTATGTTCTCCCTGTGTTTGTGGTGGGTTTCCTCCCACGCTCGAAAGACATACTAATAGGATATTTAGATTGAGATCCCCAATGGGGACAGTGTTGCAAATGTATGTGAAGTGCTATGGAATTAATAGCGCTATATAAATGAATAAATATTATTATTATTTTTATTAGGATTTATACCCTTATCCCTCAATATCAATGGTATCAATAGTATCAAGAGTTAACTGTTTCTGGTGGCAGACTGAGGTTTTCAGTTGCGGATCTGCACAGCTCCTTCCATTGTATAGTGCCAGTAGCAGGGGACTGCCGGTCTACTCCTATTCATCACAATAGGGGCGGATGTACAGTTACCGGTCATCGCCATTATACAGTTGATGGAACTCCGCTGTGTAGCCCCCAAACTGAAAACATATAGCCACTACTGGCACCAGACACAGATAATCATTGGGGTGCCATATATAGCACCACACTGTTCCTATATTGGTGACTTATAGGCTAGGTCATCAATATATAAGAAGTGGACAAACCCTTCTTTAAAGTATATGCCCATTAATGCTTATTTTTTTACATGCAGTACTTGAGGCTACCCCAACTGTCTATGCTACTTCCTACAGCTTCATCTTTAATTAAGAACTCCATGTTTCCAAGTTTTGATTTCTAAAAGAATCTAGTAACAAATCCCTATTAATCCACTTTGAATTCATAGTATGAACTATATGTTCGCTGCTGGTATATGGTGTCATCCCAAGAGCAAATGGACATAATATCCTTTAAAAGAGCCTCTGCCCTGGTTGTGACATCATTCTGTCAGTATGCCACATACTTGTGATTATGGGTCACTAAAGTTCAGATTGCAGTCTCCTCTGTACTATGGATTATTTCCTTGTAACAAGCGCAAAGTAATTCTGATGTCAAAGCTTTATCCTCAGTTGAATCACTGTAGGCTTTTGAGAAATTGTATTCCTGTCCTTGACTGATCTACAGATATGAGAACATCTTATACTCATTGCATCTCTGGGTAACTTTCCATCTACAAGAAAGTGCTGCATGTTTAATACACTTTCTCTATGACATTGAGTGTTTTGCACCTATTGTTGTGTCATGTCATCGTAAACATTTGTCAAATATGTATATATATATATATATATATGTGTATATATAATAAAGTGGTGTGAAAAAGTGTTTGCCCCTTCCTGGCTTCTAATTCTTTTCCATGTTTGTGACACTTAAATGTTTAAGATCATCAAACAATTCTAGATATAAGACAAATAAAACAATGGTAAACTCAAAATGCGGTTTAAAAATTAAGGTCTTTATTATTAAGGGAAACAAAAATCCAAACTTACGGTGCCCTGTGTGAAAAAGTGATTGTCTCCCCTCTCCCGCTCCATAAAGCATAAATTATCTGTGGTTTATAAACATGTTTGTGAAGCTGAGTTCAAGTTTTCTAGCCAGAACCAGACATGATTGCTGCCACACATGTTCTCAAACAAGAAATCGCTTAAATAGGACCTGCCTGACAAACTGAAGTAGACCAAAAGATCCTCAAAATCTAGACATCATGCCATGATCAAAACAAAATTCAGGAGCAAATGAGATACAAAGCAATTGACATCTATTAGTCTGGAAATGGTTATTGGGCTAGGTTTGAGGAGTTTGTTGTACATCTAAATAAGAATGAAATTGAATAGTTCTTCAAGTGAGGTCTAGAGAGAAAAATTATGTTTTTTGCGTGTGAGTATTATCAATCTTTCCAATGACAGCTCCAGAGCACACTATATTGTAAAACTATCTCCAATAACAACTTCTTACCATTAGATAGTTTTCACCCTTTTCCATTACGAAAAGGAACCCTCAAGAGCCACTATCATAGACTCGGGAGAAATTGTTTAGCTACTGAAGACTTTATGAAGAAGTCCTAAGAATTATTTATATGTCTTTCTCAATAACTGCTCTAACCAATGGACAGCAATGTCAAATTGAAGCCTAAATTATGGAAAAGGCAAAGATGAGCACATTTTTTGAAATTCAAATTTGCACAACTTATCTCCCAAATTTTATTTGCAGTGAATATATTTGAATGACTACCAATACTATTAATACAAAATTAAGAGAACCAAACGGATCCATTGCTATACTTACCACAACTCATATATAATAGCACAACACAAAGAATTAATGAGTTTTTACCATGGACTGCAAAGTTTTGTTATGTAACTTTTGCCCCCCAGTCTATTTCTACCAACTTGTACTAGTACTCTTCGTTCTTCTTTTTTCTGACTCTAGCCTCAGTGAACCCACCTTGCTTTTCAGAATTTCCGTCCACTGTTCTTCTGAAGGTCATTTCTCTGCCCCCTCCCCCTCCTTGATGTGTCCAATGTAAGCGATGTTTTATACAGTGGTTGTCTTACCAATGCTTTTATAATCACATTGACCGTGTTGCAATAAAAATCCTTCATTTTTTGCATGAAATTATTTGAGTCTGTTTAAATGATTTGGCTATGAATTGGGTTTAGACACACTTCTTGACCATGGTAAAAACTCATTAATGCTTTGTTAGTTAATTCTATATTGGAACACTGGAGCTCCCTTATGTGTTTTTTTATCTATAAAAATTGGTTTGAGATTTGCCGCTTGTAAGCCTAAGGGTATTACCGTGTGTTGTTACCCTTTTGGTTTTCACTATAATGCTATATATATATATATATATATATATATATATATATAAAATATATCCCAAAGCATTAATGATATATATATATCTGTATGACTTTTGTATATTTGGAAGGCTCAGTGTTAAATCAGTGTTATATTTGGCGACATTGGCAATAATACAGACACTAATGCTTGATACAACCCTTCTTTGGGATGTTTATTGAATCACTTAAATCTTAAAATGTATTATATGTGATAGTGTCCAAATGGATGTAGATTCCTCTCTCTTCATTGAAGATGTTCTTGGATGGGGGTTTGTCTGCAATCATAAGATTGTTTACGGTTTATATGATGCTTTACTTGATACTTATCGTTTGTATTTCTTAGTGTGTACTCTACGAATGGTTAACTTGTTTCTCACATGGATCTTTGTCCTTCTTCAGGTTTTGAGGGATGTTAATTGCAGGTTTTTCTGACCTGTAATTGTAATGCAATAATGTAAGCTATTCGTTGAATAGCTTTATTTTTGATAAGCTTCTATGCTACTGATTCTCACTGTTACCTTATTGTGCAGATGGTCATGCTGTTTCTTATGTACTCAGACTCAGTGCCTTGTGGCCTGTAATAAAACTGTTCAAGTAATGCTGGTGTTCTTATATACAGTAACTATCAGGAGTTGTGTTAATATCACCTACTTTGTGGTGCTTTTCCAGTCGCCCTTGTTGCTCCCAGAGTTTAGGAATGTCCTTGTTATTCCTGTAAAGGAGTTTGTACCTAGCTACCCAATTTATCATTCAACTGTGCACAATATTAGTACCACTTACTTATCCTCATTGCCGCTGTAATCCCGCTCAGTCTGTAGTGTCTCTGGTACCTTCTTTTGCTTTGGGCATTTGATCAGGATGCCACAGAATGCTGGAGGTGTGCGCCACAGTGTTAGGCACCCTACTTCCTTGTTGGTCAGTCACCTGACTCTGCATCACTGGCTATGCGGTGGTCACGTGATGCGTGTGGGTGGAGTGGGAGGGACCATGCGTAGTCTCTCCTGTAGCTTGTCAGACCGACATGTTTCAAATACTTGGCCTTCTTTCTCAAGGTTGCTATCGGCTACTGGATGTCCGTGTTTTATGTGGTTCCTCGAAGTTAATTCACCCAGGGGCCTGCCTGAACCCGTAACCCTGGTGGTCAACTGAAAATTGGGGAGAGATGAAAAGAATAAATGTGTCGTGACGCCACCTGTAGTTTCTGGTGATGCTCACCAGCACCGCAGTCAGTCCGCCGGAGATGGTGGTATTGCAGCTTGATGAATTATCTCCCTGCAGGCAGAGCAGGTCCCTGGGGCAGGGTTGCTGCTGCACCTGTTGTCGAGATGGTGGCTATTTAATAGTTCACGAGGACAGAGACACGGAGGCTGAGTAGCTGTATACAGGTACTTTACTGGAAACTGGTTGTGCCGGCATGCAGGTTCACAGTTACACAGTTTTTTAGCGGGTAGCTACTGAGGAGAATAACGTCTCTTTGAGGCTCCCAGTGAGTACCTTCTGCTTTGCTTTCACTGTCCCGTAACTTTCCTTGTGCCTCCTTACTTCCTTGCGCTGTCCTGCACAGCCCGCTTGTCTACCAGGCCCGTCGGGCGGCTCAGGTTTGGACTCCTGCACTGCAATTCGGAGCCGTTTCTCCCTTTTGGACTAGGATTCCCCCAGACTGTAGCAGGTCCGGCACTGGGCCTCCTCTCTCTGTCTGGGTTGCCACTCCTTCTGGGTGCCCTCTCTGTAGGGATTCCTCCCTGCTTTGTTCCTCAGGCTAGAATAGATCCGAGGTACGTGGAGGGATGTTTGCAACACTGAACTGGATGAATTGGTTGTCATAGCAAAGGACACACTCTGAAGGGAAGGTTCAGCTGGCAATGCTTATATGTGATCATGTTGTTCAATTGAGCTTAGAATATATCCGCTTGTTAGTTTCCTGCTTCTCCCAACCCTAACTGGTAACGGGTTGCCGATTGGTCCCCTAGTCTAGGTGTAAGGATGCCAGGATGGGAGTCTCAGGTTGATGTTACACTCCTCAATGACAGGAATACCACACACTCAGTTATGGATGCCGTACCCCTACTGTGGTGCACTGACCAGTGGGGTGCCGCATTCCCCCTTGGAGAAACACACTTGTCCTCAAGTGTTCCTACCAGGTACAGAGCTTTTTTTTTCATTATAAACAATAACAATAATAACAGGTAGTATTCTTCCCTCTTTGGGAGGCTCATCATCTTAAACGTTGCAAACAATTTAACATTGTACTAACGGTGCCGGTACACACATATGCGGACCCAGCGGTAATTGTCCATCACCAAGCACAGTGTCCTCTGTCACTGCTGGGCTGCTTTAAGGCACACATAATGGAATAAAGGGGTTAAAGTTCTCACAAAAGTCTATGAGTCTTGACGGGCAGAAAAGGGAAACACATTATTGATACAATGCAATGAAATGAAAGGGATGAAAAGAATAAATGTCTCGTGACTGGTGATGTTCACAAGCCTTGCTGTCAGTCCGCCGGGGATGGTGGTATTGCAACTTGATGAATTAGCTCCCTGCAGGTGGAACAGGTCCCTGGGGCAGTGTTGCTGCTGCACCTGTTGTCAAGATGGCGGCAATTTAATGGTTTACGAGGAAAGAGACATGGATGCTGAGTAGCTGTATACAGGTACTTTACTGGAAACTGGTTGTGCCGGCATGCAGGTTCACAGTTGCGCAGTTCTTTAGCGGGTAGCTGGCTGGGTAGTCACTGAGGAGACTAACGTCTCTTTGAGGCTCCCTTGAGAGTACCTTCTCCTTTGCTTTCACTGTCCCGTTACTTTCCTTGCGCCTCCTTACTTCCTTGCGCTGCCCTGCACAGCCCGCTTGTCTATCAGGCCCGTCGGGTGATATGAGGTACCCTTTGTCTCTTATAAGGGGCTCAACCCTGTTTGGTGCTCCTGGTGGGGCTGCATGTTCTGGACAGGGGAGTTGGGGCTATTATATTGGCCCACGACCTACCGGTTTTGGCAGCTCAGGGTTGGACTCCTGCACCGCAACTCAGAGACGGTTCTCCGTTGTGGACTAGGATTCCCCCCGACTGCAGCATGTCCGGCACTGGGTCCCCTCTCTCTGTCTGGGTTGCCTCTCCTTCTGGGTGCCTTCCCTGGGGGTCCTCTTTAAGGCTTCTGTTCTGATCCGGTGACCTTGGAGCCGCATGAATATGTTTCACAGGAGTAAGTGGTACCTATACTGACCGCAGTTTATGACCTATCCCCGCAACTAGAAGTAGCCGTGGGATGTGACTAACCATACCCTACACACCTCAACACAGCTGGAGAATTGCTACCCCTAAATATAGAAACAGGAATTCTATCTTGCCTCAAAGCAGAACCCCCAAAGGATGGAAAACCCTCAACAAATATTGACTGTGAGTAAGAGAGGAAAAGACACACTCAGGCAGAAAACAGAATCTAGCAAATGAGGTCGCTCTAGCTAGATAGATAAAGACAGGACAGAATACTATTGCAGTCAGTATAAAAATCCTTTAAAAAATATCCACAGCAGATAATACAAAAATACCCCTGAATCTATTGAACAGGCTTCCCCCCTACTTGGTTCCTCGGGCTAGACTAGATCTGCCTGTTAGTTTCCCGCTTCTCCCTACCCCAACTCTCCTCCCACGGAGACCGGTTACCCTAGTAACAGGTTGCCGATTGGTACCCTAGTCTAGGTGTAGGGATGCTAGGATGGGAGCCTCAGGTTGACGTTACACTCCCCAATGACAGGAATACCACACACTCAGTTATGGATGCAGTACCCCTACTATGGCGCACTGACCAGTGGGGCACCACAGTTTCTTATTGGGTGCTGGACGTTTCTATTGGTGAAATAAACATTTCTTGTTGCTTACCAAGCTGTGCAATAAAGAGAGACAAGACACAGTTCGGTAAACAACAAGAAATGTTTATTTCAACAATGGAAACGCCCAACACCCAATAAGAAATTGAGGCACCACATAAAACAGATACATTCAGTAGCCGACAGCAACCTTGAGAAGATGGCCGAGCCTTCGAGACATGTCGGTCTGACAAGCTATGGGAGAGACAATGCACAGTGCCCTCCACGCTCCACCCACACCCATCACGTGACCACCGCGTAGTCAGTGGCGCAGAGTCAGGTGATAGGCCAACAAGGAAGTGAGGTGCCCAACACTGTGGTGCACGCCTACGGCATTCTGTGGCATCCTGATCAAACATCCAGAGCGAAAGAAGCCATGAGAGACACTGCGGACTGAGCGGGATTACAGAGGCAACGGGGAGAAGTAATTGGTACTAATATTGTGCACAGTTGAATGATAAATTGGGTAGCTAGGTACAAACTAAGAAGATGTCTACTTTACAGGAATAACAAAGACATTCCTAAACCTTGGGAGCAACAACACTGGAAAAGCACCACAAAGTAGGTGATATTAACCCAACTCCTGATAGTGATATAAGAATACCAGCATTACTTAAACAGTTCTATTACAGGCCACAAGGCACTGGGTCTGAGTACATAAGAAACAGCATGACTAGGCACCATCCATCTGCACCATAAGGCAATAGTGAGAATCAGTAGCTTTGAAGCTTATCAAAAATAAAGCTATCCAATGAATAGGTTACATTATTGCATTACAATTACAGGTCAGAAAAACATGCAATTAACTTCCCTCAATACCTGAGGGAGGAGAAAGATCCATATGAAAAACAAAGTAATCATTGATAGAGTACACACTAAAGGACACTTTACACACACAGATATCTGTGACCAACGTCTGAACAGATCTCTGGTTGCAGTGAAATCATGGACACATTGTTCCATTTTGTGGCTGTGTACAAATGTCACACTGTGTCCTTGATTTCACTGCAACCAGAGATCTGTTCAGAAGTTGGTCACAGATATCTGTGTGTGTAAAGTGGCCTTAAGAAATACAAATGTTAAGTATCAAGTAAAGCATCATGTAAACCGTAAACAATCTTATGATTGCAGACAAACCCCCATCCAAGAACATCTTCTGAGGCTGGCTTCACACTGCAGTTTTTTCACTGATCAGTGTCCATCCAGTTTGTGTGCCAAAACCTGAAGAGGAACCATGAGAGGAACTTACAGAGAAAAACAATAATTGAAAGATTGACACCTGTTCTGAGTTTTGGAGACACTCCTGGTTTTTGCAAACAAACTGGATGGACACTGATCAGTGAAAAAACTGCACTGTGAAGCCAGCCTAAGAAGAGAGGAATCTACATCCATTTGGACCTCGTCACATACAATACATTTTAAGATTTAAGTGATTCAATAAACATCCCAAAGAAGGGTTGTATCAAGCATTAGTGTCTGTATTATTGCCAATGTCGCCAAATATAACACTGATTTAGCACTGAGCCTTCCAAATATATACAAAAGACATTCAGATATATATATATCATCATTAATGCTTTGGGTTGACTACCAATGCTAGTCAACTTGTAAATGCTCTGAAAATACACGTGAGGGTGACCACTGAAAGCAAGAGAGAGAAACTTGTGGACCATAACAGCTGACACTCTATTGCTGAAAGACTTGGATATGGAAAATGCTTCTGCCATACAAACTGTGCTCCACTTGGATCCGCTAATCTGTGATGTCCCAGGGACTGACCACCACTGTACAAGATAAGACAATCCGATAGTTGTCATAGCTGTAAGTCATTACTGTATGGGTAGGCCCACGAGAAATCTCAAAATAATCTATCTACTATTGGTATAGTGAATATTTTTTGATATTATCATATTCCAAAAACTATGCTGTAAAATGATTATTTGATAACCTCATAGAGCAATTGAACACAGCAAAGTTTCTGCATAATTATAAATATGGCAGAATCTCCTGAAAAATGTGTGTGGATCAATTAGTAGAATTCATCCTGTATAATTAGATTGGGGGAGCAACATTTAGTTGTGTATAAATGAGATACAAAAACAATAGCGTTGAAAAGCTCCATAATTATATCTAGATCCTAATGAAGTCCCTAGCTGGCTCAAATTAGAGATGGAAGTACATGAAAATAAAGAAATGTACTGAACAAATTTATGTATTGCTTCTTATGGACAAATAATTGAAACTCCTCTGGGATTCACAAAGGTGTAGGGAGGAGCTGTATAAAGAATTACTAAGACATTCTGTAAGCTATTTTTCTGCTATTTGCATAAATCTGTAGGAATTAAAGCTTGTTCTATATTGGTAATGGAATAGTAACCTTTGCCAGAATTTTATTTAGGAAAAATAATCGTTGTTAAATTGCTAAATAGTATAACACAACAAGCCAAGAACTATGAATGCTAAAAAATGGATCATAATTAGCTGTAGTTCTTTCTTTGAGCCAGTCCCATTAAATGACTTCCAAAATGTTCCTTCTTGGACACCTGAGCTGATATCGCACATAATCAGAATGCACAAAAACTACTTTTAAGATGACACATAGTAGAACAAGACAGGAAATCAATATAACATGTTAAATAACATACATTAAAAGGATTTAAGCAAAATCACTAATTACCTACTATCTATAGGATAAAGGATAATTTGCTGATTGCTGGGAGTCTGACTGTCAGTGATCCTGAGGACAAGGCTTTGTAAGACCGACAATACAGCTATGTAGATCCTGTCTTGAAAGGAGAGAAGGCAAAAAATGTGCACTACCTCTTCATTCAAGATGGGCATTACAGTGCGCTGTTCTCAAAGTTGTTCAGCCATGTTCTTGGTATGGGTCCAGTGGTTAGACCTGAAGGGATCAACAAATTATCTCCCTCTCTGCAGTAGAAGGGTTAATTTTCAATTTTCATTAAATGATGAAACATTGGAACGAATATAGGAGTAGTGCTGTTTTTATGGTACTGGAAATAACGGTCTATCCAAAGTATGTTTCACCAGTTAACAAATGTCATTAGTATGCATAAACCTGAAAAAAGAGGCTTAGGCTACTTTCACATTGTGTTCTAGCACATACTCATATGCAAATTGTCACTTCAGTGAGGAAGTAGACAAACTCTAATGGTGGCTTCACACCTGGCGACGTCGCTAGCGACATCGCCGAAAAAGTGACGTATCAGCGATGTCGCTAGCGATGTCGCGCTGTGTAAATGAGCGGAGCGACCGCGTTTTATCGCCGGTCGCAGGTTGACAGGTTTACGGGAAGAACCGTAAACCTGTCAACCTGCGACCTGCGATAAGGCTGGATCGCGCCGTGTGACATCGCCAGAGCGATGTTGGCGGCGATCCAGCCTATACCGCAGCGTTGCTGCGGATCGCTCGCTGGGCTAAGCCCAGCCCAGCGAGCGATGTCACCGCCCGCATCGCTGCGGTGTCGCCGGCCGCAGCGATGCTGTGTGACAGCTGGCTAGCGATGTCGGAACCGAGCGGGCACCCACGCATCTCGTCCGACATCGCTGGCCAGGTCGTGCTGTGTGACGGCACCATAATGCCACCTAATAAAGGTAGCAATCCTAAAAGTCATAATTGACTCTTTAACGAGCCTTTTAATATGACTTAGGAATTGTGACTGCTCAGAACTCAAACTGCAGATGCTGCTTTTCGGGGTGATTGCCCCTCATCAGTGCAGTGTGTGGGAATTCTGATCTGACTGTATGAGAGGCTAAGACGAGGTCTGATGGAACAGCTCTTCTCCTAGTGGAGCTTGTGGAACTGGCATAATACCATGAAGAGAATAGCCATGGATGCACAAAAATCGTGATGTGAAAGGGGCCTAAGCCCAATGGATAGCCATGGATCCAATTTGGCCCCCATGTATACCTATGGGCACGGATGGGTCCATAGGTCCCATCCATGTCTGCAGGGATCCGATTGTGTCTGTTAATTTCACGTCCCCAAAATCAGAGACTCCTCCGATTTTGGGCACAGCGGACAGAATCGGACAGCATTGGATCCGACGCTGTCCAATTCAAATAACATGGGGGTCTATGGAGCTCGGATCTGGGAAAAAACAGGATTGTTTCCCAGATCTGATTTTAGTTTACTGAGCATGCTCAGTACAATAAAACTGCTCTGCTCAGTGTAATTTCACTTTAGCAGTGTATCTACATTCACTACTAAAGTGAAATTAAATAAAGGAGTGTGTTAAAAAAAAAATCCTTGCCTCTCCGACGGCTGCCCGGGACCCGAGAAGACGTCCGATCACTGTCTGCCAGGACCATAAAATGTGATTGGCCAGTAGCGATCAGGTGGTATGTGACGTCACATATCACATGATCGCTACCGGCCAATCACAGATCTTTAAGGTCCTGGCAGCATCCGGACGTCTTCTCGGTTCCCGGACAGCTGGCAGAGAGGTATTTTATTTTTATTTTTAATACATGTTTTCTCTTTTATTTTGCTTTCCCAGTTATGTAGATACACTGGGCAAGCAAAACTTCAGCCCTGACATGTCACACGGGGGAGGAACACAGGATTCTTCCTCCTCCTGTGTGACATCACAGCACCAACACCACTTGGCTCCTCCCACCCATTTCTGTGTCCAGATTTGTCAAAATCACAGATCCGGACACGGAAATGGTATCCGGAGGTACACATCCGGACCTGTACGTTCCTGTCCGTGGGGTCCATCAAGACACAGGATCCCCATGGACAGGAAAAAATCATGATGTGAAAGGGGCCTTAGATGCCTCCCTGTGCAGATAATTCATTAGTTCTCAATGATATACAGGCAATGACACTAAGGTGTGCCTGATTACAAAAGACAAAAAGGTTAATTTTTAGACATTTTTTTTAAATAATTTTATTATTTTATTATTATTTATTGCTAAATTTTATTTTTTTGTGTTTTTTTATTTTAATCCGAAACAATTTTATTAAACAGTCAGTTGGTTACCATCAATTATTATTCAGGTACATTTAGTCATGTATATATTGATATCACACAGACTTGAAAGCGGTTCAATACAATCCTAGGATAATTAGAATATCACGGTCATCTTTGCTGGACAAATAGAGAATATTGGAACCACAGGATTGTTAGGACATAGAGATACATTACTGAAATAGCAGTAGAATGGTGTATCTGGTGATAAAACTCTAAAGTCCCCGTCACACCAGGTGACGGGGCTGGGGATGTCGGTGGCAACTGGCAGGTGTGCGCACGTTTATGGCGCCCCGCCAGCGTCGCCGTCCCCAGTTTACACGGGGCGACATCTCCAGCCGCGCGCCGGCGAGCTGTCAGGCGGCATCGCCGCCGGGGTGTCTGCAAACCCCAGTGGCGATGCAGAACAATGGGAGCCTATGTCTCCCATTGTCTGGCAGGTCGCCGGCGCCTGGTTACATGGGGCGATGTGTGCACATCGACCCATGATGGTCGCCTGCTTTCAGAGCACTCTTTACATGAGGCGACATAGGGGAGATGACGCCGGCAATAGGCCACGCCCCCACGTCGCTTCTGTAATGGGCGGCAATGTCGCCCCGTGTGACGGGGGATTTAGAGGGATGAATTTTTTACTTTTTTTTTGTGGAGCATGACAAATCTGTGTGATGTGTGCTATTAAACAGGATGTTTGTTATTACCAGATACCATCCATTTACCCAGAGACTGATATGGGTTGAGTTCACTTTGACATTTCTATTGTTGTGTTTACATTAAAGACCTCAAAAAGGATTTTAAAAGTCCTAGGAGATTTTAATGTTACTCAACAGTATTTAGGGAACTGGAGGCTTTGCATTATTTTTAATTCAATACAAATTGAAATTTCTGTAAAAAATTTCTTGATGCTGGCAAATTCGACTTCGGCTGGAGACACACTGAATGAGACGCAAGTGAGGTACCCACATGACTCACCATAGAATGGCCACCGACTCTATGGACTGGAGAGCGTTAGCTGTATAGAAATACATGTTCAAAGAGCTGGTGACCATTCCGAGTGTGTCATGGGAGACTCATATGTGTAACTGGCATGCATTTTGCTCAGTGTGTCTCCGGCCTAAGAGATTCTATCATCCCTTGTACATACAAAAACAGATACGGTATATCAGAAGAGTTGATGTGTTCTCTTTAAGAGTAACTCACGCTGATAAGCTACAACTGTTTAGAAGAGCAGTAAAATGTTCTCATACTTTTCTGCATACAGGAGAACAGTGCGTTGAGTTAAGGACTGTCCATTTTTTGTTAAGCAATTTCAAGTTTCAGACTATTTCAAGTGCTCTTGTCCCTATCCATCTCTCAAAAGATTAATGCCACACATTACAGGCACTCAGGGGAAGCATAAATTTAGAGTTTACTGCAACTCCTCTACCAGCGAAACTTTCCAAATAACCTTATAGTCTGGGTCTGATCCATTATTCATTATACTAAAACATGTAAATATAGTTTACAGAAGGTTAATGCAAAACACCTTTCACTGTAGAGATTTAAAAAATATATATATATTCAAATATTCAAGTCTACTGTAGGCATATATAATTATTAACCCATTCACTATCAAAAAGAGAAAGAAAACGGAAAAATCGAATGTCAATGCTCGAAATGAGACTGTCAGTGGTGGATGATTAACTCCCATGCTAATGGAATGTCTTGAAGTGTGCTCTGTGTGATATAAAAGATTCAGATCGGCACTGTTTGCACTTGTCTCTTGAATCCATGATGAGGATGTAATCCAGATGACCTGAATACTATTAAGACTATTAGTAACTGCAAGACTTGTGATCATGCCTATGTAGCTTAAAACTCTGATGCTTCACACAATATTAAAATAATTTAAAATTTAAGAATGGTGTGAAATAGAGTGTTCCAGACGGCTGTCGGCTACAGTTTGAGACATCCAAGTTCATAAACAGTTTTCAAAAATGTAATCAATGCTTTCCAGATCTGTAAATGGGATCAAATCTGTAAAGAGTATTAGCTTACTAGTTAAAAAGTTTTGAAATGTTTGATTCCCTTGTAGAAAAATATTAGAATCTGAGAGTCTTCAGTGGTTGGCCAACTGAAAAGATGGTAAGTGAAGGAAGTTTTCGGGACACTATGGCCCCTTCATCAGGCTGATAATGACACAAATTCTGAAGACACACGCATATATACATAAGCAGGGTGAGATAATGCAGTAAATGAGACAGGTGACATAAAGCAGAGTCAGGCTAGGGAGGGGGAGAGGAGCTGGGGAGGTGAAATCAAAGTTCCGAGATAAGATATTCACTTTTCAAAGTATAGCAAAAATTGTCAGAGTAGACTGAGAAGAGTTTGAGGAAGAGCAGAGACAAACTATACAAGATGCATGTGAGATACAGGTGCATCTCAATGATTTAGAATATCATCAAAAAGTTAATTTATTGCAGTAATTCAATACAAAAATTAAAATGCACATATTATATAGAGTCACTGCAGAATGATTTATTTCAAGTGTTTATTTATATTAATGTTGATGATAATGGCCAGGGGCTGGCCGGTGCCTCTGGCCCCGGGTGGCAGTTTTTGTCTGCCAGTCCTGAGTTGAGGACCGGGGAAGGGGGGATTGGTTGTGCTATCGGAAATTTTTGATGACCGGGGAAGGGGGGATTGGTGGTGCTATCGGAAATTTTTGATGACCGTGGGGGGGGGAGATTTGGGGGTGCTATCGGAAATTTTTGATGACCGGGGGGGGACCGCAGCTCGCTTACCATCTCCGGCGCCGACTGCTGCTGCAACGCCGCGCCGGCCGCAAAGCGCCGCCGGCCCATTCCTGTGGGGGGCCGCCCTGGATGTGGGCTACACCATCAGCCCAGGGGCCACTTGCCCCCCTGCCACCTGGGCCAGTCCGCCCCTGATTATGGCTTACAGCCAATGAAAACCCCAAGGTCATTTTCTCAGAAAATTAAAACAGCAAGGATAAAGGGTCTGAGAGATAAAATATTACCTAAATAGGTATCAAAGGCTTCACCTTGAGTGATTGTGAGAGTCACAACCACTATAAAAGCATATCACGGCTGCTGCAGTCCCCAGCGTGGTGTATATGGAGTAGGGAGGATGAAGGTTTAAAAACCGCGCAGCCGTATTCCATGAGACATCAAAGGGTGAATATAATATTAATTTATTAGTCAATGCGTTTCAGGGCATTTGCCTTATGCCTCCCAATCTGAAGGTTTTACTTGTAAACTTACGGCTATGTTCCTACATAGCAAAAACACATTGGATTACTTGCCGCATATGGCAGCATACTGCATGAGATCTCTAGAAATCTTATAAACACATTGTGAAAAATATATTCAGAGTAAATTGACTAGAAGATATCCAAATTTCAGATTTACAACATAAAGACGTAAAGATATGCTGCGGATTTCAAACAATGCAAACTGTGAATCGTGCCTCTCCCCTGCCCTTCTTCGCAATGATATCTCAGTTCTGTATGAGGTGTAAGATAAATACATTTTGTTATGTTAAAGGTTTATATAAGGATCCAGAATGAAATACAAGGAAGCAGAATGGTGGGGAAGATCAAAAACAATGTTAGAATATATTATTTTACTAAAAGAATAGATGTTTGAATCAAACTATCAGTACAGTTGAAAACAGATGTTTACATACAATATATAAAAAGACACATATACATGTTTTTCTTATTATCTGTCATTAAATAAGAATATGCAAAAAATGAAAGAGAGAGGCGCTCTTTGAATTCACCTGGTGGTCTAGTGGGATTATATTCCGGTACCACCGGGAGTATTCTCACCTGTCCAGGTTGTGCCGTCCGCACAACCAGGATGAACAAGCAGCAGGCGCGGGGTTCCTTTGGTCGGCGTAACCTCTCTGCCACACTTCTAGGTGTCAGTCACTTGGGCCGCCTTCCGATCACAGGGTCCTGTGTCCTCTGCTACATCACTGCAGCTCCTGCGGTTGTATTCACTGACTGTGGTCGCCGGCAGCTCCAACCACACAACCATGGAGGGTTGTAGAAACGTGAATGAAATAAATTACTGTGGTTATGATCGGATCACTGGGGCGCACAGAAGCTAGGGCAATAGTGGAGTTTTACAAACCTTTTTATTAAACACAACAACGCGTTTCAACAGCAATAAGCTGTGTTCATCAGGTGAATTTACCCACCTGATGAAGACAGTTTATTGCTGTTGAAACGCGTTGTAGTGTTTAATAAAAAGGTTTGTAAACCTCCACTATTTCCTTAGCCTCTGTGTGCCCCAGCGCTCCAATTATAACCACAAAATGTATTTCCTTCACATTAAATCAGAATAAACCTTTCCCTTTTGAGGTCAATTAAGATTAGCATAATTATTTATATTTGCCAAATTCCAGAATAATGAGAGAGAATGTTTTTAGGCTTTTTTATTACTTTCTACAAAGTCACAAATTTATATACACTAAGATAACTATGCCTTTGAACAATCTGGAACAGCCCATATGATGATAACGTGTTCGAAAGCTTCTGATGGGTTTATTAGCAACATCTGAGCTAATTAGAGACACACGTGGATGTATTTTAATGCTCACCGGAAACACAGTGCTTCTTTGTGTAGTATCGTGAGAAAGTCTAAAGGAATAAGGAAGAGAATTGTGAACTTGCACAATTCTGGTTCACCCTTAAAGCATAACCGCTGTTTAAATTTTTATTTGATAATAATGTAGAACAAGTGATTTTAATAAACTTTGTAATACACTTCATTAGAAAATTCTGGTTGCAAACCATTCATAATCCTTCTACAAAGTTTCCCCTCTGCACTGTGTGTGAAGCAGACATATGGTTTTTTTTTCAGTCACAGCTGTCTTCAGTGAATACGAACTTGTAACAACGTATCACTGTAGGCTGGCTCAGAGTTCACGATCTACTCCTCAGATCAGACTAGTTACTGCCAAAAAGATGTGTCACAATTAGTGTTGAGCGAACATGCTCGGCACTACTCGTTACTCGCACGAGTATCACTGTACTCGGGCGACTCGCCGAGCACCGAGTAATCTCGCGATACTCGTGCTGTGCTCGTGGTCGTCATCTCTCCATGTTGGCGCTCTTTTGAGAGCCAGCCCACGTGCAGGGATTGGCTGACAGACCACTGCAATGCCACAGCCCTGTTGGTTGTGGTATAGCAGTGATTGGCCGGCCTGCACAGCGTCACCGAGCCTTTATAAGTCCCGGCGCGCTGTTCTCGGCACACAGCCTTCCAGACAGTGAGTGTAGGGAGAGTGTCTGCTGCTGATTAGGGACAGATTTGCGGCCCTCATAGGTAGATCCGGATCAGGGCTGCAAACTGCTGCTGACCACAACAGTCCTTCTCAGGACTAATCTAGGAGGACATAGGCAGGGTGATCCAGATCGGAGTCCAAGATTTCCAGTGACCAGAACAGTCCTTCTCAGGACTAATCTAGGAGGATATAGGCAGGGTGATAGAGATTGAAATCCAAGCTTTTCTGTGACCATTAGAGTCACCACACTCTTGTACTTAGTACCTTAATACAGGTTAGGGACTAAAATCCTCTCTTCAAACCATTACAGTCACCAGACAGGTGTACGTACTACCTTAATACAGGTTAGGGAACTAAAATCCTAACTCTTGTCATCAAAACAGTCACCAGACAGGTGTACGTACTACCTTAATACAGGTTAGGGACTAAAATCCTCTCTTGAACCATTACAGTCACCAGACAGGTGTACGTACTACCTTAATACAGGTTAGGGAACTAAAATCCTAACTCTTGTCATCAACACAGTCACCAGACAGGTGTACGTACTACCTTAATACAGGTTAGGGACTAAAATCCTCTCTTGAACCATTACAGTCACCAGACAGGTGTACGTACTACCTTAATACAGGTTAGGGAACTAAAATCCTAACTCTTGTCATCAAAACAGTCACCAGACAGGTGTACGTACTACCTTAATACAGGTTAGGGACTAAAATCCTCTCTTCAAACCATTACAGTCACCAGACAGGTGTACGTAGTACCTTAATACAGGTTAGGGAACTAAAATCCTAACTCTTGTCATCAAAACAGTCACCAGACAGGTGTACGTACTACCTTAATACAGGTTAGGGACTAAAATCCTCTCTTCAAACCATTACAGTCACCAGACAGGTGTACGTAGTACCTTAATACAGGTTAGGGAACTAAAATCCTAACTCTTGTCATCAAAACAGTCACCAGACAGGTGTACGTACTACCTTAATACAGGTTAGGGACTAAAATCCTAACTCTTGTCATCTCAACAGTCACCACACTGTTGTACGTCATACGTTCATACAGGTTAGGGAACTAAAATCCTAACTCTTGTCATCTCAACAGTCACCACACTGTTGTAAGTCATACCTTTATTCAGGTTAGGGAACTAAAATCCTAACTCTTGGCATCAAAACAGTCACCAGACAGGTGTACGTACTACCTTAATACAGGTTAGGGACTAAAATCCTCTATTCAAACCATTACAGTCACCAGACAGGTGTACGTAGTACCTTAATACAGGTTAGGGAACTAAAATCCTAACTCTTGTCATCAAAACAGTCACCAGACAGGTGTACGTACTACCTTAATACAGGTTAGGGACTAAAATCCTAACTCTTGTCATCTCAACAGTCACCACACTGTTGTAAGTCATACCTTTATTCAGGTTAGGGAACTAAAATCCTAACTCTTGGCATCTCAACAGTCACCACACTGTTGTACGTCATACGTTCATACAGGTTAGGGAACTAAAATCCTCTCCTAAAACCATTCAAGTCACCAGACTGTTGTACGTCATACCTTGATACAGGTTAGGGACTAAAATCCTCTCCTGAAAGCATTACAGTCACCAGACTGTTCTATGTCATACCTTGATACAGGTGAGGGACTAAAATCCTCTCCTAAAACCATTCAAGTCAGCAGATTGTTGTACGTCATACCTTGATACAGGTTAGGGAATAAAATCCTCTCCTAAAACCATTCAAGTCACCAGACTGTTGTACGTCATACCTTGATTACCTTGATACAGGTTAGGGAACTAAAATCCTAATCTCTTGTGATCTGAACAGTCACCAGACTGGTGTACGTCATACCTTGATACAGGTTAGGGACTAAAATCCTCTCATGTGACTGTTGTCGCAGTATACAAGCAAAATGCGCAAGGGCGTTGGCAAGGAACAAGGAGGTGAACGTGATGGTGGTGCAGGCAGAGGCCGAGGTCGTGTGCAAGCACTAATTTCGCAACAATAAAGTGGCACATCTACTCGCTCACACGTCCTGTCCCAAATTGTTGGGGCCCGCTGCAGTACTACGCTCTTGAACCAACACTAGTGTCAACAGCTTGTTACTTGGATAGCGGATAATGCTTCAAGTCTGATTGGCAACTCCACAAACACCCTGTCTTCCACACGGTCAATTGTCAGTAGCCGTGATACTGCACTGCACATTTCCCAACCTGATCCTCCTTCCTACCAACTGGCTGAGTGCACGTCCACAGACATTACTGATCCCACACTTGGACACTCGGAAGTCCAGAAGTGTGTACCCATGGGTCAGTGGAGGTACATGGCAAATTCCCATTACAAAATTTAAATTCAGTTGTCATTTGTTGGTGGTGTGGTGAAGTCTGGCCCAATCCAACCCTTGTTCATCTTGATCTCAGTCAGCCTGTCAGCATTTTCAGTTGACAGGCGGTTGCGTTTATCAGTAATGATTCCACCTGCAGCTCTGAAAACACGCTATGACAAAATGCTAGCGGCAGTGCAGGCCAGGACTTCCAAGGCGTAGAGAGCCAATTCATGCCACGTGTCCAGCTTGGAGACCCAATAATTGTAAGGCACAGAGGAATCTCGCAGTACAGTTGTTCGATCGGCAAGGTACTCCTTCAGCATCTGACCAAACTTAGCATTTCTTGTGGCACTACCCCGCACCTCAGGGGCTGTGGTACGTGAGGGGCTAAGAAAACTGTCCCACCTCCTAAAGACTGTTCCCCTACCTTTGGCGGATTGGACTTGTGCCCCTCTCGGCCGAACGCCTTGGTTGTCCACCGATTCCTCACCTATGCCGCTAGCGTTTTGTGAGGGGAATGATTAGCCTACTTCCGTGACTATGGCCTTCTGGAACTACTGCGTTTTGGCTGACCTCTCCGCCTCAGGAATGACAGACATTAATTTCTCCTTGTACCGTGGGTCTAACAGTGTTGCCAACCAGTACTGATTGTCGGCCAAGATGTTCTGAACGCGAGGGTCACGAGGCAGGCAGCTTACCATAAAGTCAGCCATGTGCGCCAGACTCTTAACACCCATCACTTTAGTATCCAGACCAACACGATGACTGAACATGCTGTCCTCCTCCTCCTCCTCCTCCTCATCTCCCCTGTCCTCTGCCCAGCCACGCTGAATCGAGGGTATCACTGGTGTGCATGTCATATCCTCAATTTGGCCAGAGAGTTGCTCCATGTCTTCATACTCCTCCTCCCCGTCATAGTCCTCCACTGCACGTTGTGATGAGATGAGGCTGGACTCTGTGTTTTCACCCACACCCACTACTGTTTCTTGCTCCAAGTCATCGCGCTCGGCCTGCAATGCATCCTCTTTGTTTTTCAGCAGAGACCATTTTAGAAGGCAGAGTAGTGGTATGGTGACGCTAATAATGGCGTCATCACAGTTCACCATCTGGGTGGAGTCCTAAAAGTTTTGGAGGACGGTACATAGGTCCGACATCCATCTCCACTCCTCAGGTGTTATGTGTGGAGTTTGAACCATTTTCCCGACGGCTTAGGTGATGCAGGTAGTCAACAACTGCCCTCTTCTGCTCACATATCCTGACCAACATGTGCAGAGTTGAATTCCAACGCGTGGGGACATCACACACCAGTCTGTGGGCCGTAAGACGCTAACGGCGCTGAAATCCGCAAAGGTCGGCTGAAGCAGCAGGTGACTTGCGAAAATGTGCAGACAGACGGCGAACTTTTACCAGCAGTTCAGACAGCTCTGGGTATGACTTTAGAAACCTCTGAAACACCAGGTTGAGCACGTGGGCCACGCATGGAACATGCGTCAGCTGGCCTCGCCTCAAAGCTGCCACCAAGTTCCGTCCATTGTCACACACGACCTTTCCTGGCTTTAGGTTCAGAGGTGTGAGCCAGTGATCTGCCTGCTGTTTCAGAGCTGTCCACACCTCTTCTGCATTGTGGGGTTTGTCACCTATGCAGACTAGCTTCAGCACAGCCTGTTGACGCTTCGCAGAGGCAGTGCTGCAGTGCTTCCAGCTTGGGACTGGTGTGGAGGGTACAGTGGATGAGGATGAGCAGGAGGAGGAGGAGGACGCTGAAGAGCATGACATTCCGGAGCTGTAGAGTGTCGGTGAAACCCTGACAGAGGTAGGGCCTGCTATCCTTGGTGTGGGAAGGACGTGTTCCGTCCCTCGATCAGACTGTGTCAGAGCCTCCACAATATTAACCCAGTGTTTTGTCAAGGAGATGTAGCGGCCTTGCCCACAAGCACTTGTCCACGTGTCTGTGGTTATACACTTCAGCCCCTGACCTTACCCCTGCGGTATTAAAGAACAGCAATGACTGTCTACCTCCAGTTTCCAATATCATGTCCACTCTCTATTTGAAACTAAACCTTTCCAAAACTGAACTTCTTCTGCTCCACCCATCCACTAACCTCCCTAATAGGGATGAGCGAGTCTACTCGCTAGGACTCGTTACTCGGCGATTCTTAAGGGACTCGCTGGACTCGGTAATCGGCGAGTCTTTTAGCGAATACTCGCTCAGTAACGAGTCCAATGCAAGTCAATGGCAATCTTAGTTTTGTCAGAGTTTACTTTATCTCACTCGCTAGACTCGCTAGACTCGCTCTATCACATCGCTATATAGCTTGAATCTCCCCAAACAGCAGCGAGTCTGAGCGAGTCTACGAGTCCGAATCCTAGCGAGTCTGCGATTCCGAGTCCTGTATTCTCTATTCGGGACTCGCGAATCCAGAATCTTTTATGTTACTAGTCAGCATTGCGTGTTAGGTCAGAAAACTTGTGAAGATAGCCAATCATAGTCAGTAATGCCATAGCAGCTTTGGTTGTGTCAGGACTATGATTGGCTGCTGTCCATCGTGATGCCTATGTCATCTATGACAGGCAAGGCAGTATATAAGGCTTGCCCCCGCTATTTTGGGCACATTGCTGAGAAGAGCTGACCTAGTGCAGGGAGACTTGGAGCAGATCTAGGGACAGTTAGGCAGTGTAGGAGTCACATATAACCCAAAAGTTCTTTTCAGAACTAACAGGACGGAGTGTAGGAGTCAAGATTCCTCACACATAACCCAAAAGTTCTTTTCAGAACTACCAGGACGGAGGATTGCTGTACAGGACTGTAAGGAAGGGAGATAGGAGCAGCCTAACAGTGAATCCAGCACCATCCTCATAGCTTAGTTCACCCAGCTTTCCGCAGAGCTGTAATCCTAAGCTTTTTCTTATTTTTGGCACTAGTCTACCAAATAATTTTGGTGCCATTTTTCCACAAAAAATTTCCTGTGCCAGTGCGTTGCTGTACGGTGTCCTGCCTGCAGCTCGCACGGTACTTGTAAACTTGCACGCAGCCAGCACCGCAGCCTAACAGTGCCTGGTTCTGCGTACTAAACAATTTTTTCCTGTGCCAGTGCGTTGCTGTACGGTGTCCTGCCTGCAGCTCGCACGGTACTTGTAAACTTGCACGCAGCCAGCACCGCAGCCTAAGTGTGCCTGGTTGTGCGTACTAAACAATTTTTTCCTGTGCCAGTGCGTTGCTGTACGGTGTCCTGCCTGCAGCTCGCACGGTACTTGTAAACTTGCACGCAGCCAGCACCGCAGCCTAACAGTGCCTGGTTCTGCGTACTAAACAATTTTTTCCTGTGCCAGTGCGTTGCTGTACGGTGTCCTGCCTGCAGCTCGCACGGTACTTGTAAACTTGCACGCAGCCAGCACCGCAGCCTAACAGTGCCTGGTTCTGCGTACTAAACAATTTTTTCCTGTGCCAGTGCGTTGCTGTACGGTGTCCTGCCTGCAGCTCGCACGGTACTTGTAAACTTGCACGCAGCCAGCACCGCAGCCTAACAGTGCCTGGTTCTGCGTACTAAACAATTTTTTCCTGTGCCAGTGCGTTGCTGTACGGTGTCCTGCCTGCAGCTCGCACGGTACTTGTAAACTTGCACGCAGCCAGCACCGCAGCCTAAGTGTGCCTGGTTGTGCGTACTAAACAATTTTTTCCTGTGCCAGTGCGTTGCTGTACGGTGTCCTGCCTGCAGCTCGCACGGTACTTGTAAACTTGCACGCAGCCAGCACCGCAGCCTAACAGTGCCTGGTTGTGCGTACTAAACAATTTTTTCCTGTGCCAGTGCGTTGCTGTACGGTGTCCTGCCTGCAGCTCGCACGGTACTTGTAAACTTGCACGCAGCCAGCACCGCAGCCTAACAGTGCCTGGTTGTGCGTACTAAACAATTTTTTCCTGTGCCAGTGCGTTGCTGTACGGTGTCCTGCCTGCAGCTCGCACGGTACTTGTAAACTTGCACGCAGCCAGCACCGCAGCCTAACAGTGCCTGGTTCTGCGTACTAAACAATTTTTTCCTGTGCCAGTGCGTTGCTGTACGGTGTCCTGCCTGCAGCTCGCACGGTACTTGTAAACTTGCACGCAGCCAGCACCGCAGCCTAAGTGTGCCTGGTTGTGCGTACTAAACAATTTTTTCCTGTGCCAGTGCGTTGCTGTACGGTGTCCTGCCTGCAGCTCGCACGGTACTTGTAAACTTGCACGCAGCCAGCACCGCAGCCTAACAGTGCCTGGTTGTGCGTACTAAACAATTTTTTCCTGTGCCAGTGCGTTGCTGTACGGTGTCCTGCCTGCAGCTCGCACGGTACTTGTAAACTTGCACGCAGCCAGCACCGCAGCCTAAGTGTGCCTGGTTGTGCGTACTAAACAATTTTTTCCTGTGCCAGTGCGTTGCTGTACGGTGTCCTGCCTGCAGCTCGCACGGTACTTGTAAACTTGCACGCAGCCAGCACCGCAGCCTAACAGTGCCTGGTTGTGCCTACTAAACAATTTTTTCCTGTGCCAGTGCGTTGCTGTACGGTGTCCTGCCTGCAGCTCGCACGGTACTTGTAAACTTGCACGCAGCCAGCACCGCAGCCTAACAGTGCCTGGTTCTGCGTACTAAACAATTTTTTCCTGTGCCAGTGCGTTGCTGTACGGTGTCCTGCCTGCAGCTCGCACGGTACCTTCCATCTGTCTTAAAATATCTTAGCCTCTAGTGTGTACCTTTCACGAAATAGTACCTGCTACTTGTTTTACAAGCCCCCAGAAAGCCACCAGAAATTATAAAATGTCACACAAAAAACCAAATCCCAAAAAAAGTCTTGCTAAGGGACAGGGAAGAGGTACAGGCATTGGTAGTCGTGGCCAACTATCCACCAGTTCGGGCAGACAGACGAGGATTGATCGATCGTTCCTCCTGTCTAACTTTCCCCGTCAGGAAAGTAAACGAGTATTGAGGCCGGAAGACGAACAGCATCTAACGTCTTGGCTGGCAGACAAGACCTCAACAACAGGTTCTTGCAGCACTCAAGGTTCCTTGAGCACTGTGTCTACTGTTGGTACATACCATGCTGGGTCATCTAATCCACAACCTCTTCACAGTTCCTCAGACCAACAGCAGCCCCATGAAAATGTTGACACAGACATGGGTCACTCAGATGACTTATTTGGTACATATAATCCTTTACATGAATCCGGTTTGCCAGACTCCGTAGTAGATGAGATACTTGACGAAGAATTGTCCAATCATGGACAAGTTTTAGAGACACCCCGGCCACATGAACGTGTCTTTCAGCAAAGTCTTAGACCGTCTCAGGAGTTGGAGGATGATGATGATGAGACAGTGACACACTTGTCATCTGGGGAGCAAAATCTATCTTGTTATCGGGAAGATTTAGAAGAGGAAGGGGTTGATGATGAGACAACTGATCCCACGTGGAATGTTGCGATGCAGAGCCAGCAGAGCAGCACGGAGGAAGAAAGTGTGTATGTCCCACCAACAAAGGCACCAAGGCCTACTCCTCCCACCAGAACTGAAAGAGTCACCACTGTTGCCCAAAATGTGTCCACTGTGGCTCAAAATTTGTCAACTGTTGGACAAAATGTCTCAAATGTGGGCCTCAGTAATCCCTCAGGGAGTACAGTCAAGCCTAGAGGTCGGTCAGCCACTGTGTGGAAATTTTTTAAAGATGGGCCTTCTCAAGAAAATGTGGTCATCTGTACCATCTGCCATGCAAGGCTAAGCAGAGGCCACGGGAAAGGAAACCAGAGCACCAGCAGTATGCGGAAGCACATGGCTGGTCAGCACCCTATTCAGTGGTCAAAAGTGCAGCCTTCCACAACAGTGTCATCTGACCCAAAGACTGCGACGGTAACTCAGATACGTCCGTCACAATCAAGTGTTGCTGAAGCTGGTCCAGCTGATATGTACTCATCACAAGCAGCGGTTGCAGAGAGACTGAACACGAGTGCAGACAGTTCTCGGTCAGCAACATCCTTACAGTTATCAGTGACACAGCTGTACGAAAGGAAGCAGAAATACCACTCTTCCCACCCATTAGCCAAAAAAATAAATGCCCAGATAGCTAAGTTGTTAGCAGTCGAGATGTTGCCGTTTAGGCTTGTGGGTACAGACTCTTTCCGTGAGCTTTTGGCTGTGGCAGTACCACGCTACTCGGTTCCAAGCCGCCACTACTTTTCACGTTGTGCCGTCCCCGCGTTACATGAGCATGTCATTAACAACCTCAAGCGTGCCCTCACCAACGCTGTAACCGGGAAAGTACACCTTACTACGGACACGTGGACAAGCAGTTCAGGACAGGGCCGGTACATCTCGCTCACCGCGCATTGGATCAACGTTGTGGAGAGTGTGCCAAACGATGTTAGTGTTACATCAAACATCCTACCCACGCCACGGATAGCTGGCACAACCTCATTCAGGGTCTCTGCATCATCCTATATGTCCACTACCCCATCTTCCGCTTCCTCGACCAATCCTCAATTGCCCTCAACATCACGGCCAAGTTGGGAGGTTTGCTGCAGTGCTTCAGCAAGACGCCAACAGGCTCTGCTGAAGCTGATCTGTTTAGGTCACACACCGCACACTGCAGTAGAGCTGTTGAAAGGTCTGAAGCAACAGACAGATGAGTGGCTATCCCCACTCCAACTCCAGACCGGTCTCGTGGTGAGCGACAATGGTCGTAACCTAGTGGCTGCACTAAAGCTCGGAAACCTTGTTCACGTGCCTTGCATGGCTCACGTGCTGAATCTAGTAGTGCAGAAATTCCTGCGTACATACCCAGAGCTATCTGACCTACTGGAGAAGGTGCGTCGAGTTTGTGCACATTTTCGTCATTCGTCAACAGCGGTTGGAAAACTTTCATTGCTTCAAAAGCAATTGAATTTGCCCAACCACAGACTCATTTGTGACATGCCGACACGATGGAACTCTACATTCCATATGTTATCGAGGATCAATGAGCAGCAGAGGGCAATATCCGAGTATCAGTTGCAACATGCCCGTCAGACCGGCAGTCAGCCACGACATATTAGTACAATGGAGTGGGTGTGGATCGCTGACACATCTGAGGTTCTTGATAATTTTGACTACTGCACAAAACTGGTGAGCGGTGATCAGTCCATCATCAGTGTCACTGTACCCATGCTGTGTCTGCTGAAAGAATCCCTCATTAATCAGAAAAATGAAGCATTGAGAGCCCAGCAGATGGCTATGGAGCCAGATTTAAACAGCGCAGTACCTAGCCAGCAAAGCCAGTATGACCAGGCAACAATGGCTCCTGAGGAGGAACAGGAGCAAGACGATGAAGAGGATTTATTTTTTGTTGGTGCCGATGTCAACCCAGATGGTACTCACAACCCCAGCTTTGTGTCTGTCCACCATGGGTGGCCTGGAGAGGAGGAGGCGGAGACAGACTTTGCGGATACAATGGGTATTGAACATCGTTCTGAGGACACTGAAGACATGACTCTATGCAGCTTAGGACACATGGCTCACTTCATGTTGACTTGTCTGCTAGAAGACCCACGAGTGGTTAACATATTGCACAACGACCTCTACTGGTTGGCCACCTTTCTGGACCCACGTTATAAAGATAAATTCACCTCGCTGCTGTTTCAGTCACCACGTGGCTTGACAATTGACTATTTCAAGAGGGTTCTTGTGGATAATATGCTTCGAATATCACCGTCAGACAACACTCTGCCCATGGTTAGCAACTCTGTGCAACAGCAGCCTTTGGTCGGGGCACAATCATCCACGCTGTCCAGAAGAGATGCTGGAAAGATGTCCGCAAAGTGGGCTATGTTCAATAAGCCATCGAACCTGCAGCGCCATGTTGCTCCAGTAACCATCTCTCGGAGACAGAAACTTACCAACATGGTACAAGAATACTTAAGTGACAGTACCTGCTTCCTGACTGATGCCACAGTCCCGTTTAATTACTGGGTCTCCAAGCTCCACACTTGGACAGAGCTCTCGTTGTATGCCTTGGAGGTGCTGGCATGCCCTGCAGCTAGTGTGACATCAGAGCGGGTTTTCAGTGCCGCTGGGGGTATCATAACTGATACCAGGACACGTCTTACTCCGAGAATGCAGACAGGCTTACTCTAATTAAGTTTAATAGGAACTGGATTTCACAAGACTTCTTGAGCCCTGAAGACGACAGTACTCAGAGCTGAAGTGCCACGTTCAACATCAATATGATATAATTAATCATTGTATTATATTGTGTCTTTTTGGTACAAGCAGTATGTACAAGACCAGTAACGATTTGCGTAACCATGTTCCTGCAACCTGGTAATGAGGCTGCTTCATCTTAAACCAACACTACACCTTAACTTCGGTTTCATTAACCATCACAACACCTTTTCACAAGGAATCAACCTTTATTTTCTGTTAGCAAACATTTAAAAGCCCCTTGGGCTAATTTTTTGAGCCACCCTGGCTAACAAGCTGATCATGGCCCTTAGGCCTGCATTTACACTAAAAATCCCAAACAGCCCCTTGGGCTAATTTTTTGAGCCACCCTGGCTAACAAGCTGATCATGGCCCTTAGGCCTGCATTTACACTAAAAATGCCAAACAGCCCCTTGGGCTAATTTTTTGAGCCACCCTGGCTAACAAGCTGATCATGGCCCTTAGGCCTGCATTTATACCCAAAATGCAAAACAGCCCCTTGGGCTAATTTTTGGAAACACCCAGCCTAAGAGGCTTATCATGGCCCTTAGGCCTGCACTTATACCCAAATTGCCAAACAGACCCTTGGGCAAATGTTTTGAGCCACCATGGCTAACAAGCTGATCATGGCCCTTAGGCCTGCATTTACACTAAAAATGCCAAACAGCCCCTTGGGCTAATTTTTTGAGCCACCCTGGCTAACAAGCTGATCATGGCCCTTAGGCCTGCATTTATACCCAAAATGCAAAACAGCCCCTTGGGCTAATTTTTGGAAACACCCAGCCTAAGAGGCTTATCATGGCCCTTAGGCCTGCACTTATACCCAAATTGCCAAACAGACCCTTGGGCAAATGTTTTGAGCCACCATGGCTAACAAGCTGATCATGGCCCTTAGGCCTGCATTTACACTAAAAATGCCAAACAGCCCCTTAGGCTAATTTTTTGAGCCACCCTGGCTAACAAGCTGATCATGGCCCTTAGGCCTGCATTTATACCCAAAATGCAAAACAGCCCCTTGGGCTAATTTTTGGAAACACCCAGCCTAAGAGGCTTATCATGGCCCTTAGGCCTGCACTTATACCCAAATTGCCAAACAGACCCTTGGGCAAATGTTTTGAGCCACCATGGTTAACAAGCTGATCATGGCCCTTAGGCCTGCATTTATACCCAAAATGCAAAACAGCCCCTTGGGCTAATTTTTGGAAACACCCAGCCTAAGAGGCTTATCATGGCCCTTAGGCCTGCATTTATACCCAAAATGCAAAACAGCCCCTTGGGCAAATCTTTTGAGCCACCATGGCTAACAAGCTGATCATGGTCCTTAGGCCTGCATTTATACCCAAAAGGGCAAACAGCCCCTTGGGCAAATTTTTCAAGGCACCAAGCCTATGCCTCCATCGTGGGCATTGCATGTACTATGCTCCTAGTACAAGCAATTCTATTGTATGGTCCAAGCACCCTGCTTTCTGAAAAAAATGTATATGAAGCCCCTTGAGCTAATTTTTTTAGGCAACAAGCCTATGCTTGCATCGTGGGCATTGCTTGGACTATCATCCTGCTGGAGCCTGGAGAAAGGTCCCACTGTACGCTCTGTAGAAAACGCGTAGACGCGATGTGTAGCAGGTAGATGTCCCAGCCTCTCACATGTGTGTTCCTAGTCTTGTTGCCATAGCGAGGCATTAAGTAACCCCCCCAAACACAGGCACTGTTTATTTGTCAGCAACATTTCTATGTGGAGTCAGGATTTTACACTTAGTAACCAAGGTGACTTCATGCTCCATGCGGTCCGTAAAGTACTTGCTAATGATGCTCTCTCTCCCCTGTCCTCCACGCCAAATGTCTCGGGGTAATCCTTGACTCATCCCTCTCCTTCAAGCCCCACCTCTAGTTCCTAACCAAGTCCCTGTCACTCCAACTCAAAAATATTTCAAGAATTTGCTCGTTACTCAACCCTGACACAGCTAAAACACTCATTAATGCCCTCATCATCTCCCGCCTTGACTACTGGAACCTCCTTCGCACAGGCCTCCCTGCCAACTCTCTTGCACCTCTCCAATCTATACTAAACTCTGCTGCCCGACTAATCCATCTGTCCTCACGCTACTCACCTGTCTACACCCTCTGCCAAGCCCTTCACTGGGTCCCCGCCCCACAGAGAGATCACTTTAAAACACTGATCATGACATTCAAAGCCTTACACAACCTATCCCCACCATACATCTCCGACATGATCTCCCGATACCATCCCTGACGCTACCTGCGTTCATCCCAAGAACTTCTCCAACACTCCCCCCTCATCTCATCTTCCCACAACCGCATACAGGATTTCTCCCGGGCATCAACCATGCTCTGTAACTCGCTGCCCCACCTCATCACTCACTCGCCTACCCTGGGAACCTTCAAGAAACACCTAAAGACTCACCTCTTCCGACAGGCCTACAACCTGCCATGACACCCCGCTACACGCCCCACGACCGACACCTTCCCCACCCTATTGTATCCCCACCCACCCCTCGTTGAATGTGAGCCCACGCGTACAGGGTCCTCTACTGTTGTACCTCTATGACCTTATTGTCTATGTTTATTGTACTTCTCCTTGTGTACCTTATCCTCATGTAAAGCGCCATGGAACCTATCGGTGCTATATAAATAAATAATAATTATAATGATGATGACTTTAAGCCCACCCACTAAACAACCTACACATCCATTCCCTGAAAAAAGACAGACACAAGGCAGTTTTTGTAAACTCGGTATTATTCCGCCATAATGGTAAAGATGTCAGAATTATTTTTTTTTTTTTTTTTTTTTTTTTTTTTTGGTACAACTTTTTAAACAGTAGGAAAATATAAGAAATAATAACATAACGAAATTGTGCTAGGCACATGAACAAAAAATAAAAAACAAAAAAATAAGGGGTCTACAGCTGCTGGTAGGTTGCCGCATCCTCCGGCCTTGCCACTAAAGTGACACCATCACCCTGGTCCTGCAAGAGGTCAAGGGCCCCATGAATGGCCTCCGGCAACCCTTGAGGGTGGATCCTCTGGGCAGGTGTGGGGAAAAATGGTAGGTCCCTGTTAGGTGGCCAGTGTGGAAAGGGAGGTACAGGCCTCTGGGGTGGCACATGGCTGTCCCGGGGTGTGGGCCTGTCTTGGAGGTTGGAGTGTCTGATTTGCCACCCCTCCAAAAAATTGAAAACCTCACCTGGGTGGTTTGGTGGGCGACTGGCGTCAAGCACAATCTGTAATGCTGACCTTGCCCGCAGTAGCCTGTGAAATGGAATTACATCCAGGAATGGTATCAGACTGTGGGGGCAAAGTCAGCATTACTTTGTGCACGCCGTCGATTAGGTGACCCCGGGATCAGACCATGGCTGCTGTGAGGTGGGCATCCAGGTTCCTCCTCTTGCGGCCGGACATGCCCCAAAGCTGGGGTTGGTGCTGGTGGCGGCGGTGGTGGTGTTGGTGCTGGTGGCGGCGGTGGTGGTGTTGCTGGTGCTGGTGGCGGCGGTGGTGGTGGTGCTGGTGCTGGTGGCGGCGGTGGTGGTGGTGTTGGTGCTGGTGGCGGCGGCGGTGGTGGTGGTGGTATTCCACCAGCTTGGCCTTGCTCCTCCACTAAAGGGGCTTCAGGGGCCTCCATCGCCTGTTGAGGCAGCTGTAGTGGTGGTGGACGGTTACCACGTCGCCTGCGGTAGTGAACCTCTCTGTGGGTAAAGGCCAAAAAAGTTTGGTGAATGCATTGCATTTGGAAACAAAAACATAGGTCAAACATTAAGTTGCACACTTTTTTGACTCTGTGTATCAGTGTATTCAGAATCAGAAATTTTTTATTATTATTAAAGAATAACTAACTGTACATAACATAAATGAATACATCACTTTGTTTGCTAATTCCCTAATAATACATAATTTTTCCCCCCTTATTAACCCCCACCCCCCCATCCCATCTAATCTAGACGATCAATAACACCAATGGTTCACATGAAAATAAGTCCCCCTGACTTCACTGTTAACGACATACTTTATTTACCAAACTTTTAGGTTATATCATCTATGTAAACCAGTGAAGGGGTTCAAACGTATACAATTATATATATATAATATAATATTTAATATAATACAATATATATAATAATGACTATTCAGCCACTATCTCCATCCACTTCTTTCTCAACCCTCGTCCCTGGCTCCCATATCTGTGTATTCTGTGTTTTCATTGTTGACCTTAACATTTAATTGCAGCCAATAAATTAGGACATTTTGGCTCATGGCTCAACCAATATTCTATGTGTGGGTAGTGTTGGTCCTCGATTTTTTGACATTCCATTTGAAATTTAAGCATTTGTCTGCCCATTTACACTGTGCCCTGCCTTAGGCAGGACAGCTATTTAGGCACTTGAAGACACATTAGTGGCCACAAGTATAGCATTTATTTTTTGTTGTAACTTTATGTGGACAAAGCTATAGCCTGACACTTTGAGGCAAACACATTCTTCAGGGTTGTTTGCCATCAGATGGACACAAAAACACACAGTGTGGACGGCCTTGGTCTCAATGCACATAACCCAGATCTATAGGGCAGGTGAGCAAGACAGGAAATGTAGTCATGCAGCATAGGTGACACATGAGCATTCGGCGTTAGTGCCCTACACTCCTTGTTGCTGCCATGTATGCTAATCAGGAATGTCTCGGTAAATAAAACCCACAAAACATATGGCTTGGATTTTGAAATGACTGTAATGGACATACAGTATGGGGTTGTTTTTGATCAGCAGGTCACACATCGTTGTTGCCAAACAAGGTGGTATTCCCAGATGAACAGTTTTACAATTATTCCAACGGGGCCGAACACAAAGCCGGGAACAGCAAGGGCAAACTTCTTGTTCCCTAAAGTACCTTGGACATAAAAGCCTGTTGCACTGAAAATATGGCCCCTTTAACTTTGATTTTATACAGCATTAATACACTATGTTTTTAAGAGGATTCTTAATGTGGCCATCAGTTAAAAACAAAACAATTAAATTCACATGTGGGCCCTAATATGTACACCATCACCTTGCAGGACCAAATATACCCATGGGAAAACTGAACCACACATATTTGTAGTGATACAGAGTATGTCCTCTAATGTGTATGACTGTGTCAACAATTTGTGATGGTGTAGAAACATTTTAGTGCAAAAGGGGTATATCCTTACAACGTTATTTACCCTAAAAACACCCACAATTAAACGTGTAGGGATGTATGTGGCCCTTATGCAAGTGGAGGGAGGCCATTAGGAACTGTGAGGCACCGCCGGCATGATCCGCATGGCCGGGGTACGTCACATGTAGGATCAGAGGATGATCCTGTGCACACAGGCCGGTTTTCCTGTGATGATAATACTGTGTGAACCAACCTGAACACAATGCGGTTTCATGAGCCTAATGAGCGGCAGTGAGAGTGGGATGAGATCGAGGAGTCCATGAGGAATAGGATGTAACGAGTGAGTGCTGACAACCCGGAACACAGGGAGTTAACCTGAGCTGTGTGACAGGCTGATTAACAGCAGCTGAGGGGGTGTGTCCATGTGGGAGTGGCTGGCACGATAAGAGCCGGCCACCTGAGTGATTGAGAGATTGATTCTGGAAGCTGAGATTGATTCAGATGGAAGCTGAGACCAGCCAAGTGCAGAGCAGTGTAGAGGCTCTGAGTACATGATGGGGGCATGCTAGCTCCATGCCGGTGCCGAGGTCCGGGTCGTGTCCGCACCTGGAGGGGGAAGCCGTGGCTGAACCAGGTGGATACTGGTCCGGCGTGGGGTGAAACATGCCCGGGAAAGGAGCCTGTGGGGATGCCTGGTGGAACCTGTGACACAGGTAGCGAGACCCGGATCCGTGCCCGGTAAGAAAGCAGTTCCCGAGCGATAGTGTGAACTGTGCACCTTGTGTGCGTAAATCATGTTAGGCGAGTATAGACCGCCCTTGGGACCGACTCAGTGGAGTCCGTTAAAGGTCCTGATGAACCGGAATGTATGTAGCCCTTGGAGGCAATTGTATGTAGTGTGCCAGGCGGGCATAGACCGCCTTTAGGTCCGAGTCAGAGTGCTCAGTTAAAGGACCTGATGAAACAATGTGTTTAACTATGTGTATGAGGGCTTAGGTAATGGCCCTGAATGAGAGATGATGACCTATGTAAGACCCATGTATAATCATGTGGAGAGACAGTGACCCAGCTGGTATGGATGATGTTGGAGGCGTTCCGTCCTTGGGACGAGAGGGAGGCTTGCCCTGCTGCATGCAGAGGGTACCTGAGCCCTCAACCACGACCTGAAATGGTGTGGGTGTGCCTGTGGTGCCAGAGACAGGGGTAATAGGGCTCCTAGTAGGTATCGGATGTGGTTCCCGTGTACTATGGTTTGCAAATCCCTGTAATGGGCCATGGAGGGGCCACAGTCCATGGATGTGGGCTGTGAGCAGGTGTGTGATCCATGGACGTTTGAATGATGGATCACATACGGTGTGTAAGGTCCCGGTCAGGCAAGATTCCTGACTACGGGTGAATGTATATCATCATGCTGGGGTGACTAAAGCCAGGCGGCAGGTACCGCCATTGGGACCCACAGGGCCCGTTGAGGCATATGTAACGAAGGTCAGAAGCAGGGGTTAGAAGGGCTCCCGTATTGGGTAACGCGTGGTTAGGTGGGAGGCCGCAGCCCCACGGGTTACTAGGGTTTGCCAATCCCTGTTATGAACCCGGAAGGGTCATCATCGTACTGTAACTTATGTATAGTGTAAGTAGGCCGGAGGCCGTAGCCACCATGGGAGCTGTTAGTAGAGCTCCAATGGGGACAGAGATGGTTACAGGTCCCGGGTTACTATAAAACGTTATGTGCAATATAAGTGTTATGTGATGTTAAATGTAAATGTATGGTGTATTTATGTAAAGTGTTGTTAATCAATGTGATATGTGTCAAACATGCTACCCGGGTTATGTGATTAATATGTGAAAATAAACGGGTAGACATTGCTTAACCTTATAAACACGTGTTCTTGTCGTTTTGCAAGCGGGTTCCCCGGTTGCTACCTCACAGAACACATACAAATGATGCTTACGACAGGCAAACCAGACAAGGCCACACACCTTAGAGACCATTGCAGGGAAGAACATGGCTTTGTTCCACAAACATGCCAACAATAATAGCTAATTGTGAGGTCACGGAACATTGTGTCTGCCCACCCTGCTTATTTGTCCCAACGTCAGAATGTGACTATAAATGTGTATGTCCTGGATAATTGCCAAAGGTAATAGAAATCTGTTGCACCATGGCACAAACAAACCCCAGTGTGGGTATGTAAACCAGCACACTCATTATAGAGCTTCATACGTACACTGTGTGCCCTCGTGGACAGGGTCCTCTCCTCTTGTACCTGTACAACCTGATTGTCTTCCTTTACTGTTTTTTGTAGTTAACCATTATCCTCATGTAAAGTGCCATGGAACCTAATGGCGCTATATAAATAAATAATAATAATAGTAGACAACAGTGCTGCAGACACATACCTTGGCATACGGGCCACCGGTCCAAGGAAGGACAGCCGGTCGTAATGTTTGTAGATCAGCTCTGGAGCTGCTACCGGGTCCCCCTCTGCGATCTGTCGATATTGTTTGCGATGTTGATCGCGGCAGCTCCTCCAACGTTTTTGAAGATGGTCAACTGTGAAATGATTTCAAACCGGGTTTAGACATGTGTAATATTTGAAACACCAAAAGTATGGGTACAAATCAACAATAACATTTTATTCATGTTGTGTGTGTAATGTGTATACAAGTCACAGTGACACGACAGTGTGGAACATCATCAACAGCATTACGGACATTGAGCTCACGTGGACACTATCACAAATGAGGCAGGACACATGTCGACGCATCGAGAAGGTAATAGTGCGGGCACCAGACTCTGCTCATTAGTGGTATTAATATACACCCAACCCCCTGGCCGTAAGAGCCAGGAGCACCAGCCCTTAAACTAAGTGTAGTGTTGTGACCCCATCCAAATATAGGCAACTATGCGACGGCGCATGATAACACATTGAGGGTCCTGTATACCCTGCTATGGGGGCCTGTATACCCACGAGGGCCCTGTATACCCACTGCTGGGGGCCCTGTATACTCACTGCTGGGGGCCCTCTATACCCACTGCTGGGGGGGCTGTAGACCCACTGAGGGCCCTGTATACAGGGACTGACTGGCACCCTACAGTTTGGGTGCCAGCCCTCCCTCACCGGTCCGACACAGGTGAGGACAGGGGTGGGGGGGGGTGATGACTGGCGGCCGCCTCACAGTCACCGCAGCTCCCGCAGTCTCCTAGGGCTCGCTCCCAGCCGCAGCCTCGCGCTCCTCACAGCCGCTCACTCCCGGCCGCAGCCGCGCGCTGATGACGTCATCGCGCGGCCAGGAGCTTGCGGTTCCGGCTGCTGCTTCGGGGTCATGCGGTGCTTCATGCTCCTGCAGCCGCATGACCCGTGCCCCTGCCTGTATACCATAATATGGGGGCATGTATACTCTGCAGGGGGAGCTGTATACTCTGCTGGGGGGCTGTCTACCAGTGATAGCCGCTGTATACGAGGATGGCGGTCAATATGTTTTCACAGTTTTTGGGGGCAAAAATAGGGGGGTCGGCTTATACACAGGTCGGCTTATACACGAGTATATATACAGTAAATCCAATATATTACAGGTGAACTCATTTAACTTACTCATATTGCTCTGTTCATCATGGCCACTCAGATGGAACGCAGGGAACATCACTTGGGCGATCTCTCTCCAGGCAGTAGTCCTCATGATGTTATCCCCATAGTCAGGGTCTGTTGGGAGCCATAACAGTGGCCGAGCCTCCACCAGAGGAATCAATCGCAGCGTCTGCACAGTGACACGGCCGGCCATGATACCGTAGCTCTGGGGAATGGATTGCTCTGTGTGTGCGTCTCTCAGAGCGAGTCGTTTCCTGTTTGCTTTTACAGCATGGTGTGTGCCCGAGAATCGCTTCCCCCTCCCATCATCGGCTCCAAATAAGAGAAAAACCTGTGAGTTTGGACTCGCACACTTTCAGAGACACATCAGCGATTTGGAAATAGCATTATTCGTTATTACTCGGTTCCCTATTCATTAACATTGGACTCGCTAGACTCGCAGCGAGTAGCGAGTCCTGGGCTCGGACTCGTGCGGGTCTAGCGATTCCGAGTAATTTAGGACTCGCTCATCCCTACTCCCTAAATCGGACATCTCTCTCTCAGTTTGTGGCACCACGATAATGCCTAGGCAGCAGGCTCGTTGTCTGGGTGTTATGTTTGACACCGATCTCTCCTCCTCCCACACACAATGTCTCATCCGCTCATGTCACTTACACTTGAAGAATATCTCCAGAGTCCGTCCCTTTCTCACCCTGTAAACAACAAAAACCCTCACCGTGGCCCTAATCCATTACAGCCTTGACTATTGCAATTCTCTATTAAGCGGCCTCCCCCTCACCAGAGTTTCTCCTCTCCCGTCCATCCTTAATGCAGCAGCCAGGATCACCCATCTGGCCAATCGTTACTCAGATGCCTCTGCTCTGTGCCAGTCATTGCACTGGCTGCCCGTATACTACAGCATCCAATTCAAATTGCTTCTTATCACCCACAAAGCTATTCACAGTGCAGCACCCCTCTACCTCTCCTCCCTCATCTCTGTCTATCACCCCACTCGCCCTCTACGTTCCTCAAATGACCTTCGACTGACATCGGTAATAATCCGATCCTCCCAGTACCGGCTCCAAGACTTCTCCAGAGCTGCACCAAACCTCTGGAATGCTTTACCAAAAGAAATCAGGACTATCCACAACTTGCATGGCTTCAGACGATCCCTAAAAAAGCATCTTTTTAAGGCGGCCTATCATACTCCCTTATAGAAGTCCTTTGTACTGTAGATAGTGGGCTATCCCTCTGGACATTACTCTTCTACAAACTCCACCAAACCAAAAAGGTCTACACAGACTGTATAATGACCATCCATGTAAGCTTAGTTCTATGCCCCATTTCTTCAAGATGCCTGGACCATCCGTGCAATAAGCCCCTGTACCTTGTGCAACCCCTATCCCGTTGTAGATTGTAAGCTCTTTTGAGCAGGGTCACCTTCATTTCTTGCTTTATTTTTTGTATTTTCTTTTTTACATTGATTCTATGCCTATTGTTTTGTATCCAATTATTCTACTGTATTTGTTCTGTACTGTAATTACTTACTGTATTATATTTTCTGTACTCTAACCCTACATTGTAAAGCGCTGCGTAATATGTTGGCGCTATATAAATAAAGCTGTATTATTATTATTATTATTATTAGGTGGACTTTGGCTGAAACAGCGTTGTTCAGGGCACGTGTGATGCTGTTGGACACGTGGTTATGCAATGCGGGGACGGCACATCTGGAGAAATAGTGGCGGCTGGGGACCGAGTAACGTGGGACAGCAGCCGGCATCAGGTCGCGGAATGCTTCCGTCTACACCAGCCGGAAAGGCAACATTTGTAGCGCAATGAGTTGCGAAATGTGATCATTCAGAACTGTGGCATGTGGGGCGTTGGCAGCGTATTTGCGCCTGCGTTCAAATGTTTGCTGAATGGATAATTGAACACTGCGCTGGGAAAAGGACGTGCTTGATGGTGGTGTAATTTGGACGTGGGCAACTTCAGGTGCAGGGACGGAGGCTTGTTCGCGGCCAGCTTGGACAGGGGATTGGCTCGCACGCACAACAGGCAAAGACGTAGCAGTGACATCAGCAAGCACCGCTTCTCGACTCTGTTGTAGTTTCCACAAAGTCGTGTGCTTGGCTGACATGTGCCTGATCATGCTAGTGGTGGGCAGGCTGCTACTTTTCGTACCCCTGCTGATGCTGGCATGGCAGGTGTTGCAAATGGCCTTTTTAGAGTCATCTGGAGCCAACTGAAAATACTGCCAGACTCGGGAAGACCTAACATTTGCACAGGCACCTTGTGTCGTGTTGTTGTTCCGGGGAACGGTTGCCTGCCTTATGCCTGCGTACCCGACCCTGCTTCGTACTGCCTGTTGGGATGCTATGCCTCCCTCCCCCTGTGCACTGCTGTCCTCGCTCTGCATATACTCTTGCCAGGTTGGGTAAGCTACTGGATCATCCACCACGTTGTCTTCCTATTCCTTGGCTAATCGCTGGACTGCTCCTCCTTCTCCTCATGTGGCACCATGATGACCGTTACAATAGTTTGGCTGTAGTTTCAGGTATACCCACAGTGGTAAATTTTTACGCCCATTCTTTTTGAATGGGCATTACAAAGACAGGATACCCGCATCTTTTCTATGTGAAAAATGTTTTGAGGCCCTCCAGCACGTCTCTATCCAGGGACAAAGAGGAGCCTCCCAATTTTTGGCTGCCCTGACCAAAGGGCTATTCTAAAATACACCCACTTGAGGGTTACAGGCCCTACTACAAGTCTGTAAGCATGGGTCATTGTTGAACCTCTCAATTTTTGGCTGCCCTCACCAAAGGGCTATACTAAAATACACCCACTTGAGGGTTACAGGCCCTACTACATGTCTGTAAGCATGGGTCATTGTTGAACCTCCCAATTTTTGTCTGCCCTGGCCAAAGGGCTATACTACAATACACCCACTTGAGGGTTACAGGCCCTACTACATGTCTGTAAGCATGGGTCATTGTTGAACCTCCCAATTTTTGTCTGCCCTGGCCAAAGGGCTATACTACAATACACCCACTTGAGGGTTACAGGCCCTACTACATGTCTGTAAGCATGGGTCATTGTTGAACCTCCCAATTTTTGGCTGCCCTCACCAAAGGGCTATACTAAAATACACCCACTTGAGGGTTACAGGCCCTACTACATGTATGTAAGCATGGGTCATTGTTGAACCTCCCAATTTTTGTCTGCCCTGGCCAAAGGGCTATACTACAATACACCCACTTGAGGGTTACAGGCCCTACTACATGTCTGTAAGCATGGGTCATTGTTGAACCTCCCAATTTTTGTCTGCCCTGGCCAAAGGGCTATACTACAATACACCCACTTGAGGGTTACAGGCCCTACTACATGTCTGTAAGCATGGGTCATTGTTGAACCTCCCAATTTTTGGCTGCCCTCACCAAAGGGCTATACTAAAATACACCCACTTGAGGGTTACAGGCCCTACTACATGTATGTAAGCATGGGTCATTGTTGAACCTCCCAATTTTTGTCTGCCCTGGCCAAAGGGCTATACTACAATACACCCACTTGAGGGTTACAGGCCCTACTACATGTCTGTAAGCATGGGTCATTGTTGAACCTCCCAATTCTTGTCTGCCCTGGCCAAAGGGCTATACTACAATACACCCACTTGAGGGTTACAGGCCCTACTACATGTCTGTAAGCATGGGTCATTGTTGAACCTCCCAATTTTTGGCTGCCCTCACCAAAGGGCTATACTACAATACACCCACTTGAGGGTTACAGGCCCTACTACATGTCTGTAAGCATGGGTCATTGTTGAACCTCCCAATTTTTGTCTGCCCTGGCCAAAGGGCTATACTACAATACACCCACTTGAGGGTTACAGGCCCTACTACATGTCTGTAAGCATGGGTCATTGTTGAACCTCCCAATTTTTGGCTGCCCTCACCAAAGGGCTATACTAAAATACACCCACTTGAGGGTTACAGGCCCTACTACATGTATGTAAGCATGGGTCATTGTTGAACCTCCCAATTTTTGTCTGCCCTGGCCAAAGGGCTATACTACAATACACCCACTTGAGGGTTACAGGCCCTACTACATGTCTGTAAGCATGGGTCATTGTTGAACCTCCCAATTTTTGGCTGCCCTCACCAAAGGGCTATACTACAATACACCCACTTGAGGGTTACAGGCCCTACTACATGTCTGTAAGCATGGGTCATTGTTGAACCTCCCAATTTTTGTCTACCCTGACCAAAGGGCTATACTACAATACACCCACTTGAGGGTTACAGGCCCTACTACATGTCTGTAAGCATGGGTCATTGTTGAACCTCCCAATTTTTGGCTGCCCTGGCCAAAGGGCTATACTACAATACACCCACTTGAGCGTTACAGGCCCTACTACATGTCTGTAAGCATGGGTCATTGTTGAACCTCCCAATTTTTGGCTGCCCTGACCAAAGGGCTATACTACAATACACCCACTTGAGGGTTACAGGCCCTACTACATGTCTGTAAGCATGGGTCATTGTTGAACCTCCCAATTTTTGTCTGCCCTGACCAAAGGGCTATACTACAATACACCCACTTGAGGGTTACAGGCCCTACTACATGTCTGTAAGCATGGGTCATTGTTGAACCTCCCAATTTTTGTCTGCCCTGGCCAAAGGGCTATACTACAATACACCCACTTGAGGGTTACAGGCCCTACTACATGTCTGTAAGCATGGGTCATTGTTGAACCTCCCAATTTTTGGCTGCCCTGGCCAATGGGCTATACTACAATACACCCAGTTCTTGTTTACAGGCCATCCTGCATGTCTGTATCCAGGGGCATTGGTGAACCTCCCAATTTTGGACTGCCCTGGCAAAGGAAGATACTACAATAGACCCAGTTCTTCAAAATGGGCACATTATTTCTAGACAGGGCTTCATGTACGTCTCTTGTCAGGGTCATCGGAGTGCCGCACAATGTTTTCACGTAAAATCTTTCATGTAATCACAAAAAGTAACATACACCAGCTGTATCTCACTATTGGGTATGTGCCCTTAACATTTCCACCCTAAATATTCATTTTGGTGTAATTTTGGAAGGTTTTCTGGACACTCCGTAAAATTGGCGTGAAACTCGGACAACATTGTTCACAGCTGTGACTTTTGAGTGAGAAATGCTTCCAGGGGTCTTCCCCATGGTGTTGCCATGTCATTTCAGCACTCTTCTGAGACTTTTGTGACATTTTTAGGGTTTTTCCAGGCAGCCGGCAGTCATTTCATAAAAATACTCGTGTCTCCCATAGGATAACATTGGGCTCGTTACTCGGGCCGAGTACACGAGTATCTCGGGATGCTCGGCCCGAGCTTCGAGCACCCGAGCATTTTAGCACTCGCTCATCACTAGTCACAATGTCTGTTGACCCCTTGTCTTCTGGCTCTACACATCTCAGGATCTCTGTTATCCCTTTCTCTGCTATCACATAACACTGCACTAATTTTATGGACTGCTGGCCACTCCCACACAGACAGAAAATGCTGTTTTTCAAAATAGCACAGAAAAATATTAGAAAATAAGTTATATAGCAGAAAAATGCATTATACTAGTTGCTATGTGACCTATCATTATTAACCAGTGCAGTATTGTTTATTTTTGTTTCAATGAAATGACATTTACACTTTAAGTGCAATTTCCAAATACCTGAAGGTGCCTTATTCATCTGTCCAAACAATTATACCATAGTACAAACAAGATGGGAATGTCCAGCCATCATATGGCTCAGGAAGGAGACAGGCTCTGTGTCCCAGAGATGAATGTGCTTTGGTCCGGCATGTGAATATTAACCCAAGATTAAAAGGAAAAGACCTTGTGAAGATGATGGTGGAAGCTGGTAAAATTATGTCAATATTCACAGTGAAACGAGTACTGTATCAACGTGGGCTGAAAGACCACTCTGCATGGAAGAAGCCATTCATTACTCCAAAAAAAAACATGAAACAGCTAGATTAATTTTTGAAAATACACTCCGGAACAAAACTATATTTTTGGAGACGTCCTCCTGTGAACTAATGAAACTAAAATTTAACTGTTTGGTCATAACGACCATAGTTATATTTGGAGGAAAAAGGGAGAAGCTTGGAAGCCTAAGAACACCATCCCATTTTTGAAACATGGGAGTGATAGCATCATGGTGTGTGGCTGTTTTGGTGCAGAAGGGACTGTGAACTTCACAAAATAGATTGTATCATGATTAAAGAAGATTATGTGGCAATACTGAAGCAACATCCCAAGACATAAGCTAGGAAGTTAAAACTTGGGCAGAAATTGGTCTTCCAAATGGATAATGGCTTGAAGCTTACTGCCAAACTGGTTACAAAGTGGCTTAAGGATAACATAGTCAATACTTTGGAGTGGACATCACAATGCCCTGATCTCAATCCTATTGAAAATTTATTGGTAAAGCTGAAAGGGCAGGTGTGAGCAAGGTGACCTACATTGCTTAGTTACACCAGTTCTGTCAGGAGGAATGGGCCAAAATTCCTACTAACTATCGTGAGAAGCTTGTGGAAGTATATCCAAAACATTTGACCCAAGTCATACAGTTTAAGGGCAATGATACCAAATACTAATGAAATGCATGTAAACTTGTGACTCTGCAGAAAGCAATAAAAATGTCTTAAAAAACCTCTCTCTCTTATTATTTTGGCATTTGGCAAATATTAATAATTATGGTAATCCTAATTAACCTAAAACGGGAAAGGTTTATTCTGATTTCATGTTAGATAGTGAGAAAACATGCATATGTGTCTTTATATAGTGTATGGAAACTTCTGGTTTCAACGGTATATGTGTTCACAGAGGGTCAACAATAAATGAATCCACACAAGCCTAGGTTACCTGTACACTTATTCTAAGATAAAAAAAATTAACTGTGAGGATTAAATGAATCATGTGGTCTTTTTCTGCTGTCAATATTTTTATATTTCTAACTTAAAAGCTAAAAAGACGATCTACCTCTGAACACGTTTACTGTGTTATTCCACAAAGTGTTAACAACTAAAACAGCTTAGGGGAAGTTTTATTTTCAGCAGGTAACACTTTTCCACTGCAGCGGTTCATCACGCTTCATCAGAAAGACACTAATGCGATCAGACAACTTGGAGTGAAACAGGTGTTAGAATACATATTCCAGCACTTGGGATCTTTGCCTCTAGAGGTACAGAGATCACAGTGCGACAATCATGATGTTAAGGCAATCTGCCTTCCAATTTAGACCTCGTCCTTATAATTTTGAGACTGCTAGATCACCACGTTCACGGGCACATTACCTCTGATCACCATATGCTAGATCTTGTTTGGGTTTCTTTCCCTAGATTTACATATTAGACCATATAATGCATTTGGAATGAGTTCACTTTTGAATCCCCATGTATAATAATGTTACAATAAATCAATTGACACATTGTTATTTATCGAGCAATGCATTCAAGCATGTTTCATCATTTACATGTTGCTTTATCGGCTTTCCTGTCAATTTTATCTGTGTTTCTTTTGACTTTTATGGAAATACATTAAAAATAAAGACCCGGGAAAAGTCATATATTGATATTGTGCACAATAGTTCTTCACAAATATCTGAAGGCAATAGCCTCTACTGAAGCACATAGGTGGCTCAGTGATGAATAAGCCATTGAACATTGGCTAATGGTTATTGTGGCTTAGTAAATATCACTTTATCAACTCATGGAAAGTGCCAACTAATGCAAATAATTTGGAGATACAAATGTGTACCAGATGCAGGCAGATTACCAATATATTCCTAATAATTTGGTAGCAGACCTGCAATCCAAAGCACAATTCTGTCTATTGGCTGTGAGGCTCAGTAACACAAGGTCGCTTTGCTGTAGAAGAAAAATAATCCTTATATTACATTTAAATAGGAAGATTTGCTTTTGGGTTCTCTGTGATCATAAATTGAACGTGTTTTGATGGAAAATGGGAATTTATAAGTCATGATCCTACATAATACGTCACTTAACCCCTTCACATGAAAGACATTTTCTTTTTTTAATTTTCATTGTTTTTCTTCTTTTCTTCCAAGAGCCATGAATAGAGAAGAGTGGACCTATGGAAGTTCGGGCTCTAGGAGTTCAGCTGGACATTTTATAAAGTTTTGTTCTGGACCTAAACTTGACCCGAACCTCACTGGAAGTCACTGATCAGGAAGTTCGCCTCTCTGTTCACATACAGTCAGCCATAATCAAAGGACTTCTTGGGCAGAGAGAGGCAGGGATTTTTTTATTTTCCTTTTTTGGTACGCACTGTGGAGACAACGGGGTCAGTGGGTGCTCACGTCCACTGGCCCAGCCCCCTTTCAAAGACAGCATGGACCAGGGCTCATTCCAACCTGAACGCCTGAGCACCTTACCCGTGGCGGGAAAACTACTCAGACAACACAGGGTGAGGGAACCTCAATATTAAGGCTTTATTGAATCCCCAAACAGTTAACAGCATATAGCACATAACCAGCAAAACACACAATGTAGCAGGCAACAGAGTCTCACCCTTCTTCTGGCTCACCAGGGATTAGAATAGTCGTGCCTCAAAGCCATCACAGCCAAGTCTGTAGCCAGGTGACTGGATTGTCCCAACCTGTGTTGCTTCCTTATGCAGTCTTTTGATATCCCAGCCGAATCTGAACATTCGATGCTGAAGTCCTTGAAGTATTATAATCCAGGTTCTGATCCCCTTGGTCAGCACCCAAGTGCCTAGGCCTGGGGTTATGGCCTGCCAATAGGAGCAGTAGATCCTAGATTAGCTGCCTGTATCAAGTCCCGTGCACCTCTAGTCGGGGCCGAAGTCCCTAGACCAAGGTCACTAGACAAAATCTCTCTGGTTAGACTACAGGTCTGTTTATATCCCCTTGATTACTCATTGCAGGATATTGGGGATGTCACGATTGGTGGAATAAGACTGTGTTCTCATTGGCTAGATTTCAAGCTGCCTATAAAATATCTTTAGTAGTATTGCAGTCCTGGCAAGGGAGACTCAAAGGGTACCGCCACACCTGGTGATGGCACCGCCGATTTCTTAGGCGAAGGAGGGGCGTGGCCTATCAGTGCCGATATCACCCCTGTGTCGCCTAATGTAAAGAGGCAATGTCGGCACTACATGTCGCCTCTGAGTGGTCGCCTGGTTTCACATCAGTGCTCTGAAACCAGGCGATATGTAGACATCGCCCCATATAACAGGGGGTCGGCGATCTGACAGGTGATGGGAGCCATAGGCTCCCATGTTACAGCATCGCCGCTGGGGTTTTTAGACACCCCAACGGCGACGCCGCCTGTCAGATCGCCGGTGTGTCGCTGGAGGTGTCACCGCATGTAAACATGCAACGGCGACGCTGGCGGGGTGCCAAAAACGTGCGCGCTGCGCCCCTCACCGCTAACATCTCCGGCGACGTCACCTGGTGTGATGTGGCCCAAACACAGATAGTTTACATAGCACCCAGCAGTAGACATAGTAATACAATGGACGATCAGCATAATTAGGTTTTCTGTGTGTCATGACCTTCTCTGACAAAGAGGTGAGATAATAACATTACATACGTTAAACACTACCAGGCATCTACAAGATTTGTAGGAACAATGAGTGGCTGTCACAAGGTAATAAAAAATACAAGCAAATTGTCTGGCTACATAAGAAACCAACATATGTTACACATTATTTTGTCACACTCACTAATGCTAATAATGCTAATATCACCCCCTGTATGAACTATTGAAGCTGTAGCACCTATTAATCTTAAAGAACCAGTATGTGCTAAACCCGGAAATGCTTGTCAGCTTGTCAGCCTATTTCTGAGAAGCATGTATTTAAGGCACCTTCCCTCATTGAGATGTGCTTGACCATTGTGGTCATACCTTAGAGATGTTTCTAGTTCTCATTTCTAGTTTTCAGGTCCCCATCCTTATATCCTGTACCCATATGTACATTTACGGTGTGCCCATGATCCTGTTAACACTCTACCATGTGTCTCATCCTAGACTCCACTTCAGCCTGCACCAGTTGGTACAGTCAGCATCAGCCTGCACTAGTGCACGACAGTGTGAACCAGCTACACCTGATACCTGTTTACATCTATCCACTTCTGCTGAGGGTCAGAGACCATACTTGTCCTATCCGTAAGAGCAGATCCCTGGAATCAGCTATCATGGCATCTACACCTAGCCGGGGCTGGACCTGCTGACCACCTATCAGTTAAGAAAATTAATATCTACTGTGGATGTAGCAAAAATCTTGTTGCCCCTCCCAGGCTGCTCCTCCAGTAGGCAAAGATGTCACAACCCAGTGGGTCCTCCCCTCGGTTTGTGGAACAGAAGCACTGCAAGCGGCTCACACTAGCACCAAGTGTGTCTGAGCACAGTGATGCTCGCTCCAGTGGTTTGCATACATAAAACACCCGAACTCCAAACCCGAACACTGAAAATTTTTGTAAAGTCTGTGTTCGGTACAATGGAGATTGACAGTATTGAAGGAAAAATGAAAAGGGTCATGGCTAGGGATGAGTAAACTGGACTTTAAAGTTTGAAGTCTAGTTTACTCATCACTACCCATGACCCTTTTTAATATTATGTCAGTTTTGGTCCTTACTAATAGCTAAGCCAGACTCCTTCTCTATCTGTATTCATCTTGTTGAACATTTTTCTCATCCTTACAGCACATTTTGGTTTAGTTAAAATATTTTGCATAAAAATTTTGATTTGCATATTTAAAGCCATACCCACTTTTTTCAAGCCACTCTGACTTTTGCTGCCACTGTTTAAAATTTTCTACCGAGGTGCAAAATATCTAAAATCAGCTTGTTAGGTAGTGTTTTGGAGCATATTACCCTAGGTTGTATGTAGCTCCATAGGCGTACCCAGAATCAAAACTAGGGGGGAGAACCATGGTTGTTACCATTTAAAGGGAAATTGTCACCCCCTCAGGGCCTATTAAACTAAAAGAACCACCTTAAATAGTGCCGATGCTGCATTTTGTGAAGGATCCATATGAAAAAATAATACTGCTGTATTAAGTGCTAAGGCGCTGGGTGTTAGTAGTAATACACACCATTATTAAGCTTCCACACTCTCCTATGCAATGCGTTTCGATAGAGCAGCTATCTTCCTCAAGCAATGGAGAGTGATAAAAACAATTACCTTATATAGGACCTTATTCCAATAGCACCTTGCAATACATTATGACAACACCTGACGGGATGACCTATCAATCACAAGGTTACATTTGCTCTAACAACAAGACCTTTATATAAAAATCTGAACATTGTTCACATATTCTCATAAAATTAATAAAATATGTAATTAAAACATCGATAATCTTAAAATTAGTTATAAAATGTAAATATACTAAATACATGGCCACAAGGGGGAAATCTACTGACTAGCTTCTCTATAGTCAGATATTTAACCCTTTTTATGGATACATGTTCCATTAGATGCATAATGTTATGGAGGTGGCTCCATAGATGTACCCATAATCAAAACTGGTGGGGAGAGCCATGGTCGTTACCATTTAAAGGGAAATTGTCACCCCCTCAGGGCCTATTAAACCAAAAGAACCACCTTAGGCTGGGTCCACATTGCATATTTTTTCCTGTCTGTGGGATCCTACTTTTTGTAGGACCCCACGGAGAGGAAAGGACACCATAGGGGGTGACCTAGTCTGTGTGCAGGTCCTTGATTATCATGGATCCAGACACAGCGGGGCACTTTCACTTCCACAATGTGTAATATACATTGCGGAAGTGAAATATAGTAAAAGAAAGAGTTAAAAATAAAAAATCTGTATTTTCACCTATCCATGATCCACCGCTGCTTCCAGCGAGGTCCGCTTGCTTATAGGACCTGTGGTGACGTCACAAGCCGATCAGCTGATCGGGTCACATGACCGGTAGCTGCGGTCATGTGACCCGATGACGCTGCCGGGTTGTGACATCACCGCAGGTCCTGTAAGCACCCGGACCTTGCTGGAAGCAGCAGTGGATTGTGGATAGGTGAGAATACTGATTTTTTATTTTTAACTCTCTTTTTTACTATATTTCACTTCTGCAATGTATATTATACATTGCAGAAGTGAAATTAGAGGGTTAGGAGCAAATTTAGTGTACTGAGCATGCTCAGTACACTAAAATCGGGTCAGAGGAACAATCAGCTGTTTCCTCGGACCTGCGCTCATAGGCCCCCATGTTAAAGGTCACGGATCGGATCGGATTTGGCCTAATTGCTAATTGCTATGATTTTGTGGGATCCGATTTTTTTCTGTGCCTAAAATCGGAGCAGTCTCCGATTTTGGGTACAGCAAAAAATCGGACACAAATCGGATGCCACAAAATTGGATGGCAATTAGGCGAAATCTGATCCGATCTGACTCCCATAGGATAACATAAGGGCCAAATCGGATCTGTGGCTCTCCGATTTACATCGGACAGTCACGGATGAAAGAAAATCACTATGTGAAAGCAGCCTTAAGCAGTGCCTATGCTGCATTTTGTGAAGGTGGCTCTTATCTTCCTACCCGCCGGGACACCAAAATAAACACTTTATTAGAAACAGCATGACTGCGCCTTTTCCCTCCTCCAGAATCCCAGCCCCGCATCCTCCATTAAGCATAAGGCCACACAGGGCAGGATCTGGTGCCTATACACAGGAACAGTGTCCCGACATCATGTGACCTCAGCTCTCGGGCAGAGCTCATGGAGATGCCAGAGAGCTTGGAGATGTGCACAAGTACCGATGCCGCTCAGGAGGAACACAGGAGGTGGATCATGGATAGCAGAGGAGGAGGGGTTTAAGATTTTTATGGCTTCTGGGGGGGCATCTGCCCCCCCTGCTCCTCGCTGGGTACACCTGTCGGTGGCTCTGTGGTTAGCATTGCAGTTTTGCCATCCAGGATTCAAATCCCACCATGGGCAACATCTGTAAGGAGTTTGTATGGTCTCCCCGTATTTGCATGGGTTTCCTCCGGGTTCTCCGATTTCTTGCCACTCTCCAAAGACAAAGTGCTAAGGGATTTAGAATGCGAGCCCCAATGGGACAGTGTTGCTGATGTATGTAAAGCACTGTGGAATTAAAGATGCTATATAAGTGAATAAATGTTATTTAACAGGAAATCTGTCCTATGTATAACATATAGCATAGTTTTTGCTAGATTTGAGAGCAGTTGAGCTTGTAGAAAAAAGTTCTTTATTCAGCATACAGAATAAAACTGCAAGAAGTGACTGTTTCTTCTCTTCAAACCATTAGAATAATTACCGTATATCAGTTAATAGACATAAGCAGTTTTTCAATATGCCATTATGAGTTTAGTTACTTGCTATAAACAGCATTGTTGTGTGGTCACTTATCTCTGCTACATCTGTATATATTTTGGCCAAGCCATAGTTTTTTAGGTTTACCATATCTCATGATATATAACCATCCGTAATGTCAAAAGTGCTATGAATATAACTTCAAACAGATACTTAAAACACATTCAATTCAGTCATGTATCAAGCAATATGTGTGAGTATGTTAGTGTCTAAGAGAATTTTATATACTTACATATATTGATTTCCTACAAATCTCATTTCTTAATGGCTTTTCCTACTTTTTTAAGTGGTTGAGGAGCATTTAGTAAAAATTTGCTCACATATTGATCCAGATGAGAGACCGAGGAAGCTGTGTATGTAAATTGACCTGAAGGATACTGTGCCACAAGGAGATCTGGCCTTTGGGAATAGATTATGGAAATTATTGTCATTTCCCCATGATGTCCCACAATTTATTTAATTACTTAACCCATTCCTGTTCAAGACAATTTTCGTTTTATCATTTTTTTTCTTTCTCTTCTTCAAAGAGCAATAACTTTTTTATTTTTCCATCCACATAGATGTATGTGGACTTGTTTTTTAGTTGGATGAATTATACTTTTGAATCACTCTTCATGCTATTATAGCGGGTTGATATCTGCAAGTGTTAATACTGCTCTTGTCCTTTAAATAAATGAATTGCTACTACAGTAACTTAGCATGGCCACTGGGGTCATCAGTCAGCAAGATCTGACTTGCTGTAACCATGGATACCGATGCTGCCGATATATCCTGCACACGAGAAGATGGTTGAAGGAGACGGTTGGAGAAGGAGTCCAGAGTCGGCAAGAAGGACACAGAGATGCTGGGATCACTACAAAACTAAAGATGGATGGTGTTGTGGAGTAAAATCAGCTCTTGTGACCAAATCTGGCTATGCAACCAGTTACAGTTAATCTAGTCAGGTAGGGAAATATAGCTAGAGTTTAAACCATTTCAAGGAAAAGTTTTGGTACTATGCCTTTCACACTACCGTGTCTGAAAACCGCATCTGCCGCATTTGCTGCCTAATGGCCGCACTTGCGGTACACTTGCGGCAAGCCCCATGCATTGTCTTTGGGGCTTGCGGTAAGTATGGCAAGTGTGGTAATGCTGTGATCCGTCACTTGCGGCCGTAAAAAAAAACGCAGCTGACCGCATTTTTTTTTCACTGCTTCAAGTGCCGGATCGTGGCAATAACGCACTTGCTGCACTTACCAGAAGCCCCAGAAACAATGCATTGGGCTTGCTGCAAGTGTACCGTAAGTGTGGCCATTAGGCAGCAATGCGGCAGAAGCTTTTTTTGTCTGGATCTTCCGGATCTGAACAAAAACACTGGTGTGGAAGGGACCTTAGCCAGTTGAGAAAATGTTGATTGCTCTTAGTGGGAGAAACAAGATAATAATCTTGTAGTTGTGATACCTTTTAATGGCAAACAAAAATAAAATAAATTATGTTACAAGGCGAGCTTTTGAGACTACTCAGGTCTCTTCATCAGGCATGTTATGACAAAATATTTTACAGAAACAAAAATATACACATGAACAACTGGAATGAATGGACATTTAACTAAATAAACAAAACAAAACCTGGAGAGGATCCTTAATCAGCCAGGCTTAGTGATGTCAAAGTTTTCATGGCTCTCATTTATAGGAAAACCTGGTGTCTTACGACTTCTGTGTCTTTGAACAACATTCTTCAGATGTTATAATGAGCCATAAATCCATTAGTTAGGTTTAGCCCTTCCTGGATACAATCAAAAGTTCTAATTAATTTGGATTCACAGACCCTTCAATGTTTTTGTGATTTGAAATTACCTCTTAAAATAAAAACTTTCATATTTTCAATGTTACAGTATGTCCTTGACAGAAAAATGTTTGGCTACTGGAAAATTGATTTTTTTGCGTGTAATTGTGTGACGATGGGAATTCATCCTTACTCTTAGCAGTTGTCCAGTCTCATCAACATAAAAAGTCCCCACAGGACATATAGTGTCAAGGGACACCTCATCACTGCAAGGAGTTTGTATGTTCTCCCCGTGTTTGCGTGGGTTTCCTTCGGGCACTCCGGTTTCCTCCCACATTGTAAAGACATACTGATAGGATGTTTAGATTGTGAGCTCCAAGAGAGACACCATTACTCATGTATGTAAAGTGCTATGGAATTAATAGCGCTATATAAATGAATAAATTATTATTATTATTATCACAAGGACTGCAGAGGACCTCAGCGTGTAAAGACTTCATCGAGAATGTTTGTTAGTCTTCATTTGCATCTGTATAAATAAGATAGATCATCTGATCTGGTCACCTGACTTGGTTACTATGATTACCAGATCAGCGATCTCCGGTCCAGGTGTACGTTGACTTGCTGAGGTTATCTGAGGCACCGTTCAGGTAAGCATAGTGGCTTACCTGAACGAGAACCTCAGGTGACGTTAGTGAGTCACCGCACATTCAGACTGGAGTTTGCAGCTTGTTCATTCAGTGACGGGAGGCTGTGATGAGGATGCTGTATTCTTCATCACAGCCCCTATTCAACAAGTCATTGCAGGGGATCCAAGGAGGGGTCTAAAGGTGAGGAATTAATAAAGATGATGTTGCCAGGATAATAATAGGCAGCTGAAGGTGGCAGCTTGTAGCTGTCCACTTTAACTGTGCTGATACTGAAAAGTGCAGCAAAGCCCTACGCATTATTTCGCACTATTTATTTTAGAGCTTATGATGTCAGATTGGTTGTCATAAAATAATGTTTATGACAACCAAGCACAGACACCATCTAGATTGTGAAAATGCAGTCTAATTGCAACATGCATGCAACATGAGCATCTGTGATTGGCTGTTGTGGAATCACTGAACTGAATATGCAGAAAGGTTAATGGGTGGAACTAAAAGTGAGTGAGAGGAGCGTGGGAGAGTGGACCCGGAAGCAAGAAAGCAACGGGAGACCGGTAAGATGATCTGTGTCTGTCTGTAGCATAATGTAGAACATAAGCATTGGTGCATTAGCATTAATGCTTCTGTCCTAGTTAAGCTACACACACATCCAAACAATTACTGAACAAAACACGAATTTCCAACTTTTCAGTCAAAACGAACATTGCTAAATTTGGTCTGGATTTGGAATTGGAGAACATGTTCAAGCAAAGTTTGCTCATCTCTAGTTAATGGATCACAGAGCACTGTGGCACCTTCTGAACCTTTTTGTCTCACAGCAGCTTGTACTGTGCAGATACTGTATCTCAGCCTCATTAAGTTGAATCGGGCTGCAATGCAATTTTCTGTAAAGTGCCAGGAAAAGAGAAAATAATTTTCATATTTGGTTGGAGTCCTTGCAGTTAATCTGGAAATTAATTTGTATATTGAAAAAAAAGGATTTTAAGGAACAGCTTGAAATAGAACAACTTTATTAAATCTTAGACAACTTTTGCAGAGTACAATGTGCTGAAAGTTCTCTTCCAATAATTATTAAAGAGAAATTCCAGATAATTTGGAGTTTTGTTCACTTTATATAGATACTTTCCATACAAACAATTTGAAAAATCATGCAAAAAATATTAAAAAGGCAAAATAAACAGCTTCCTCAAGGCACAGATCAGTCTATTGTCGCCTTGGGAAATGAAGGTCATTCCATGTATCAAATAAAACTCTTGTGGGATAAATTGTACTGCAAGGAAAAGGAAAAAAATCTCTATGGGCTAGTTGTTTCATTGTGAAGGGCATCAGAATGATTGTGTTAAATCTCTCCTGAATACATTCAGAGATCTAAGAACTCCAAGCATCTGCAGTGCTGCAATAGGAACAAATTGGAAGATCTGTTGATACATGTAAAGTGTTATAAACAGTATAACAGTCATGTAAAATACAGAAAATACATGATAAAATCTGGGAAAAGCTGACACATTGCTGCCCAAACCATGGCATGTATTAGCCACAGGCTGTATGATTCAAGCCAAGTATCTATGGCTTGAATTCCAATTTGCAGCTGATTTGCTAGCACCTCCCTCCCTGTATCATGCACCTGCTGCTGTAATTTTTTCATTAAATTAATCAGCTGCAAATTGGAATGCTGAGTGCCGCCATCTTTCTTTTTCGATATATTGTCTTGAACTCTGGCTGAGCAACAGGAGATTCCACAGCACGCCACCGCCACAGGAGTATATGAGTAACGCTGTTAACAGGTCAGTGTCCGGTTTTCATTTCTATGCTTGAATCTGGACTTTCAGGTTTTAAATGGGTGGAAAAAAATATCCTGTGAAACGTTTAGGAATTGCAACCATTTTCTTACACCCCCTTGAAAAAGCGTTGTGAAGTGTACGTAGGGGGCGAAGGACACAACGTACCGGGACACTGAAGGAGAGCGGTGGTGGGAGTGCCGCAGGAATACAACATGGGTGAGTGGAAAATGGATGAATTGGTTATTCCCCATTTTAGTTGAGAGACAAATAATAATAATAATAATCTGTATTTATATAGCGCTAACATATTCCACAGCGCTTTACAATACAGAAGATCATCTTTAACAATCATAAGAAACAGTTATCAGAAAATACAATACAATAGAAAAAAAACAAATACAATACAAAGCATAATACAATAATTAGAGCAAAATAATGACAGCCCTGCTCTTAAGAGCTTACAATCTAACAATAAGGTTGGAGGTGACAAAGTACAGGTGCATATTTACAATGATGTTATAGTCAACTTAAGGAGATGGGGATCAGAAAGGAGCAGCATAAGAGGCAACTAAACATTATTTGTGATCCACTTGAGACTGATGGAGCAGGTAGGCTATGTCTAAATGACTCTGACATGTATGTAGATTACTATTGTGCATACACTGGGATCCCTGATGTTCTCCCCACTTTATTCTCTGAAGTGTGACTACCTGGTATGGTCACTAATAGGATCTTCTACTATTTATTTATTGTTATAAACAGTTTATTTTCTTTGTGCTTTTATCTACTTACAAAATCACCTTGTAGTTTCCACTGTGGTACAGATATCTACCTATCCCACAATCCACCATGCTGACTCGAAGTGCGCTGGATGCCATTATTGGAAGACCCAAGTAATGTCCCAGCCGACACCCCCACTGCATCGACCTCCGCAGCCCGATCAACCCCATCAGGTCCCCGCACCCTGCAACGCCCTCACAAATCTATTGCTTCCTCCCTGCTACAAACACAGCACAGTCATGGGCGGAGCCAGGTGCATGTGACTCCTCACATGACTGTGACATCATCAAAGGTCCTTTACTTTGCTGTGGAGAATGGCGGAGGTATGTGGCACCATCCCAGGAACCTGTGCCCCCCATCCCAGTGGCCTGTGCCTCATGTCTGCAGCCTGTGCCCCATCTCAGTGGCCTGTACTTCAATCCCAGCAGCCTACGCCCTATCTCAGGAGGCTTTGCTCCTCGTCCAAGCAGCCTGTGCCCCATCCCAGCAGCCTGTACCCTGCATTCCAACAACCTGTGCCCCATCTTTGTAGCCCATGCCCCATTCCAGCATCCTGTACCCCCATCCCAGCAGCCCGAGACCGATCCCAGCAGCCTGTGTCCCATCCCAGTGACATATGTCCCATCTCAGCAGATATACCCTCATCGCATCAGCCTGTGCCCTCATCGCAGTGGCCTGTACCCTATCCCAGCACCCTGTACCCCATCCCAGCAGCCTGTATCCCAATCCCAGCAACCTGTATCCCTCATCCCAATGGCCTGTGCCCGATCCCAGCAGCTCGTGTCCCACCCCAGCAGCTTATGTGCCTCCCTCCCCAGCAATGTGTGTGCCCCCACGCCAGCAGGGTATGTGCCTCCCCCCAGCAATGTTTGTGACTCCATACCAGCAGCCTTTCTGTACCCACTCCAGCAGTATAATGTTACCTTTTACATACTTTTTTTAATTTTACAATTACCACAGGGTAAGGAGCAAGCGCACTGGGGAGAGAGAGAGAGCACACTGGGGATAGACAGCTCAAACAAGAGAGCACAGATGGGAGAAGACAGCACATCGGGGAGAGAGACAGCACACAAGGGGGAGAGAGACAGCACACAAGGGAGAGAACACACAGGTGGAAGACAACTCAAAGGAAAGAGCAGGGAGAAGACAGCACAGGGGAGAGAGAGACAGGGTGAGAGACAGAACACATGGAGAGAAACATAGTGGGGGAACACAGTATGGGGGTGGGAGAGATGGCCACCTCCCCCAGCACCACAGAGCCCACCACCATCATGACGTTTACGTCCTCCCAATAAGATAGCATCAAGCCTCCATCTAGTATGTTCAATAAAGGTGTACTTTTTAATGAAACAGTAACTCCATAGAGGCTCTCACTTATTAATATCATTTTCCTACAAAGCCTCTTCATTTCAGAGGGTCAAAAATAATTGAACAAATTTACTTTGCCATAAATAATATGTTCATTTGTAATACCTTGTAGAGAATCCTTTTCAGGCAATGATTGCCTGAAGTCTACAAGCCATGGGCATCCGCACTGGGTTTACTCCTTTGTGATGCTTTGCCGGGTTTTTACTGCAGTTGATTTGAGTTGGGCGCCTTTCTGCCTTCAATTTTCTCTAAAGCATGTGAAATGCCTACTGAATGGGGTTGAAATCTAATGAGTGACTTGACTATTGCAGTATATTGAAATTCTTTCCTTTAAAAAACCCCTGGATTGCTTTTGCAGTGTGTTTTTGGGTCAATGTCCATCTGTACGGTGAAGCGCTGTCCAACCAAACCTGCTGCATTTGGATGAATCTCAACAATAAGTATCGTCCAGTGCTCTTCAGAACTCATCCAGCTGCTTCTGTCTTCAGTTATCTATAAACACTAGTGACCCGGTGCCATTGGAAGTCATGCATGCCCGGCCATCACACTTCCTTCACCATGTTTTACTGAGGATGTGGTGTACTTTGGATCATGAACCATTCCAAACCTCCTCCACACTTTCTTCTTCCCATTATTCTGGTACAGGATGATTTTAGTTTTATCTGTCCCAAGTATGCTTTTAAGGAACTGGGCTCAATTCTTTAGATGTTTTTTGCCAAAGTCTAATCTGGCCTTTGTATGTTTAAGGCTGTTAATGGTTTGCACCTTGTGGTGAACCCTGTGTTTGCTGTCAAGAAGTCTTTTCTTTATGATAGACTTAGCTCCTAAAACACCTTCTTCCTGGAGTTTATTCTTCATTTGGGTGCATGTTGTGAAGGGGTTTTTATCATTTCAAATATATTTATCTATAAAAATTGAAAAAGAAAAGAAAACTAGAGGCAGCACACCCAAATAATGTTGAGTTCTTTCATCTGTAAACCCGTATTAGTTCCAATATGTGAACCTTTTAGTGCAAAGATCATATATTTAAAGGTGCAGTGTTTACAAATATACATAATTAATAAATCATATGTATATTGATATAACATCAACATACAAAATATATCATAAAATGCATTTGTACAAACAAATCACAGATATTACAAACAGGGCCGGACTGGGACAAGAAAGCAACCCTGGAAAACAAACCCGATCAGTGAAATTTGCTTTTACATTGTCATGGCTCCATCACTTTATTAAAGGAGTTATCTTAAGAGCCATGTGTGAATGGTGCAGCAGAGGGAATAATCAGCCACAGCTCCATTTACATGGTGATCTTCAAAGTCACGTTTCTCAGGATTGTGGGGGTCCCAGCGGTAAAATCCAGAGCGAAGAGCAAGTCATCACCTATACAGAAGAGAAGTGATCATTTCAATATTGGGAATAATCAATTTAAACATGCTAAAATGTTGAAAATCAAAATCCAATACCACCTCTCTGACAACAGGACAGGAGAAGTGGTACTGTGTAGTGTATATATGCAGAATAATATGATACTGAGGATTACACCCTGTATACAGGACAGGAGAAGTGGTACTGTGCAGTGTATATATACAGAATAACATAGATAATGATAATTAAACCCGATATACAGGACAGGAGAAGTGGTACTTTGCAGTGTATATATACAGAGTAATACAGATACTGATAATTACACCCAGTATACAGGACAGGAGAAGTAGTAGTGTGCAGTGTATATATACAGAATAATACAGATACTGAGGATTACACCCAGTATACAGTACAGGAGTAGTGGTACTGTGCAGTGTATATATACAAAATAATACAGATATTGAGGATTACACCCAGTATACAGGACAGGAGAAGTGGTACTGTGCAGTGTATATATACTGAATAATACAGATATTGAGGATTACACCCAGTATACAGGACAGGAGAAGTGGTACTGTGCAGTGTATATATACTGAATAATACAGATATTGAGGATTACACCCAGTATACAGGACAGGAGAAGTGGTACTGTGCAGTGTATATATACAGAATAACATAGATACTGATAATTACACCCAGTATACAGGACAAAAGAAGTAGTAGTGTGCAGTGTATATATATACAGAATAATACAGATACTGAGGATTACACCCAGTATACAGGACAGGAGAAGTGGTACTGTGCAGTGTATATATACAGAATAATACAGATACTGAGGATTACACCCAGTATACAGCACAGGAGAAGTGGTACTGTGCAGTGTATATATACAGAATAATGCAGATACTGAGGATTACACCCTGTATACAGGACAGGAGAAGTAGTAGTGTGCAGTGTATATATACAGAATAATACAGATACTGAGGATTACACCCAGTATACAGTACAGGAGTAGTGGTACTGTGCATTGTATATACACTGAATAATACAGATATTGAGGATTACACCCAGTATACAGGACAGGAGAAGTGGTACTGTGCAGTGTATATATATATAATAACATAGATACTGATAATTACACCCAGTATACAGGCCAGGAAAAGTGGTACTGTGCAGTGTATATATACAGAATAATACAGATACTGAGGATTACACCCAGTATACAGTACAGGAGTAGTGGTACTGTTCAGTGTATATATACTGAATAATACAGATATTGAGGATTGCACCCAGTATACAGGACAGGAGAAGTGGTACTGTGTAGTGTATATATGCAGAATAATATGATACTGAGGATTACACCCAGTATACAGTACAGGAGTAGTGGTACTGTTCAGTGTATATATATTGAATAATACAGATATTGAGGATTGCACCCAGTATGTGTAGACAGCAGGCAGTCTGTAATGTGTATACTGTGGCCAGTTGTACACATATTTGAGTTTACTAGCTGTATACACATCTGAGAGTGCTAGTGTATATCTTGTATATACAGCACTATGCTGTATATAGAGGTCCACACTATATCGATACAGTATATAGGCACACTAATACAGCATGTAGTGTGGACCTGTATATACAGTATAGTGTTGTGTAGAGTCAGACAGAAACACAGACAGACACTGTAAAACACACAGACAGACAGAAAGACACTCAGAATATGCAAATAAAGTCTGTGGAGCCTCGTTTAGGAGTCTCAACACAGGACTAGCCAGATCTTCCTCTAGTGAAGGACCTAGCCATGATAACCACCATATTAAGTGGCCCTTTGAGTCAATATCCAGCTCTTTACAAGCTTAAAGATATGACAAGGGAATACCAAGGCCAGGTATCCATCCACAGACAGCTGTTTCGGGGTGTTGCCCCCTCATCAGTGTGGAGTAGGATTCTGGCTAGGTGGGAGCAATGCCTAGTAGACCAACAAAACAAAGTATTTACTGATCTCAGGGAGACCAGTTCAAGAAAACACTGCGGGCAGCCGGCTAAAGCGCTCAACACAGTGAATTCCTAGGTCCATTGCCCCCTGGGAATTTAGAATTTGCAAATAAAGTCTGTGGAGCCTCGTTTAGGAGTCTCAACACAGGACTAGCCAGATCTTCCTCTAGTGAAGGACCTAGCCATGATAACCACCATATTAAGTGGCCCTTTGAGAAAGACACTCAGACTGACAGACACAGACATCATACTCACTAGCACACAGGACCTGTGATGATGTCACATGTAGGGGATGCATCAGGGGTCACATGATCAGCTCAGAGAGGGATCAGGGATATGATGAAGATGGTGGGTTGTCCCGGTATATGCACCTGTCATTCTTATTGGTCTGAGTGGGGCCCTGCTTTGGGGAAACGGCCCCATCTCTTCATATTCATGGCCCCACCCCTAAATGCCGCAGCAAAGAATTTAAAGCAGCAGGCCTGCGGCCGGAGGAGCGGGTGGCCCCCGCACCCCACCACCGGGCGGCCCATTAGGAAAAGTCCCGCTGCTCCCACCTATCAGTCTGGGTCTGCTTACAAACAATGGTGGACCAATACAAAAGTCTACTATATAAAGTGCAATGTGCTATTTACATCAATAATGAAAAGGTTGGGCAATATCATTTTATGAAAACAATAGATAACTTATCTGATAATTGATCCACTGCACAGGTTAAACACACTAAGGGAAGGAAAGGTCCCAGGTGTATAGATTCTGATTACATTCAATCAGGGGAGGAACATGGCAGTATGTCATAGACTCATGTCCACATTTTAGATGAGGTAAAGCTGCACATCAAGCCAGCAATGGGATATAGGCAATGTGGTAGAAGCTCAAATTAGCAGTTTGTAAAAGAGAATAATGCCCAAAAAGATAGTAATAAGATGCAGGCCCTGTGAAAACACAGACTCTAATAAAAAGGTATATCCAGGTCTTAAAAAAGAAAATGTGCAGAATCGCTTGATTTTTTGGGTTTGTGATTACCGTATATATTTTGACTTACAGGGTTATCAATAGAGATATATCATAGACACTTCTTCATTATTAACCTATGCCTTGATAGCTGCTTTCATCAAACCCATGTATAACCCCGATTGGCACCGCTGCAAGTAAATTGAGATGAGCTGGGTAAAGCTCCAGAGTTTGTGCATTCAACATGCTGTCTGCTTTATCTGCGCTGGTTGGGAAAAAAAGTTTGGACCCCATATAGTTTTTGTTAATTGTGTATTAATTTAAGACATGGGGTTGCCCTATTTTTTGCTAACAAGGTAAAGACATCAGCCGGTGTGCATCACATGGGCTTTGTGAGTTATGGTCAGGCATGTTAGCTCATGTCCGGCATACAGCACAAGAGCCTGCTCACATGAGCCTGTTTTAACCTGGGATATTGCTAGACCTTGCAGCACACAAAGGGTTAACAGCAGCGAGGTCTGTGCAGGAGGATGTGCTGGTTGAAAATACTTCATTGCAGGTGTGGATGTGGCTGCCAGGATAATACCTACCTAGTGATTTTGAGATTGAGCCATTCAGTCTGTGAGAGAGAGCAGAACAGAGCCTAGCCTCTGGGAGAGATGAGTCCAATTCCTGTGTGAGTAGAGCCATGAAGCCAGAAGGCCGAGGGTTTGGCAGCACCTGCAGTTGGGAAGACTGGCTGACCCTGGAGGGGCTCACGATGGCGTGTTCGGTGCGGCCGCTTGCCTGCACGTATGGGCCTGTGATGGCTGACTTGGAAATGGCTGGCGACCTGGTAAGACACGTGATGAGGAGTCCTTGGGGATGCCTGGCTTGTCCTGGAGCTCAGGTAGCTAAACCCGGGTCTGGCCCTGGTTCTGACCGGTGTCATATACCAATGCCGGTGTGTGTCCCCCAGAATGTGTGCGGGGACAGTATAGAGCAGCAGGAGCTCTGTGTAGTGACTTTTAGCATCTTAGCTGCCTGTATGCATGGACTGAACTCCTCCAAGGGGAACTAGGCCAAGGGAGAGCCTGGCTGTGGGTCAGAGACTGTTATGTGTGAAGAGGGGTGTATCGGCTGTGCCCGGATCCCTGTGGGACTGTGAATGACCCGTATGTTCTGTGTGTAATGAGCACTGTAATCCTGTTAAGTGTTGTACAGACTGTCCTATCTATATGTTACGTGGATATAAATAGTGTCAGGCGGCAGTAACCAACATTGGGACTAACTGTAAGGTCATCAGGGTCCCGTTGACCAGTGTATGAGATGTGTGTAGTGTAACAGCATATCTGAGACCAAGTGGCCTGTGTCAACAGGGAGGTATCAGCTGCGTACCAGATCCCTGCGGGTCCATAAGGGTCTTGTGTAAATATATGAATATGTACTATAGGTTGTTAAGATGTAAATACTGCCATGTCTGGTGTACAAAGTATAGATAAGGCTAGGGATCCATAACTGCCATAGGGATCTATGATTAGTGCTCCTTGTGCTCTATGGAGCTGCAATCAGTGCTCCCGTGTATATTAGCCTTTTTAAAGAGGTATATGTGAATTTTAATGTGCTGTTATGGGAGATGTAATGTCGTGTTACTATGTGAGTGTATTATGTATTATACTGGCTGAGCCAATGAAACCAGAACATCTCTGGGTCAGCTCATCTTTAGACATGGTCAAACAGAACTTTTTTAATTTATGAAAGCGGGGCTCTGAAGCTCACAATTCTGATCCGACAATGCAAATACTGCCAAAAACGTAAAAGAAAATGGTCTCTGACACACCCTGTATACGGCTAGGGTCACAGTAGCATTTTTTACAAGCGTTTTTGGAGACCTGCGTTTTCAAAAACGCATGTAAAAACGCACCCATAGGCCCCCATGTTAAAAAAACGCATGCCCTAATAGCAAAAACGCATGTGTGACTGTACCATGCGTTTTTGGTGCATTTCCAAAAACGCATGCGTTTTTTAATATGGGGCCTTATGGGAAACGCATGCAAAAACGCATGTACAATTAGTGCCATTCAAAAACGCATGCGTTTTCCATATGAGCCCATGTTAAAAAAACGCAAGCGTTTTAGAAAACGCATGCGTTTTTTTAACATGGGCTCCTATGGAAAACGCATGCGTTTTTGAATGGCACTAAATGTTACTAATTGTACATGCGTTTTTGCATGCGTTTTCCATAGGGGCCCATGTTATAAAAACGCATGTGTTTTCTACAAAAACGCTTGTGTTTTTCAAAACGCACCAAAAAATAGTACATGCACTATTTTTATGTGCAGATTTAAAAACGCAGCCAAAAACGCAGGGAGCCATCACACACCTTAAAAAACTCATGCGGACATGTAAAAACGCATGAGTTTTGTTAAATCACTAAAAAAAAACTCATGTCAACTGTGACCCCAGCCTAAGACATAAAGGAGAGCCTCATACACATTCATAAAATTTTAGTTAGTTGAACACCTAGACTCATAAAACCTCTGCACTAACTACAAGGGCTGCAAACAATTAGAAGGAGGGACTGCGATCTCCTTGAAGACATGTAAAGGAATGCCTCAGAAACATTTTTTTTAAGGAGTGGGACTCCTAAACTAGTAAAGCCTATGTACTTATTGCAGCAACCAATAAACATTTACCCCCGGGTGTATACATGTATATATAAGAACATTGTAAAGGTAGTTATCATAGACATCACAAAAAAATTATGAAGGAGGGCATCATACACACTCTGGAAAAATGCACAAATTTGAAATAAGACTGCCTGATGAACCTCTAAAGATTTGGAGCAAGGGCTGCTTGATGACCCTTTATAGACTTTGAGTGAGACCCACTTGATGACTCTGAAAACATATTGAGGGAGGGCCGCCTGATGACCCTTAAAAGATTTTGAGTGAGAGCTGCCTTATGAACCTCAAAAATTTTTAAATGAGGTGCACCTGATCACCCTCAAAATATTATGAGCAACGACCACCTTTATACCGTATTAAAATTTGAAGTGAGTGCCGCTCAATGACCCTCTAAACATTTTTACTGAGGGCTACCTGATAATCCTCAAAAGATTTTGAACGCGTGCTGCCTGATGATCCTCAAAAGATTTTAAGTGAGGGGTGACTGATCACATCAAAAATATTTTGAGCAAGGGCCGCCTTTATACCTTCTTAAAATTTGGAGTGAGGGCCACTTAATGACCTTCTAAACATTTTGAGAGACGGTCACCTCATGACCCTAAAACATTTTGAGCGAGGGTCGCTTCATGACTTTCTAAAATTTTGGATTGAGGACCATCTATTTACCCTCTGAAATGGTGTTTGAGGGCTGCCTAATGACCCTTTAAAAATTTGATGCAAGGGAAGTCTGATGACTCTGTAAAAATTTGGAGTGAGAGTCGCCTGTTTACCCTCTTAAAATTTGAAGCGGGGGTCACCTGATGACTCTAAAGATGTGAAGCAAGGGCTGCCTAATGATCCTTTAAAAATTTTCAGCTGGTGCCACATGCTGTCCCCGATTATATTGTAATACTGATGTGCCTGCATATCCACTTGTCTCCTTTCTGGCAGGGACACCAATGTGCTTACTTCTGTAGCTGCCTATGTGTTCCTCTGCCTCATGCTCTGATCACTGCTGTGGCTACAGCCCAGGGCCTGCCATGCAGTGGTTCCTGTCACATGTTATGCTGCCTGCACAGTTCCTGCTTCTAAGCGGCAGTGACGTACTCCAGAAGTGTCCCAGTCTAACACTTTGAGACACTATCTATCTAAGCACCATCACTATTGAGGTGCCTGGGTATATAGTGCATCTTGCACTTGCTTGCATGCTATAAGGTCCCTCTGACTTGTATTCACCTGATCTTAAACCTGTCCTTCCTGAACCCAAACCTATCCTGCCTGAATATACTATCCTGCCTGAACCTGAACCTGTTCCGTCTGCACCACAATTCAAAACTGCTGCGTCTGTACCAGCTGTCCTATCTGTACCTAAATTTGAACCTGTTCCATCTGTACCAGCCATTCTGTCTGCACCATAATCTGAACCCCTTCTATCTGCTTGTGAACCCAAAATTTTTTGTCTGTATCAGCCATCCCATCAGAATCAGTACCAGTATCCACCCTACATGTAATCCCGGTCCTTTTCTGCCTGATGCTCTGTGAAAGTACCTGCATCCTTAACCCCTGGGGTGAGCTGCTGCAGTCTGGAGATTGCCCTGGAGTGGTACCTGGTGTTAGTAGCATCAAAGGATCTGGTGAATACATGATAGGCAGTCATGCCCCAGGTAAAGCCTGGCTCATGGCGTATTGAGCCCACACCATGTGTGTTTGAGATTTGGTAAAGCAGGATTATGAAAAGAGAAAGAAGAAACCATAAATCATATACTTTTTTTGTGTAAAGGGTGTCATGGGAATACACCACAAAAATGGAACATATGAATTACCTTTAGGTTTCCACTGCTGTCATCCAGTGGGGTTGAGAATTGGCCTTGTTCATTTTGATAAGAGTCAACAAATCACTATTTTCTGTTGCCTGAGAGATGTGCCTATCAATCATTATGTCCACAGTGGCAATGAAAATCCACTTTGACAACATGTTAGCACCAGGGCAGGCCAGCACCTCCAAGCAAAATTCAAAAATTGCTCCTTCCATTTCAAGTCCACCAGTTTGTCCAAGCAGAACATTTTGACTACATGTGGGGTATTGCTTTCTCATAACAAAGTGGGTAAAAACTGTGGGGAGGACTTTTTGGTGTTACCTCTTGTAATATGAGAAATTTGGTGCTAAATCAAGATTTTTTGTGAAAAAAAAATGACAATTTTCAATATGACTATTTACTGTTATCAAATTCTGTGAAGTACCTGTAGGTTCAACACGCTCATTATACCCCTGGATAAAATCCTTGAGTGTTTAGTGTCCAAAATGGGGTTGCTCATGCGGGTTTCTGCTGTTTAGGTACCTTAGGAGCCCTGCAAATCCAACAAAGCTAATTCAGCCAAATTTGTGTTCCAAAAGCTAAACATTCCCTTCTAAGTTCTGCCATTTGTCCAAACAGAGGTTTCTGAACACATCAGCGCACTCAGTGGATAACAAATTGTTGGGGTCCATTTTGTCATGCTCTCCCTTGTAAAAGTGAATACATTGGGGATTAAGCAAAATTTAGAGGTAATATATATATATATATATTTAATTTCAAGTTGCATTGATTCCTGTGAAGCACCTGAATGGCAACTAGAGTTGTTGAATGTGGTTTTGAGCAGTTTGAAGGGTGAAATTTTTAGAATCGTGTCAGGCTGGGGTCACACATAGAAGTCCGTTTTTGGAAGTGATTTTCATCACCAATCCTTTTTTATAGGGGGCTTTTTGAGCTTCCTGCACCCCTGAACATTTTTGGACTTAGTAATTTTTTCATTAAAAACGCATGTGCGTTAACGCAAGTGCCTATATGTGCCATGCGTTGACGCATGCGTTTCCCATAGGGCCCCATGTTAAAAAAACGCATGCGTTTTTTAACTGATGCCAAAAATGTTGCTAGCAACGTTTTTGGCTCAAAAACGGACAGAGCAATGTTTTGAGGTCCAGAAAAAAACAGACAGGGTGTTTATTACATCCAATCCGTTTTTCTGTCAGTTTTTGGACTTAGAAAAAAAAAATGACAAAAATGAAGCCAAAAACGGACCAAGTCTTATGTGTGACCCCAGCCTCACTGTGGGATATTTTCTGTCATATAGGCCCTTCAAAGTCACTTGTGGTCCCTAAAAAAGTTGTTTTGAATAATTTTGCTGGAAAAATGAGAAATTGCTACCCTTCAAATTTCCTAAAAAAAAAATTATGTTTCAAAAATGGTGATGATGTAAAGGAGATATGAGGTAAATATTGTTTATTAATTTTTTTCTGTGACATAACTCTCTGGCTTAAAGGTCTAAAAACTGAAAGTTGCAAAAGTTTCCTTTTCCAAACTATTATAAAAGTTTTAGATTTTTGCATAAAATATGCAACAATTGTCATCCTAAATTTACCACTATCTTGAAGTACAATATGTAAGGTCAAATTGGCTACATTTCTAAGTCCGGCTTCACACCACAATGGTGTATCTGGTTCTGTCCGGTGTTTTGCAGGAAACACGGGACAGAACCTGACTGCCCCGGACAAACAGAACTGGAGGGAAAATATGCCTTCCGGTCCTGTTTTCTGCTGGAATTGGCAGGCTGCAGCTACTAAAATTTCAAGATCACAGCAACCAGGGAGCTTGGCGTGGTCCTGAAATCTCAGGCGGGGAGCTCTCCGGCTGCTAAAGTTCAGGGCCGCATACGATTTTATGTCAAATCTGGCACGATCCAGTGCCAAAGACTCCCATGTTAGGGGGCGTCGGATCGCGCCGAATCCGGGAGGATCAATTTGTGCTAATTCGTGCCCCGGACAGAAAATTGCAGCAAGCTGTGTCCGGGAGAAAAACCCACATTCTCCCAGACCCTCCTCGACAAATGGAAACTGGATGGCAAATGACTGCCATGAGGCTCCATCCGGCCCCATAGGGATACTATGGGGCTGAAATCAGATCCGGGGCTGTCCGGTTCATACCGGACAACCCCGGATCCTGAAAAACGTGGTGTGAAGCCAGCCTAAGGGGTTAAAAAAGGTTCAGACATCTCACTTTTAATTTGCTTTTGGCATCAGCACTGTGGATAGTGAGTATGTAATACTATACACTAGTATCTATCGATCTTTATATCTAGCTACCTGAAATTACTATTACTAGAAAGTACTTTATATCCACTTATACATATATCTATTTATTCTACCTGGTGGGATGTGAAGCATCTTACTGACTGCTACCCAGACACATTTTTGATAAAAATAATCACTTTGTATTACCGTATATACTCGTGTATAAGCCGAGTTTTTCAGCCCAAAATTTGGGCTGAAAAGTCCCCCCCTCGGCTTATACACGGGTCTATACGGTAGACCCGTGTGGTGGGGGCTGTGTGGTGGGGGCTGTGGAGGCTGGAGGAGGCGGGGGGGGGCTGCTGTATGAGCGGCCCCGTCACGTGGGGCCGCTCATTATATATGCACTGCTTCCCCCTGTCAATCAGCGCAGGGGGAAGCAGTGCATATGGCCCCCCCAAAAGCTGGCACTGTCCCCCCTTGTAAGGCCCCCCCCCCGCTGCTTATACATTACCCTCCCGGTGTTCTGATCGGCGCCGCTCCTCGGTGCTGCGTCGCCGTCTTCATCCTCCCGTCCGCGCTCGCTGCATCCATCCGGGTTCTCCGGCGGTCGCAGCGATATGACGTCATCGCGCGACCGCCGGAGATCCTGGATGCAGCCAGCGCGGGAGGATGAAGACGGCGACGCAGCACCGAGGAGCGGCGCCGATCAGAACACCGGGAGGGTAATGTATAAGTAGCGGGGGGGAGGCCTTACAAGGGGGGACAGTGCCAGCTTTTGGGGGCTGTTGGTACCCCCAGGGGGCTGCTGGGTACCCCCTGGGGGCTGCTGGGTACCCCCAGGGGGCTGTTGGTACCCCCTGGGGGCTGTTGGTACCCCCAGGGGGCTGCTGGTACCCCCAGGGGGCTGCTGGGTACCCCCTGGGGGCTGTTGGTCCCCCCTGGGGGCTGTTGGTACCCCCAGGGGGCTGTTGGTACCCCCAGGGGGCTGCTGGGTACCCCCTGGGGGCTGCTATATGTACCCCTGGGGGCCTGCTGTATACCACTGGGGCTGCTGTATACTACCACTGGGGCTGCTGGGGCTCCTGTATACTACCACTGGGGCTGCTGGGGCTCCTGTATACTACCACTGGGGCTGCTGTATACTACCACTGGGGCTGCTGGGGCTCCTGTATACTACCACTGGGGCTGCTGGGGCTCCTGTATACTACCACTGGGGCTGCTGGGGCTCCTGTATACTACCACTGGGGCTGCTGGGGCTCCTGTATACTACCACTGGGGCTCCTGTATACTACCACTGGGGCTGCTGTATACTACCACTGGGGCTGCTGGGGCTCCTGTATACTACCACTGGGGCTGCTGGGGAATCTGTATACTACCACTGGGGCTGCTGGGGCTCCTGTATACTACCACTGGGGCTGCTGGGGAATCTGTATACTACCACTGGGGCTGCTGGGGAATCTGTATACTACCACTGGGGCTGCTGTATACTACCACTGGGGCTGCTGGGGCTCCTGTATACTACCACTGGGGCTGCTGGGGCTCCTGTATACTACCACTGGGGCTGCTGGGGCTCCTGTATACTACCACTGGGGCTGCTGGGGCTCCTGTATACTACCACTGGGGCTCCTGTATACTACCACTGGGGCTGCTGTATACTACCACTGGGGCTGCTGGGGCTCCTGTATACTACCACTGGGGCTGCTGGGGAATCTGTATACTACCACTGGGGCTGCTGGGGCTCCTGTATACTACCACTGGGGCTGCTGGGGAATCTGTATACTACCACTGGGGCTGCTGGGGAATCTGTATACTACCACTGGGGCTGCTGTATACTACCACTGGGGGGCCTGTATACCACACTGCTGGGGGCTGTATAACTGTGCTGGGGTCCACCCTCGGCTTATACACGAGTCAATAGGTTTTTCCAGATTTTTGGGGCAAAAGTAGGGGGGTCGGCTTATACACGGGTCGGCTTATACACGAGTATATACGGTAATTTATAGATTCTGGAAATAGCATTTTCCAATATTTAATATATTTTGTCAAGAGTCACATTTCTGGTTGTATATATGCAGCTTGGTTTTTACTCTGTGGACGGATAAATGTGCAAAATCTATGTAGTGGAAAGCGCTCTAGCAAAAGTTAACAGGGTGGTACATTATAATTTAATATCCAGGAAGGAATGTGAGAAGAAGAGGAAATTATTACATTCGTATTTCAGCTTAATAAAGAAGCTTCAAAAACAAGACACATTTATCAGCAGATTCCACAAAGTGATCCTGTTTTAATAAGGATGTGGCCGGACAAGCTCAAGGTCATTTATAACAAAGTACCGGATATGAAATAAAATGCTATGTATGTTTTCATGAAGGTAATTAATAGAAAATGATGAATATTTAATACATGAATACAAATGCTCCCCATAGGTTTGTAAGAGTTCTTTCATAATTTATAACTAAGTTTTTAGCTGAATCGATATTAATAGATAAAACAGGCTACTTCATTCCTTTGTCAGGGTTACCCAATGCGGAGACACTCTCCATGTTGGTTTTTTGTTGCATGGAATTGCTCTTAACATTATGTCGAATTGGGGAGTGCGATTTGTCTCCAAATTCTGTAGAGCTTTTTGTAAGGCTGCCTTCACACTGCTTAATTTGGGATCTGTGTCTATCCATATTAAAACAGATAGCAGCGGATCAGTTTTGGCCTCCGATGTTATCCTATGGGCACAGTTTGGTCCTAAGTGCCCATCCTTGCGTGTCAGTTTTGTCAATGATCAGTTTGTGTCAGTATTTTTCATGCACCCAGAATCAGTGACTGTTCCGATTTTGGGCTGCCTTGAAAATCACTGACACCAACGGACAGACACAGATCCGTAGCTGTCCGTGTCAAATAAAATGGATCTGTTTTGCTGTACTGAGCATGTTCAGAAGCAAGGTACAGCTCCTCTCACCCCTTTCTGTGGTAAGGCTGTGGTCACAGTACCATCACATGCATTTTTGGAGACCTGCGTTTTTAAAAACGCATGTAAAAAACGCACCCATAGGCCCCCATGTTAAAAAACGCATGCCCTAATAGCCAAAAAGCATGTGTGACTGTCCCATGCGTTTTTGGAGCATATCCAAAAACGCATGTGTTTTTTAATAAGGGGCCTTATGGAAAACGCATGCAAAAACGCATGTACAATTAGTGCCATTCAAAAACGGAAACGCATGCGTTTTTTTAACATGGGCTCCTATGGGAAACGCATGCGTTTTTGAATGGCACTAAAAGGTACTAATTGTACATGCGTTTTTGCATGCGTTTCCCATAGGAACCCATGTTATAAAAACGCATGCGTTTTTCAAAACGCTCAAAAAAATACTACAAGCACTATTTTTATGTGCAGATTCAAAAACGCAGCCAAAAACGCAGGGAGCCATCAGAGACGTTAAAAAACTCATGCTGACATGAAAAACGCATGTAAAAAAGCATGCGTTTTTAAAAGGCACTAAAAAAACTGTGACCACAGCCTAAGTGATGACAGATCTATTAAAAAAATGCTCCGTGGACATGAGTTGCCATCAGTTTGAACAGATCAGTGCCTGTCCGTGTGGTCTTTGAAATTCAAGGAACCAACAGATGAGAAAATTATGGAGTGTGAATGCAGCCTAAGAAACTGGCGATTGAGTTGTCATTTTCATCTGCCTACTCCCTTGAAACCTGGGGTTAGACAACAGGTCAAATAAATCTTTGAAACAAAGTTTGAGGTGTTTTGTTGCGGCTCAGCAGAGGGACTGGTCTTCATTGATCACTCTTGCTGAGTTCACATTTAACAATCGGGTCAATCAGTATGCTGGAACTGTGAAAAAAAGAATGCGCATATAGGGTCTTATCTCAGATGACACTTTCACTTAGCGATGTGGAATTGCTCACCTTGTCAGTTGTGAAACCCACAACTGGTAGAATAGAGTACAGGCAGCTGCTGCAGGGACCGCACTCTCAACGGTGACCGTGATCGTGATGCAGAATCTTGGACAAACTGCTTCAGTGTCCGCGCTGCAGCTCTGAGACCAATGAAACACAGGCAAGGGAATGTCTGGATCAGATACAGCCTTTATTTTCCTACGCGTTTCGGAGCCTCCTCCCGAGCTCCTTCCTCAGGGAACATCCATGTTCCATCCATCCAGGAAGGGCTCCTCCTTAATCCACTTTTGTGCTATAACCTTCCAAGCCATGTACAGAATTCTCACAATTACCAACTTACATGCATGGGTAGTGTTGTCTTCCTCCACATATCCTAGCACACAAATCTTTGGGTCTCTTTCCACCACACATCCTAACACATCCTCAACCTTGTTGATCACTGTTATCCAAAACGCCAAGAGTCTAGGACAAGACTACAACATGTGAATCAGATCCGCATGATCTGACTGACATCTAGGACATCTAGAATTATCTCTCAACCTGGCCTTAAACATAAATTTGGGCGTTTTATACATCCTATGAATAACATATAGGTGTGATAGCCTACCTGGCTCTCTCAAAGAGAGCTTGGGAATATATCCTAGGATAGTATCCCACTGATCACCTGTAAGGGGGTCCACATCATACTCCCATTTCTCTCTCGCTTTCACTGGAAACCAATATAAGTAGGTATGGAGCAGATCATGATAAATGCAAGATATAATCCCTTTTGTTACTCCCTATGCACACACAAAATCTATCACAACGACTTTTTGCAAATGAACATTCGTCATCCTGCATTGAGTCCAATATGCATGTTTATGTCTCTGGTACTGAAATGCACTTCCCTCAGGAGGATCAAACTCCCCCCTCAACCTCTCAAAGTATTTAATGTTCCCCCTCCCCAATATTTACAATATTTGACAAATATACTGTACACCTTTCTCCTTCCAGTTGTGGAAATAACCTAGTTTGTATAGCTTGCCCGAACTCTCATTGAACACAATGGGTGAGTACATGCCCACCATCAGGGGGTGATGGGTCTGCGCAGAGTCAGGGGCCCCGGGCCTCCCTGCAGGGAGCATGGCCATTTTCATAAGGGACAGGGGGCCTGGCCATGACTGTAGGGGGCGTGGCTGTTGCATCACAGAGCAGGGCCTACCCCCCAGCCAGCAGCTAGTCTCTTTCTGTGCACAGGGGACCCGGCCGCCCACCCACCTGCTCTCACTACTGTCTGTACACGAGGTCCGAAGCCTGCCCAGGCCCGCCCAATGTGCCCACCCCATGGCCCACCCATGGTATGCCCCCGCAGGATGACTGATTCTGGGCCTGCCCTCCACATGATGTCAGGCAGGACAGACCCAGCACACAGAGCACGGGCAGCAGCGATGAAGCCATGCCCACCTTCTCCTGTGACACTGAAGATGGAGCTTCTGATGGCTCCTGCAGACTGCAGCCCCGCATTCCTGGACTGGACACTGTGTGAGCCCGGCTGCCTTGTGTCACTGTGCAGTGCAGCAGATCACTTGCTGCTGCTGTACTGTGTCTGCAGTGTTTGGGGGTTTAAATATCTATGCAGTGTGTGTATGTGTGTGTGTCAGGCTGTAAGTGCAGGCAGCTCTGGATCTAAAGGCAGGGGAGTGGGGACATTACTGTAATTATTACAACTTCTGAATAAAATGTGGATGATTGGGAGTGCTTTATACTACATGGAAAATGCCCCTGTACACTGTGCCCCTCCCCCCTGCACATTGTGCCTCCACCTTGGACATTTTGCTTGCATCATGCTTGTATTTCTATACACTTAGTGTGTTGGGGAATTTTTCATGTAGTGTAATGCACTCCCATTATCCACATTTTATTCAGAAGTTGCAGTAATTACAGTATTGTCCCCTGACCTTAGAAACAGTGGAAATTGGACGGACGCCATCACCCACCCAGTGCTGTGACCCACTACGGACGGACGGGACGTGGCGCCAAGACCCACAGTACATGGTGGAGAGAGCCAGGCAGGAGGAGGAGGACAGCAGCCAGCGGAAGCTAGCACCAGCGCTGGACTGGTAAGTCATTAAAGTTAGTACTCTTTCTTCACCGTCCCCCTCTGTCCTCTTTCTCCTCCGTCTCCCTCTGCCCTCTTTCTCCTCCATCCCCCTCTGTCCTCTTTCTCCTCCATCCCCCTCTGTCCTCTTTCTCCTCCATCCCCCTCTGTACTTTTTCTCCCTTGTCCCCCTCTGTCCTCTTTCTCCTCTCTCCCCATCCTGTCCTCTTTCTCCTCTGTCCCCCTCCTGTCCTCTTTCTCCTCTGTCCCCCTCCTGTCCTCTTTCTCTTCTGTCCCCTCCTATCCTCTTTCTCCTCTGTCCCCCTCCTGTTTTCCTTCTCCTCTGTCCCTCTCCTGTCCTCTCTTGCCTCCATCCCCTCCTGTCCTCTTTCTCCTGTGTTCCCCTCCTGTCCTCTTTCCCCTCCGTCTCCCTCCTGTCCTCCAGATTTCTCTGTTTGACATTCTGCCATCTATTCACCTCTCATCTGGGACATTGCGTTGTCAATTCAGAGGCATGGCAGATGTTTGTGTGGGGGTGGTCCAAGTCCCTCCCCTGATGATGACATCACAGTCTGTTACCCTCCCTTGTAGTGGCTGGTCTCCATTATCTAAATGGCTTGCAACCATCTCTATTGTGTATTCTCTAATGTGTACGGTCAGCAGCAGTCTCCATTGTGTATACGGCCCGCAGCCATCTCTATTGTGTATACAGCTAGCAGCCATCTCTGTTGTGTATTCTCTATTGTATATACAGCTATTTCATATTCAGTTCACAGCAGTCTCAAGTGTGTGTGTAATATATAATAGAGAGAGAGAGTGTAAAAAAAGGATAAACAGCACAAAAATATAGAAAAAAGTGGACTTTATTGCCCAATGGCGTGTCCACACATTGGGCAATAATGTCCACTTTTTTCTATTTTTTTGTGCTGTTTTTCTTTTTTTTTTTACTCTATTGTAAGGAACCATCTGGATTGCTGGTTGGGAAACTTTGCACATAAATTGAGGTAATTTGCAGTGCTGTTCCAAATTTTCACTACAAATATGATGTATGTTTAGGTGGAGGCGGAGTCTCAGGTGGGATCCAAAATTTTGGCAGTCAGGGGCTTCGCAATTCCTACTGGAAGCCCTGGGTGAGTACACCGTAAGCTCATCAACTCGCCTAATTTCTTTAAGACAACCCCATTCCCTATGTATCAATCCCAGAGTAGGATACTCTACCCCAAGTCTTTTAAAGTTCCCAGCCTCCAGGCCTTGGACAAGAGGACTCTGTCCTGTCATGTATCACAAAATCCTATGAGTCGACCCAACTTGTTCCTCCTCTTTCCACCCTCTAAATTGTTGTTCCTGCACCGCTATGAATTATATCCAAGGATTCGATAATGCCAGACCCCCTTTCTCTTTACCCCTCTGTAGAGTTTCCAATTTGATCTTGCTTGTTTTTTTCCCCCAGAGTAGTTCTGTAAAAATGGTGATTTTCTTATGAAAGTATTTCCTCAGTACCCAGACAGGGGCATTGTGCAGTATATACATCCACTGCAGCAACAACACCATCTTAATCAAATTGATGCGGCCTACCCCAGATAGCTGCAATTTGCACCACGCCCCGGCCTTCCTCCTTAACTTCTCTAACAACGGGATCAGGTTAAGTTGAATAAATCATGTGAGAGGAAGCGAGATCCATATTACCAAGTATTTAAATTTCTGAACCATTCCAAGTTGTTGACCTCTCTCAGTTAAATCCTTTTTCCTCAACTCTTTGTCTACCGGCAAAATGCACAACTTGTTCCAATTAATGTGTGCTCCAGACAAGACCCTAAATTGTTCAATAATTTCCATGACATGGGAGGGGCGACTGCAACATCCCCATTGACACCCTCCAGTCAACAGCCTCCAAACTCCTGTCACTTGCCTCATTCTTTGGCGTCATTCAATGGTCCTCCACAACTACCCACACAGACTGACAAACACTAGACTTCATCTTGACCTGCCTCTGCTCCCTAACTAACCCCATTACCTCCCCTCTTCCACTCTCTGACCACCATCTACTCACTTTCTCATCCTTGTCCTCCTCACCTGCCACCCATGTCCACCAACTCGCACACCCTCACAGAAACCTCACACATCTTGACGCTCACACACTCTCCAATGCCCATTTACCAATATCATGCAGATAATGATACTGATAATACCACAGCTTTCTACAACTCTACACTAACATCAGCTGTTGATGCAGCTGCCCCTTTCATTCATGGCAGAACACGATAAATCAACAGACAACCCTGGCACATAGACAAAACAAAAAATCTGCAGCGAGTATCTAGGGTTGCTGAGCGGTGCTGGAAGAAAATACACTCACAAGAAGACTACGCAGCATTCAAACAAGCATTTCTCAAATTTAAGTCAGCACTCACCAGCACTAAACAGAATTACTTAATTACCCTCATATCCTCTCTGTCCCATAACCCCAGGCAGTTATTCAACACATTTAACTCCCTACTTCGCCCCCACACACATACTTTGTAAGGGAATAAAGAAGTGTTTTTTTAGTATTATTGTTGGCTTGCTTCTACATATGATGAGCCCCCAGGCTATGGGGTACGGGTCGGTGCTGTCTCTCTGGGGCATCACGGTAGTCGTGTCCCGGTCCCGTGGCAAGGGATCAGTCCAAAAAGTGGTTATTTACAAGGGATTTGTCGTGACGCCACCTGGGGTATGTGGTTAGTAGAATCATTGCTGCCGTATTCCTGCTGGGGACGGTGACTTAGGGCAGCATGGATAGTAAGCCCTCCTCGGGTAGGGCTGAGGGTCCCCAGGGCATGAGCAATGGTATTGGATGGGGCTTTGTAAGGGATCGTGAATCACACAGTCACTTACTTTGCTCTCCGCCGTGCTGGTAGTCCTGGGTTCCGTGGAAGCCGGTCATGTGATCGGGGCATGCACTGATTACATCACACTGCTGTGCCAATCACATGACTGGCTTCCACGGGACCCAAGAAGTGCGGAAAAAGCAGGGAGAGACGGAGGCAAGCGCCAGAGAGGTAAGTTGAAAGTGTTTGTTATTTTAGTGTGCAGAGCCACATGGAGGGGACATACACAATGATGGGGGGCTATATCCAGGATGGGGGGGACTGCAAGCACATGTGATATGCCCACCCTCTGTTCATACCTCAGCCCGGTTCAGCACCAAGGTGATGGACAGCGGATGCAGTGCATATTACATGAGGCTAATGTGCTGGAGCATGTGATCTCCCGCTACCTCTGCAGCCCGCAGCCAGCCACTTCCCTCCTTACAGCACAGAAAGCAAATTTGAATTACAAGATACACCCTCCACTTTCCCCCAAAACTTGGGGAAACAAAAGTGCATTTAATAATCCGAAAAATACAGTATATATAAATATATAGTTATTTTACATTTCTAATGATTGATTCCAATACTGATTATTTTTTAATCTCAATTTATTATCAGTGCCCTTTTATGAGTTTTAGTATGTAAAATAACGTACAAATCTCAGAATCAGTAAGACAGAATTGAAGATAATTGGTTTCTAAGAGCCTGATTTTTTTAGACATTTTTTTGTTTCTTTCAATTTTTGTTAGCTTCAAATGTCAGCTGGATACCCAGTTTCTTTATTGGAGTAGGATTATGAGCAAAGCTCTGCAATGGCTGTGCATGATGTGATAGAAACTAGCAGACAACCCCCAGGCTGCTGCGAATAACATTTCTCATTAAAACTTTGTTCTATGTAAACCACTGGTAAGGAAAGATCATGAACTAGTTAATAGAAGTCATTTGACAGTGACTTGTAATAGAGCTCTAAAACATGTAAAATAATCCCTGCTCAACTGTCAAGGACATTTCTAGCAAAATATAAACAAGCAAACACAATCATTTTGGCTGAAATTGGATGATCATATGTATTCACAAAAGGCTAAAGGACATGCTCACACACAGCCTCAGTTTACAACATAAAAATGTGACTTCTGGGAAACATATTTATTTGGTTTGAAATTTCACCATAGGAAGTCAGCCGTATGGGAACATACTGTACCTTCAATTAAATGTCTTAAATCGTAACCGCCGTTTAAATTTGTTTTTACCAATAATGTAAAGCAAGTCATTTTAATAAAAATTGTATTAAGATTCATTAGAAAATTCTGTCTGGTTGCCATTCATAAACCTTCCACAAGATGTCATCAAGCTGTTTCTGTGCCACGGCCGTCTTCACAGTGAACACGGATATGTGAGGAGATAATGGAGAGGGGGTGTGGCCTACACTGCTGACAGCAGCTCACAAAGAGGCAATGTATCACATTACAGCACAGAGCTGACCAATGTCAGGATGTAAACTCTTCTACAAACTTTACTCTTCTGTCTCCACACAGCAATCTCTGTTAACCCTTTGTCTGCTGGCTCCCCACACAGCTCACTGCCAGCCTGCTCTCACCCCCACACCGACAGAAACATTTTTAGGAGCACAGAAAAATGTGATAAAATCAGTCATATGGCACAAAAAATCATTGTCTTAGCTGCTATGTGACTGGTAATTGACAACCAGTGTAGGATTGTATTTTTTTTTTTCTTTCAATTAAATGACATACACTGTGTTCCAAATTATTATGCAAATGTTCTTTTTCTCTGATTTTCCTAAATGATCAGTGCAAATGACAGTCAGTGTAATAAAAGTCATCACCACAGCAAGCTTTGAAGGATCCTACACCTTGAGGTTTGAGGGACTCCAGAGGCACCAGCAGCTTTAAAGGAACCAACCCACCCCCTAATTGAGACCCCCCCACTTATTAATATCAGTTCTCTACACACAGCACATACATGTCTGCAATGATTTTTGCTAAAAAACTGTTTTTAAACCTTCAAAGATAATTGATTTTGAAAGTTTAATTCCATGTACGATGGGCGTTTATCGTGGCAAAAGCCGAGATCTGATGCCAATCATCCTCCCGTCTCCCCTCGCAGCATTTATGGACAGCCCTTTGTTCAGCGTCACTGCCTGGTGCACGGGCTCGCATGCCCGTGCACACGTCATCATCTACAGCCGGAAGCGAGCGCGCGCTCTGACTTCCTGCGCTCGGCTATGGAAGACAGAGCGCGCGCGTCGCTTCCCGGCTGTAGATGATGACGTGTGCACGGGCATGCGAGCCCGTGCACCAGGCAGTGACGCTGAACAAAGGCTGTCCATAACTGCTGCGAGGGGAGACGGGAGGATGATTGGCATCAGATCTCGGCTTTTGCCACAGATAAGTACCGCCCATCCGTCCATTCGGTTTAAACTTTCAAAATCATTATCTTTAGTTTTAAAAAACAGTTTTTTAGCAAAAATCATTGCAGCACATGTATGTGCTGTGTGTAGGGACTGATATTAATAGTCCGGGGGGTCATTGGGGTGGTTGGTTCCCTTTAAATATCTGTTTGCTGGTTTGTAAGGCCTTTTTAGCAGCTCCTCTCTTAATCTGATGAACTTCCCAGTCAGAAGCCTTCCTCATTCTGCCTTTATCTGCACAAACACATCTGTTCTCTGAATCAGCCACAAATCTTTTCACAATACGATGATCACGCTTAAGTTTTCGTGCAATATCAAATGTTTTCATCCCTTGTCCAAGGCACTGCACTATTTGTTGCTTTTCGTCAGCAGAGAGACCCTTTTTCTTTCCCATGTTACTTGAAAAACTGTGGCCTGCGTAATATTGTGGAACACCCAGTTTTCCCTTTATTGGGCTCACCTGCCAAACTAATTATCACAGATATCTGAGATTGATTTCAATGATCCAAAGAACCCTGAGACACAATACCATACTGCACACCGCTGACAACCGAGCCACCGCACACCGCTGACCACCGAGCCACCGCACACTGCTGACCACTGAGCCACTGCACACTGCTGACCACCGAGCCACCGCACACCGATGACCACCAAGCCACTGCACACTGCTGACCACTGAGCCACTGCACACCGCTGACCACTGAGCCACCACACAGCGCTGACCACCCAGCCACCCACAGCACTGACCACCCAGCCACTGCACACTGCTGACCACCCAGCCACCGCACAGCGCTGACCACCCAGCCACCGCACACTGCTGACCACCAAGCCACCGCACACCACTGACTGCACACCGCTGACCACACACCGCTGACCACCCAGCCACCGCACACCACTGACCACTCAGCCACCGCACACCGCTGACCACCCAGCCACCGCACACCACTGACCACCCAGCCACCGCACACGCTGACCACCCAGCGACCGCACACTGCTGACCACCCATCCACCGCACACCGTTGACCACCGAGCCACCGCACACCACTGACCACCGAGCCCACCGCACACCGCTGACCACCAAGCCACCGCACACCACTAAGCACCGAGCCACCGCACACCGCTGACCACCGAGCCACCGCACAGTGCTGACCACGCAGCCACAAGCCACTGCACACTGCTGACCACCCAGCCACAGCACACTGCTGACCACGAGCCACCGCACACCGCTGACCACCGAGCCACCGCACACCACTGACCACCGAGCCACCGCACACCGCTGACCACCGAGCCACCGCACAGTGCTGACCACCCAGCCACCGCACAGCGCTGACCACCAAGCTACCCACAGTGCTGACCACCAAGCCACCGCACAGCGCTGATGACCCAGCCACCGCACAGCGCTGACCTCCCAGCCACCGCACAGCGCTGACACCCAGCCACTGCACAGCGCTGACCACCCAGCCACCACAAAGCACTGACCACCGAGCCACCGCACAGCGCTGATGACCCAGCCACCGCACAGCGCTGACCTCCCAGCCACCGCACAGCGCTGACCACCCAGCCACCGCACAGCGCTGACCATCCAGCCACCACACAGCGCTGACCACCCAGCCACCGCACACTGCTGACCACCCCCCCTCCGGCTCCATCCTGCCCCGACCCCCGCCACCATCCTGCTCCTCCGGCTCCATCCTGCTCCTCCGGCTCCATCCTGCCCTTCTCCCTCCATCCTACCCAGCTCCTTCCATCCTGCCCTGCTCCCTCCATCCTGCCCCCGCTGTTCTTGCCCCCCGCCTCCATCCTGCCCCCCACCTCCATCCTGCCCGCCGCTTCCATACTGCCCCCCTCCGCTTCCATCCAGCCCCCCTCTGCCTCTATCCTGCCCCCCCTCCGCCTCCATCCTGCCCCCCTCCGCCTCCATCCTGCCCCCCCGCCGCCTCCATCCTGCCCCCACGACACCATCCTGCACCCCCCCGCCAGTTAGCGGTCATGTGACCGATCAGCTGATCGGTTTCCCAGACAATGACAGGTCCTAAAGGCCTGTAGGACCTAGAAGATGGAGGTGGAGCGAGTCGGCGGACAGGTGAGTATCCTCACTGAGCATTTTTTTTACTTTTACTGTGGAGGAGCGGGGGGCCACGGGGAGTGGAGTATCGCCATATACCATAGTGCTGCTATACATGTACTGCAATGTATCGCCATATACTATAGTGCTGCTATACATGTACTGTAATGTACCGCCATATACTATAGTGCTGCTATACATGTACTGTAATGTACCGCCATATACCACAGTGCTGCTATACATGTACTGTAACGTACAGCAATATACTATAGTGCTGCCATACATGTGCTGTAATGTACCACCATATACCATAGCGCTGCTATATAAAATATATATATATGAAGTTCACTCACGTTGACTGAACAAGTTCTGTCAGTCACAGTATGTCAACTACATACATATTCTATAATACCCGATGCGTTAGAATCGGGCCACCATCTAGTTACAGCATAATTGCCAGTGGGGGATGTAACCCTATCCCATAATGCATTGCGGCACTGGCCGCAAGGCCACGAACTGCTCATCCGCAAATGCGCAAACAAAGTGACACATGTACACTGCACCTGTCAGCACCACTAAGCATACACAGATGTTCACTTCACCGCATTCCCAATGCAATAGCATCGAGCTTATTTCTAGTATTATATATTTGATACATTTAATTCCAGTGTTATTTGTTTTAAAACTGGAGCTCGAAATACTAGTCTTGGTAGTATTTTCCTATAGTATTCAGCCTCGACATTTACTACTACTCCGACTACCATTATTGTGAATGAATGAAAATGAATTCATTAAGATGCTCGGAGCATAGTAAAAGACGTCTAGAACATATTGTTTAATAATGATTCTGCAAGAAAAAATGTTCACTAATTAAAATGTTTCCTTATATTATGTTAGTACCCTATTAATGTGGAACACAGTCTAGTGACAAACGAAGTGGCATGACGTTAAATACACAGGTTAATTTGTTACTTGTCATAAGCATCAAATAGAGCAGAAAATACGTCATGATGGCTTCTGTAACAGCTTTTTTCCTTTAGAATGAAATATTGATTCTGAACACTAGAAATAATTAACCATATAAGAATTAGAGAACACGATACAAAGCTTTAGTGTCAACTCATCTTCAACATAAAAAATTCTATACATTTCTAAATCATTTCATGTGTGGGCACCCTCACCGAAAAAAAAATCTGGATGGGTAGAGCGTGTTTCTCAAATCCCTGGTAAAAGAGACACCCAGCTACAATCAGGACACAACTTACCTATTGAATAAACTGTCAGCAATCGGTCCTCTACCAGAAGGAACCATCCTCACCACCATGGATGTGGAATTTCTGTACAGCAATATCCCACACCAGGATGGATTAAATGGCTGCAAAACCTTCCAGGAAAACACAGGGATTGTTGCTAATTCTGTGGTGAAGCTTACAAAGTTCATCCTCACGCACAACTATTTTGCATTTTACGACAACATGTATGTACAGGAGACTGGCACAGCAATTAGAAGCAAAATGGCACCACATTATGCAAATCTTTTCATGGCCAAGCTTCAAGGTGACTTTTTATCCTCTTGTCCTATCAGGCCTATTACCGTTATATCGATAATATTTTAATAATCTGGACAGAGTCTAAGCAACAGCTGAAGATGTTCCATGAACACTTTAATCAGGTTCATCCCACTTTCAAATAACAGTCAGCTACTCCTTAACTGAAATCAGTTTTCTGGACACGATCATCAAGCTAAGGAACAATGAAGTAGTGATGAGGCAACACCTAATTGTTCGAATTTAGTTCCATTCGCCGAATTGGGGTGTATTCGATGAATTGTTAGTCGAATGTTCGTCGAACACCATCGAACCCCATTGGAATCAAGGCAGGCTACACCAAACACATAGAAAACACCTTCAAAAGGTGTCCAAAAGCTGCCAACCCACTCAGAATAAACAAAAATCACCAGGAAAAGTGACAACAATCTACCCACAGTCAAATGGTCTCATGGCATAGCATGGGTGCATGAGACATGGTCTGCAGCAGCCTGCACACTTTTCCAAAGCATTTCAAAATAGAACGTGTTTAACATTCACCAAAAATTTCAGATGTGAGTGAAATTGAATTGACAAATAGATGAGTTACAGGAGAAAAGTGGTAGTAGTTTTCTACATTAAGTAAAAAGAGGTGGAGGAGAAAAAGGAGGATGAGACACAGGTATAGGCATGTCACATCCTGCTCAAATCATGTACCACACAGCAAGGGGACCCCAACAAGAGTCCTCACTCTTCCCAAAGGGTCAGACCACAGCAAATGGCATCAATTGTCCCAGACCAAAAATTGCTGAATGGCCCAGCCTGCCTGCACGGCACAGGGTCTGGAACAGGACCTGGCCTAGCATTTCAAGGTTAAACATTGTTCAGCAACTATACGTTTTGTGGAGTATTACAAGAAAAACTAGAGAGGTAGGTCAGGGGCCTGTTTAGGCCTAGTGGGCAGGATAAACTGAAAGCTCATGCAAACATTCTCAGCAATGTTATGCCCTGCCACACACAGGTGGGACAACTATAGGTTTCGTGGAATATTACCGAAAAAACTAGTCAGGTAGGTCAGTGACCTGTTTAGGCCTAGTAGGCTGGATAAACTCAAAGCTCATGCAAGCGCTCCATCAAAGTTATGCTCTGACACACACAGGTGGGACAACATTCAGTGTTTTGGAGTGTTACAGGAAATAATAGAGAGGTAGGTCAGTGACCTGTTTAGGCTTACTGGGCTGGATAAACTCAAAGCTCATGCAAACACTCCCATCAATGTTAAGCCCCACCAAACAGAGGTGGGACAACTATCATTGTTATGTAGTATTACAGAAAATAATAAAGAGGTAGGTCAGTGACTTGTTTAGGCCTACTGGGCTGGATAAACTCAAAGCACTCCCATCAATGTTATGCCATGCCACACACAGGTGAGACAACTATAAGTTTCGAGGAATATTAGAGGAAATGATAGAGAGGTAGGTCAGTGACCTGTATAGGCCTAGTGGACAGGGGAGATTAAGCAAACCATGCTTTTAAGGGCCCAAAAAATGTTCATGTGTATACAACACATTTGCCAAACACAGGTTTGATGTCCAAAACCAGTTTATGCAAACAATAAGAGAGATGCTTACTCATCCAGGTGTCTGTGATGAAATGCACCCTGTCACACGCAGAGTTTCTCAAGGAAGTGGTGATGTTGTGTGCAACATGCTGGTGTAGCACAGGCACAGCTTTCTTCGAGAAGTAGTGGCGACTGGGTATCTGGTACTGGGGCACTGCGATGGCCATAAGGTCTCGAACATGCCCTGTATCCACCAGCCAGTAATGCAGCATTTCCATAGCCAACAGCTTGCAGATGGTGAAATTCAACCTCTTAGCTTTGGCATGGGTAGGAGGAAATGGTCTTTTACTTGTCCACATCTGAGGCTGCCTACTGTACTGAGACAGAGTTGAGTAGGGTGTCCCAGAGTAGGGTGTCCCAGACAAACTGCTGGACTGTGAGGGAGGTGCAGGTGGAGATATTATGTCGCGTTCATTAAAAGGTGGTGCTCTCGATGTCTGACAGCGCTCAACACCAGCAGGTGTTTCCACTTCTAAAACAGCTGACGACCTGTCAATAACACTGGATGTTGCAGGTGAAAAGGTGGAAGTTCTGCGGCCAAAAGCCTCAGTGACAGCTGTCTCCACAGTTACAGAGGATGAAGAAGCCACAGATGCACTTGATAAGGTAATTGTTCATGCATGAAGTACTCAAACTATTAATTTTTTTGGCTTCTACTCAGATTTTGTTTACAAATTTGGCAGATGACATGAGTTAGGTCCTCCTTTGCTATCTGAAAAAAGGCCCAGGCTTGTCAAGTCTTAGCGCCCATGCGACCTGCAGAGCTACTACGGCTTCTGCACAAAGGCAGAGTTGTGGCTAAAGATGCAATTGTTGACGTGCTTCCAGGACTCAGTCTCTGTCCTTGAAGCCGCAACTTTACCTCATCACTAGTATCCTCCTCCACCTCCTCGGCTAAGCTCATCAGCTGCCTGCCTGTGGGTTGACAGTAAGTGGGATCTCAAACTTCATCATCACCCTGTGTATTCTCACACTCGTTGTGCTCAGAGCCAACCTCTTCCTGCCCTGAGCACAAAGTCAGATGTCAGTCCAATCAGGTATCTGAGTCTCATCATCATCTGCCTCATTGTCTCCACCATCAGGGGTTACAGCTTGGGAATGAGGGTCTACATTATGCTCGGACCCTTCTTCATCTGGGCCTGGATCTGACTCACAATGATTTTGGCCATCAGTGCAGATCATTTCCTCGTCTTGACTCAATGAATCTTTGGAGCAGACCTCTGATTCCCAGGCTATAGTATGAGTAAACAGCTCTGCAGACTCGCCCATCTATGTTAACCAATAGTTAGTAGGGCGGCTGGAGACTTGTGAGCTGTGAGAGAGCAACTGCAATTGGGGTGACACCTCTGAGGACTGGAGTGTTTGTGATGTTGAAGTTGAGGTGGAGGAGAGCCTACTTGATGAAGCGCTTGATATCCATTGCAGCACCTGCTCTTTTTGGGCTTCATCTACAAGTTTTAGCAATGCTTTGCTGTATCAGAAAGGTATGATAGCAGATCGTCTATGAAAAGAAGTAGACATTTTAGTTTGGCTTGAGGACGGCATTTGTTCAGCAGATGTTTCTGTTACTTTAGCACGTACCCCATGGACACAAAGATTTTTACCGTTTTCAAAATTCCTATTCCTCTATGGATGTAAAACTATGGATGTAAAACTAGCAGTGCTGAGTGGCCAAACAGTGGTACTACCCTAAATAGGTTTTGGTAAGTAGGTTTGGGCAGATGCAATACAAAAGTGTTTTCTGTGCTGTGTGGTGGTAGATTTCAACAGAACACTGAATCACAGCTACCTAGTCAAACAGTGGTACTACCCTAAATAGGTTTTGGTAAGAAGGTTTGGGCAGATGCAATACAAAAGTGTTTTCTGTGCTGTGTGGTGGTAGATTTCAACAGAAGACAGGACCTATCCAAACACTGTTACTAGCCAAAAAGGATTTGCTTGGCTAGATGCAGTAAAAAAACGGTAGTAAACACAGGCGATGTAGCATTCTTCACACCAGTGCTACCCAAGTGCCTGGAACACACAGCTACTAGCCAAAAAGGATTTGCATGGCTAGATGCAGAAAAAAAAGGCTAGTAACCACATGAGGTGTAGCTTTCTTCACAAAAGTGCTACACCAGTGCCTGGCACACACTGCTGCTAGCCAAAACATATTTGCTTGGTTAGATGCAAAGAAAAAAGGCTAGTGAACACAGGATGTGTGGTTTTCTTCACAACAGTGCTACACCAGTGCCTGGCACACACTGCTACTAGCCTAAAAGGATTTGCTTGGCTAGATGAAGTAAAAAAAAAAGGCTAGTAAACACTGGAGGTGTAGCTTTCTTCACAAAAGTGCTACCCAAGTGCCTGGTTCATACTGCTACTAGTTAAAAAAGATTTGCTTGGCTAGATGCAGTAAAAAAGGCAAATAAACACAGCAGGTGTAGATTTCTTCACAACAGTGCTACACCAGTTCCTGGCACACACTGCTACTAGCCAAAAAGGTTTTGCTTGGTTGGATGTAGTAAAAAAAAGGCTAGTAAACACAGGAGGTGTAGCTTTCTTCACAACAATGCTACACCAGTGCCTGTCACACACTGCTACTAGCCAAAAATTATTCTATTGGCTAGATACAGTAAAAAAAGGATTGTAAACACAGGAGGTGTAGCTTTCTTCACAACAGTGCTACACCAGGGCCTGGCACACACTACTACTAGCCAAAAAAGATTTGCTTGGCTAGTAGCAGTAAAAAAAAGGCTTGTCAACACTGGAGGTGTAGCTTTCTTCGCAAAAGTGCTACCCAAGTGCCTGGTTCATACTGCTACTAGCGTAAAAGGATTTGCTTGGCTAGATGCAGTAAAAAAAGGCTAGTAAACACAGGAGGTGTAGCTTTCTTCACAACTGTGCTACACCAGTGCCTGGCACACACAGCTACTAGCCAAAAAGGATTTGCTTGGCTAGATTTGGCCAGATGCTGTAAAAAAGAGCACTGGAACAGACCTGCCTGACACACACTGCTTTTAAGCCCTAAAAAGGGCTATTCTTGGAAGTAGTCACTAAACTTACTATCTATTTAATTTGGAATTAAATCGCTATCGCTATTTGAAATTGACGAACATGTTTGATCGATCATCGCTCATCTCTACAATGAAGTACAGACATCCTTGTGCCGGAAGCCAATTGACCATCCAACTTATCTTCCATAGGACAGTTTTCATCAAAAACACATAAAAAACTCTATTGTGTACAGTCAGGCCATCAGATACAATCAGATATGTTCCAACCCTACAGATATCACAAAGCGATCACTGATTTCAGGGAGACCAGTCAAGGAAAATACGGCAGGCAAAAGTGCTGAAATACAATGAAATCGTAGGTGCATTGCCCCCTGGGAATAACGAATATGCAATTAGAGTCTGTGGAGCCTCGTTTAGGAGTCTCAAACACGGAACTAGCCTGATATCCCTCCAGGGAAGGACCTAGCCATGGGGTGGCTTCTTGCGGAAACAACCATAACCACCATATTAAATGGCCCTTTCAGTCAATATTCAACTCTTTTATGAATTTAAAGATATGACAAGGGAATTACCATAGCCAGGTATCCATACACAGACAGCTATTTCGGGGGTTTGCCCCTCATCAGTGTGGAGTAGGATTCTGGCTAGGTGGGAGCAATGCCTGGTATACAAACATCACGAAGAGATGACTGTTCTCAGGGAGACCAGCCAGGCAGCCGACCAAAGCGCTCAAAATGAGGCTCCACAGACTCTATTTCCATATTTTCAGCCCTACAGATAGAGACAATCACCTTAAGGGCCTCAGAAAGGCCTTTTTGAATTAGGGCTACCATCCAAGAGCAATTGAAAAACAGATTACAAGAGTAATTAATACTCAACGAATATCAACGAATATCAAAGAATTATCTCCTGCATTACAAAACTAGAGAGGAAAACAACTGGGTCCCTCTTGTAGTCACCTTCAATTCAAATCTGGAGGTGTTAAGAGGAGCTGCACGGAAACTGCAACCACTCCTACAAAAAGTTAAATCAATATTTCTGGACCCCCTACTTCTGTGTTTTAGACAACCTCTGAATCTAAAAAGCATCATTGTTAGAAGCGCCCTGTCCTCTCGAACAGCAACAGGAACCTTTCACTGCAACCAGAACAGGTGCAAAACCTGTCCATTTATAATGACAACGGACAAGATAAAGATTCCCAGCACAGATTGGGACTACAAGATCGCAAGTAACTTCAGTTGCACCACAAGCAATGTGGTGTATTTGATTATATGTACCAAATGTCCAAAAGGTGGTATGTACGTAGATGAGACAGGAAAAAAATTCAGAACAAGAATGAATTCTCACCACCACACAATAAAAGAAAAAAGTATGGACCTACCTGTGGAGAAGCATTTTTGTAGCTCTGACAACAGTGAAACTAATAGTAACATAGTTTTTAAGGTTGAAGGAAGACTTTAAGTCCATCTAGTTCAACCCATAGTCTAACATGTTGATCCAGATAGTGATGGGCGAGTCCTAAATTACTCGGAATCGCTTGACTCTAGTGAGTCCGAGCCCGGGACTCGCTACTCGTTGCGAGTCTAGCGAGTCCAATGTTAATGAATGGGGAAGCGAGTAATAGCGAGTAATGTGCGATTTACAAATCGCAGATGTCTCGGAAAGCGCTCGCATTGCCGTTTTGGAAACCCCACTCGCAACAGTTTTTGCTGCTGTGTCCGTGTCTGTGGTTTTTATCCAAATTATATGATAACAAGTGAACAAGAGACAGGGTTTAATAGGGATATTGTCCCATCCCTGTCTGTAATGTGTGTTTTATAGACACTAGGTGTGGGAGAACACTTTTTTGTTATTTTAACAAATATTTATTAAAGGTTATATTTTAAAAGTGCACCTTAAGTAAGAAATGTGTCCGTGTCTGTGTAGCAGCACACTAGTCCCTGCAAAAATTATTAAGTGAGCTCAAGTAGTCGCACAAGTAGGTAGCGTACGTGCTATTTGCAGCTAGGAGAGCAGCAACGCACTGGTCTGCCACAGAGAAAAGAAAACTGAAGGGGTTATTATGACCCAAAATCTATCAGGGGCAAAAAAATAGGAAATAGTACCTCAGCTAAGCCTCTGACTTCAGCTATTAGGACAGCTGAGTGAGTAAGCTAAGCTATGAGGTCAGTCCTGTGTGCACTGTAAGGCTGCACCTCCCTGCCTGCCTGCCTACAGTCCTCTACACAGTACTCCTCTGTCCTCCTGGTAGCTCTCTCAGAAGAGCTGTTTGGGTTAAATATAAGGAATTTTTAAGTTTCCCTACACTGACTGACACTCCCCATGATCTGCTCCAGCATCTACCTCACCCTGCACTAGGTCAGATCTCACAAGAATGTGGAGAAAATGGCGGTGGCAAGGCTTATATACAGCCTCGCCTCTCATACATGATATAGGCATCACAATGGACAGAAGCCAATCATAGTCCTGCCACAACCAACATGGCTGTGGCATTACTGAATATGATTGGCTAACATGCTTGTCCATCTTCACAAGTTTTCTGACCTAACACGCTAGGCTGTCTCGGAAGCTTTGTCGGAACATAACAGATTCTGCATTCGCGAGTCCCGAATACAGTATACAGGACTTGGATTTGTAGACTCGCTCAGACTCGCTGCTGACAGCGGGTATCCGTGAAGCGGTGCGATTGTTTAAACGATTTGGGGAGATTCAAGCTACATAGCGATGTGATATAGCGAGTCTAGCGAGTGAGAAAAAGTAAACTCTGACAAAACTAGGATTGCCATTGACTTGCATTGGACTCTTTACTGTGCGAGTAATCGCTGGGAAACTCGCAAAGTACTGAGTCCTGCGAGTCCCTTACTACTCGCCGAGTACCGAGTCCTAGCGAGTAGACTCGCCCATCCCTAGATCCAGAGGAAGGCAAAAAAACCCCATGTGGCAACACTAGCTCCATATTGGGGGAAAAACTTCCTTCCTGACTCCAGATATGGCAATCAGACTAATTCCCTGGATCAACGCCCTATCAAGAATCTAGTATATATAACTGGTAATATTATAGTTTTCAAGAACGGCATCCAGGCCCTTCTTAAATGTTAGTAGTGACTCACTCATTACAACATCATGTGGCAGAGAGTTCCATAGTCTCACTGCTCTTACAGTAAAGAATCCACGTCTGTGATTCTGATTAAACCTTCTTTCTTCCAGACGTAGAGGATGCCCCCTTGTCCCCGTCTCAGGCCTAAGAGTAAAGAGATCATTAGAAAGATCTCTGGTCTGTCCCCTCATATATTTATACATTATTATAAGATCACCCCTAAGCCTTCGTTTTTCCAAGCTAAATAACCCCAAGTTTAATAACCTGTCTTGGTATTGCAGACCCCTTAGTCCTCTAATAACTTTGGTCGCTCTTCTCTGGACCCGCTCTAGTTCAGCTGTGTCTTTCTTATACACTGGAGACCAGAATTGTACACAGTATAAGTGTGGTCGCACCAGTGACTTGTATAGAGGTAAAATTATGTTCTCCTCATGAGCATCTATGCCTCTTTTAATGCATCCCATTATTTTATTTGCCTTTGAAACAGCTGCCTGACACTGGCCACTAAATGTGAGTTTGTCATCTACCCACACACCCAGGTCTTTCTCAGTGACAGTTTTGCCCAGTGTTTTACAATTAAGCACATAATTATACCTTTTGTTTCCTCTGCCCAAGTGCATGACCTTACATTTATCCCCATTAAAGCTCATTTGCCATTTATCAGCCCAAGCTTCTAGTTTACATAAATCCTCCTGTAATATAGAATTGTCCTCCTCTGTATTGATTATCCTGCAGAGTTTAGTGTCATCTGCAAATATTGAGATTCTACTCTGTATGCCCCCTACAAGGTCATTAATAAATATATTAAAAAGAAGCGGGCCCAACCCTGACCCCTGTGGTACCCCACTGTTAACTGTGACCCATTCTGAGTGTGTTCCATTAATGACCACCCTTTGCTTCCTATCGCTAAGCCAGTTTTTAACCCACTTACACATATTTTCCCCTATCCCCATTGCTCTCATTTTATGTATCAACCTTTTGTGCGGCACCGTATCAAAAGCTTTTGAAAAGTCCATATACACCACATCCACTGCATTTCTTTGGTCCAGTCCAGAACTTACTTCTTCATAGAAGCTTATCAGATTAGTTTGACAGGAGCCGTCCCTCGTAAAACCATGTTGATATTGGGTCATGAGGTTATTTTTCTTCAGATACTCCAGTATAGCATCTCTAGGAAAACCCTCTAGGATTTTACCCACAGTAGAGGTTAAGCTTACTGGCCTATAATTTCCAAGTTCAGTTTTTGTTCCCTTTTTGAATATTGGCACCACATTTGGTATATGCCAGTCCTGTGGTTCAGACCCTGTTATTATGGAATCTTTAAAGATTAAAAATAATGGCCTATCTATAACAGTACTTAATTCCTGCAGCACTCTGGGGTGTATCCCATCCGGGCCCGGGGATTTGTCAATTTTAGTGATTTTTAGACGATGCCGTACTTCTTGCTGGGTTAAGCAGGTGACATTTAATTGATAGTTTTTGTTATCACTGATCATATTGTCTGTCATGGGATTTTCTTGTGTAAATACTGTTGAAAAAAAGTCATTTAGCATATTGGCTTTTTCCTCATCCTCATCCACCATTTTACCCAGATTATTTTTAAAGGGGCCAACACAATAATTTTTTAGTTTCTTACTATTTATGTAGTTAAAAAATATTTTGGGATTATTTTTACTTTCTCTGGCAATGAGTCTCTCTGTCTCAATCTTTGCTGCCTTGATTTACTTTTTACAAATGTTATTTAATTTTCTGTATTTATTTAATACCTCATCACTACCTACTTGCTTTAATTCCCTAAATGCTTTCTTTTTGTCATTTATTGCGCCCCTTACAGCCTTATTTAGCCATAGTGGTTTCCTCCTATTTCTAGCATGCTTATTCCCATAGGGTATATATTGTGCACAGGCTGCTCGTTTTAAAAAGTAACTTTAAATCCCAGAAAGAAAGAAGAATTTGGGAATACAAATTGATAACGACTTTTGACACACTCAAAGTAGGATTGACCGTTTTGCATGGTTTCATGTCTTTGTACATAAATTGAAAGGGCATTTGAGTGCATCGTATCTTTTAACAGACTTCAGTTTGAGCTTTGACACTTCTTATGTGAACTGTTATCAGAAATGTCCAACAGTGGCATGTATGTAGGGAAGACTGGGCAAAAAATTCAGAACAAGAGTGAATTGTCATAACCACTCAATAAAAGAAAATAATATGGACCTACCTGCAGCAAAGCATTTTTGCAACCCTGAACACAACAGTGAAACTGAGATGAATCTGCACATTTTAAAAAGCAACTTCAAATCTCAGAGAGAGAGAATAATTTGGAAACACAAATTGATAACGACCTTGGACACATTCAAAAGAGTATTAAATGTTTCACATGAATTAATGGGTGTTTATGTAAAATGAAAGGGCATTTGGGGATATCAGATTCATGCGTTTTTTATATAAAATAAAAGGGCATGTGGGGATATCACATCTTGCAACAGACTCAGATTAGAGGACTATGACCTTTTGACACTTCTTCCTCTTACCATACAATTTTGGTTTCACTTTCCCAGCTCCTTCTCCTCCCCCCCACTAGCCTGACTCTGCTTTACATCACCTGCCGTATTTACTGCACCATCTCATCCTGTTTAAGTATAGTATATACGTATGTGTCTTCAGAATCTGTGTCATTATGAGCCTGACAAAGGGGCCATAGTGTTCCAGAAGCTTGCTATGCTTACCATCTTTTCAGTTAGCCATTAAAAGGACTCTCAGATTGCAATATATCTCTCCATCACAAATCATTTCATCCCTGTTTTGGGACAAACCATTTATCTAAAGATATATAAAATCTAAAAATATGTCTGTCTATACCTCCTATCTGTGAACCCTAATTCTACTGCCAGCTGCAGCTTTCTCCTGGATCGCGGCAATACCAAGCCCCATAGAGAATTCATGGGGCTTGCCGCAAGTGTACCGCAAGAGCAGCCATTAGGCGGCAAATGCAGTTTTCTGTCCAGATCTGCCGGATCCGGACAGAAACGCTAGTATGAAAGGCCTCTAATATGTATTTTCTTAGCAGTAATGCATGTCCATATTCCTATATTTGTTATATTTAATGTTTGCATTTCTTAGCATTGCAAAGTGCAACAGTCTCTTTGTTATTGTATATGTCATGCGCAGTATGGACTTACATGTTAAGAAGGGCAGTCAAGTTCCTTATTTAAATTATGCACTTTTTTTCATTAGCATAACGTAATTTTAATTCTCAATTGGCAGGTTCCTACCCACCTATAAATAAGAGGATTTTTTCTACCCAGAGAGAGGCTTTAGCTTAGGTATGGACCCAGATATTACAGCAAATAGAAAGAAAAGAAAACTACAGAATGTGTTCAATTTTTTTTATTAATCTGAATAATATGTAAAAATTACATTACAAAATAATGAACATTGAGAACCTCATGGGGAATACGCACACAGTCTATGTAAATTGTGGGGGACAAAAGATAGCAAACAAAAATTAAAAAGGGGGCATTGGTTGTATAAATAAAGGGGGCCCACCCGGATGGCAAATCATCTATACAGATATCAGGTACCGTATATACTCAAGTACAAGCCGACCCGAGTATAAGCCGAGGCCCCTAATTTTACCCTCCAAAACTAGGGAAACTTATTGACTCGATTATAAGCCTAGGGTGGAAAATGAAGCAGACTCTCATCACAAAATACAGCCCCTCTCATCATGATAAATGGCCCCCCATTACTGGTATATAATCCCCCATCACTAGTATATAGGACCTCCATCACTGATATTCAGTTCCCCCCCCATCAGAGGTTACATGCCCATCAGTGGAATACAGCCCCCCCTCAGTGGTATATACAGGCCCGCCATTAGTGGTATATAAAGGCCCCACCATCAGAGGTTACAGCCCCCATCAGTGGTATATATAGGCCCCCCTCAGTGGTATATACAGGCCCCCCATCAGTGATATATACAGGACCCCATCAGTGATATATACAGGCCCCCCATCAGTGCTATATACAGGCCTCTCCATCAGTGATATATACAGGCCCCCATAAGTGGTATATACAGGCCCCCCATCAGTGGTTTATACAGGCCCCCCTCAGTGGTATATACAGACCCCTCTATCAGTGGTATATACAGGCCCCCATCAGAGATTACTGTTCCCATCAGTGGTATATACAGGCCCCCCTCAGTGGTATATACAGGCCCCCCCCCCTCAGAGGTTTATACAGGCCCCTATCAGTGATATATAAAGGCCCCCCCATCAGTGATATATACAGGCCCCCCATCAGTATTATATACAGGCCCCTCCATCAGTGGTATATACAGGCCTCCCATCAGTGGTATATACAGGCCCCACATTAGTGGTATATACAGGCCCCAGATCAAAGGTTACAGCCCCCCTCAGTGGTATATACAGGCCCCCATTAGTTGTATATACAGGCCCGCTTCAGTGGTATATACAGGCCCCCCAAAGGTATGGTATATACAGGCCCCCCCAGTGGTATATACAGGCTCCCCCCCAGTGGTATATACAAGCCCCCATTAGTGGTATATACAGGAGTGGTACATACAGGCCCCCAGTGGTATATACAGGACCCCCAGTGGTATATACAGGCCCCCCAGTGGTGGTATATACAGGCCCCCCAGTGGTGTATACAGGCTCCCCTCAGTTGTATAAACAGGCACCCCCCCAGTGGTATATACAGGCCCCCCAGTGGTATATACAGGCTACCCCCAGTTGTATATACAGGCACCCCCCCAGTGGTATATACAGGCCCCCCCAGTGGTATATACAGGCTCCCCCCAGTTGTATATACAGGCGCCCCCCCAGTGGTATATACAGGTCCCCTGTAAAAGAATAGCTTTCATACTTATCCTCCTCGCTGTCACCGCGCCGTCCTCAAATCTTCTTCCTGCTTCTACCCGGCGTCATGTGAACAACGCAGAAGCAATGACGTCATTGCGGCTGCGCCGGCCGGGTAGTAGCAGGAAAGAGACCGGAGGACCACAGTTACAGCCAGGAGGATTAGTATCAAAGCTATTCTTTTAGAGGTGTGCTGCAGCAACGGGGGACCTTTATATACCCAAGGGGGGGAGGCACCTGTATATACCACTGGGGGGGGGCGCCTGTATATACCACTGGGGGGGAGCGCTGACATAGTGCAATGTAATATGCACCCTCCCCCTGCCGCTGATGGACAGGGGGATGCAGTGCATATTGCATTGCACTAATGAGCGGCCCCACGTGACCGGCTGCTCCTATTGCAGCCTCCCCCCGCCTGCTCCAGCCCCTGGACATCGTCCCCCTCCACTCTGAGCCGTCACTGACTCGAGTATAAGCCGAGGGGGGCATTTTTCAGCACAATTTTTGTGCTGAAAAACTCGGTTTATACTCGAGTATATACGGTATATAGTATTAAGGGGAATGTAAGTAGAAAAAAGAATATAGGCACAATGGTCATGCTATATTTTTTACTTACATTCCTCTTAATACTATATACCTGATATCTGTATAGATGATTTGCCATCCCAGTGAGCCCCCTTTATTTTTTCCCCATTTGGTTTTCACAATCTATAATTTTGTAATATTTGTATGTTATTCAGATTAATAAAAAATATTTTACATTTAACACATTCTGTAGTTTACTTTCTTTTTGTTGTAATATCTTTGCCCTATCTGACTACAGATACTATACTGGACTATTGCAACACCTACCTCAGCTCCTCACTGCATTGTTCGGTCCAGTGCATTTATTCATTAAATTTAGGTCTCAGTCTTGGGTGTGAACGATTTGAGTGGAAATGCTTAATTTGTATAGGACCTCTTAATGGGGTTGTCTGATCAATTTTAGTAATGTAAATAGACATATCATTTTGTGCACTTACTAGTATAAGTATTGGAAGTTCTTCTGCTCTTGTTTACTGTTAATAAAATGTTAGTAGATTGTTATGTATGTGTCCAGACCAAGAAAATGATATTTTTCAATTGGATGTCACTAAATGACAGGTCTGGTCATATGCTAATCTTTTAAAGCACCACTCCAGCTCTGTTCTTTTTTTTTCACTGCTGGAATGGTGCTTTTTACTAAAGGTCCCTGCCTTTAGTAATATACTCAGCGACTATCTTCATCTTTTACTGATGCTGCTCCAGTTCGGCGTCGCCATCTTGTGATCGCAGATTCTGACTGGCCAAAGGTCAGCAGTTAAGAGACCAGCTCCCAATACAAGTCTAAGAGAGCCAGAATAAAGCCAGATCAGGGGTCCTATAGACGAGCATTGAAGAGTGACATCTGGCTTGCACCATGAAACATTGGAGAAGCCAGCGAGTCACAAAACTGGAGAAAACCAATAGGAGCAGTGGAAGATGAAGTCGTCAGAGGGTGAGTATTAGACAGGCGGCAGGGGATGTAGAGTTAAAGCACCACTCCCATGGTGAAATAAAAAGAAATTCTAGAATGGTGCTTTAACTGCTATTTTGACAACAAAAGCACAAATCCTTATATATTAGTAAGTGACATAAAATAATGTCCCTAACACATCTCTTAGAATAATTGTAAAGAAAACAATCCCTTTATCTTCAATAAATATAATATGTCAGTCTGTACTCCACATCTCTTCTAATCCCTTCCCCTATGTACTGTATTTTTCACCTTATAAGATGCACCGGATATAAGACGCACCCCAAATTTGGTGAAGGAAAAGACAAAAAAATATTTTTACTTGTATATGGTATCCGTCTTATAATGCCAGTGTCCATCTTACAATCAGTATATAAGATGGGGTGCGGGGCATGTTGATACACAAGGCACTCCCCATGCTGGTACACAGCCTGCCATCCTGGTTCACAGCCGCTCATGCTAGATATGGCCCCCCATGCTGTACATAGCCCCCCCACGCTGTACACTGCCCCCCATACTGTGCACAGCCCCACATTCTATACAGTGCCCCCAAGCCTTGTACACAGTCCCGCAGCATGGTACGCAGCCCCCAAGCGTGGTACAAAGCTCCCCATGCTATACACAGTCCACCATGCTGTACATAGCCCCAAACCTGGTACACAGTCCCCCATGCTTTGATGTGCCCCCCAGCCTGGTACACTGTCCCCCATGCTGTACCTCGCCCCTCAGCCTGGTACAAAGCCCCCCATGCTGTACACAGCCTGGAGAAGTGAGCATGAACCTCCATTGCTGGGATAGTCATTTCTTTCCATGCAAAAAGATGCATGGAAAGCACTGACTACTCACACAGGCTGCAGCCGCTGATCTGTGCCCCCGCTTTACGCTCCTGTATGTGCTGCTTCCCCGCTGGTGATGGACATGGGGATGAAGTGCATATTACATGAGCATAATGAGCAGGCCAATGTGATCACAGCCCTCAGCTGCAGCCCATTACTGACCTCCTCCAGCCCCCCGTACACGGTGCCAGAGCCACACCCCTCTCCCCTACATCACAGCTATTAGCTTTGGATTATAAAATGCACCACCCCGAAATTTTGGGGAACAAAACTGAGTTTTATAATCTGTATACAGTATATAAGATATATTTCATGTAATGGGCGCACTTTTTTTAAATTTTTTTAAGAATCTACTAAATGTACTGCCTACGTAAAGCATACACATAAGACATCCACCAAAATATATTCTATATGATGAGAAATAAAAACAACAATGAAAGTGTATTGCAAGGGGATAATAATATCAGTAAACTTTCCATGCTCTATATTTTTCGATTGTAAATTTATGAAATTGAGATTCGCAGTGTTCCAGAGATGATATTGATGATTCAATTTTATGCCTCCGCATTCTCTTTGTTGAATGGCAAAAAGCTGGTGGTGTTAATGGAACATCATCCTTACTATGTTCTGTACCTCCAGGCAGAATATGAACAAATTGTCGAATCTGCCAGTTCAAGCTTTATAATAAAAGGAACATTTTATTTTCAGATTTCAGTTTTTTTTTCCAGTTTGTGAAGCTTGTCGTCATATGTCAGCTAGACAATATCAGATGCTACTAATATTAAAGGCTGCAAAATAGTTAAAAATTGTAATTAATATAGTTGTATTCTGTCTTTAATTCTGAAACTCACAGATCTTAGAAGGCAAATCTATGCATTTTCTATCTGTTGGACCCAATAAATAGAAGAAGATCTTGAAGACAGTGACCTTAATGTAAATATTATGTAGGACCTAAAATTTGAGAATAAATGTCAAAATCCAATAATGTTCATCATAAACATCATACAGATTAATTATAAATCTTGTGCTACCTACTAGGCTGTTAGCTGAAGTCCAATAATGGTGTGACTTTATACAGAATACCCATGTAATGTCTATTAATGAAAACAATAATTGTATAATCCACAAATTAAAAGTTTATAAATGGGGAAATCCTTCCCTTGGAAACATAAACTATAATCTCTATTACCTCACTAATGGTAATTCATGCACAATTTTACTTGCTAAATGTCATAGGTCTTTAAATCAAAGTTGCAATGATACACCATAGGCGACAAAATAACTGAAAAGAAACGAACAATTAATAAACTTCATATAATCCTCATGAATAAATCAAGTGTACTCCCTGGGAAAAGACATTTCCCCATTAAATTGTGGATGCCATTAACCACCACTCAATCCTTAGTCCCTATGTCTTATACATATGGTAATTCAAATCAATATATCATATATCTTCAAATTACCTATACTTGCTGGGGCAGGCTTAAGTGAAGAGCAAGGTAAAGGGATCCTGATAATGAACCATACAAAAATAATAAAAGTTCAATGTAAGCTAGCCTGCACTGCATAAGTAAATAAATGCATAAGTATACATAGTACCTGTCTCAAGAGAAAAGGAACGCGTGGTCTCGCCAGGCTGTGCTGAAGTGAATAACTCCCGGTGAGTAACGCTATTATATCATGGCATGTGACATAATATCCGCTGATGGGATAGCGGTTCAGTGCGCATGCGCAGAAAAAGAGAGGATGTGTACATAAACCATAGTGACACAACGTTCTGGTCATTACTATCATGGCAGTTATGATACAGCCATTTATCCAATAGCAGGGTTTAGTATCTCATCTGCAAATAAATCAAAAGAGAGGAAGTATGATGAAAACAAGGGGGTTATATGTTAACTATAGTAATAATCAATCCATAGGCATGTTTCTAACAAGTAATGAAAGAATTATTAAAGTAGTAATGCTGTATTACCCATAAAAGAAGGGAATATGACCAAAAGATATATTATTTTGTATAACCCCTAGGGATACTGCTGGGAACCTACATCACCATAAAAAACTCATAGGGCAGCTATACAACAGTATTATTCCGCCCTAATCTTATACTCCCTATTTAGGCCCCGGGGTTCCAGGGTCTGAAGCTCATGTATCCAGCGGGACTCTAGGTTCAAGAGTTTCTTGACCCTATTTCCTCCCCGTCTGGATATTGGAACATGATCTATCACCTGAAATTTCAGCTGAAAGATAATATGCCCCTTGGAAATAAAATGAGCTGGTAAAGGCAGTAATGTTTTGCCACATCTAATAGTGGACTTATGTTGGTTAATGCGGTCTCGGACATGCTGGGTGGCTCCCCAACATATCCGAGACCGCACGGGCACTTAATCAGATAAATCACGTACAAGCTATCGCATGTGTAAAACCCTTATAGATCTTGCCAGATCGTGGATGAGAAAATGTAACACTCTTGTTCACATTATTGCATTTAGCACCACCAAGATACGGCTAGGTGCCATTCCGAGATTATCTAAGTGTGGATTGTATTAATTTAGGGTTGCTTGGGCCAATATCTGCACGTACCAACTTATCCTTGATATTGGGGGGCGTTTAATACACAAAATCGAGGGATTCCTAAACTCCTTAATATCAGGGTAGGACTCCCGTAAAATGTGCCCGTGTGTAAGAATACTTTTATTCAAAAGAGGGCTAAAGGGATAATAAGTATGTACATAAGCCACTCTAGGTTTTAGTGTTCTACTATGTTTCTTTTTATTCCATAGTATGTGTTCTGGATAACTGTTTTCCCAAAATTTTTAATCCATCTCAAGTTGTCTAGTGGTACAAACTGATTCTGAAGAAACAATACGTTTACCCTCTCTAATTGTGAATGAGGTAATGCTACCTTAATATGCCTGGGATGGCAACTTTGATAATGCTGTTGCGATCAGTAGGCTTCTGATACAGGTCCGTGCTGATCATACGGTCCTTAGAAATTTGAACCAAGTTGTCCAAAAAACTGATTTCTCTATAATGTCAATTCAATGAGAATTTTAATCGTGGTAAATAACTATTCAGATCGGAAACAAAGGATGTAAGGGATTCATGATCACCTCTCCAAATCAAAAAATGTCATCTATAAAACGATTCCAAATGACAATATGAGACTGAAACGCAGAATGTACATACACGTATCGTTCTTCAAATTCTGCCACAAAAATATTGGCATACGGGGGTGCCACGTTTGACCCCATTGCGGTGCCTTGTTTTTGTACATAGTACCGATCTTGAAATAGAAAAAAGTTATTATAGAGAACAAGCTTGAGGGTATCGATACAAAATTCTTGTTCCAAGTTATCAAATGTAGAATTTTTCTGTAAGAAACTGGTGACAGCCACAATGCCCTTGCCGTGCTCAATTTTACTATAGAGTGAATTGACGTCTAATGTGACTAATATGCATCCAGTAATATCAGATAACTGCATAATCTTATTAAAAAAATCTGTTGTGTCACGATCTGGATTTAATCACTAATGGTGTCAAAATTTTCTCTAATACGATGGCCAGAGGCGAGAGGATGGACTCAGTGGATGCCACTATGGGTCTGCCCGGCGGATCAACAAGACTCTAATGTATTTTGGGTAAAAGATAAAAAACGGGAATAATCGGATTCAGATTAATCATAAATTGTGTCAACCTCCCATCAATTACATTAAGTGATTTATATTTATCAATATGTTGACGAATTTTTTGCAAAATGGATAAAGTGGGATTATGTGATACCAGAGTATAAGTCTCAGTGTCATTGAGTAGTCGCTGTACCTCAGCTAAATATGAAGTCTTGTCCATCACAACGACAGAGTTCCCCTTGTCTGCCGGCTTAATTATCAATTTATCATTGTTTTTTAGATCTAGATCATTGAGAGCTCGAGACTCTTCTACTGTAAAATTATTTTTCAAATGATATTTCCCTTGTTTGATATGTCCTAGAGTGACTCCCATGTCCCTCTGTACCAATGAAATAAAAGTCTCGATCGGATGATAATGACATTGCGGGGAAAAATTACTCTTATTCCGTAAGGACAAATTATGTGATATAAAAGTGGGAACATCAATCGTAGTGTTATGAGTCATCATATGTGGCTGTTGAAAGAAATGAGCTTTCAATCTCAATGATCTAAAAAACACAGGTACTAAGGTACACAGGTAAAAAGACAGGTACTATGTATACTTATGCATTTATTTACTTATGCAGCGCAGACTAGCTTACATTGAACTTTTATTATTTTTGTATGGTTCATTATCAGGATCCCTTTACCTTGCTCTTCACTTAAGTCTGCCCCAGCAAGTATAGGTAATTTGAAGATATATGATATATGGATTTGAAATAACATACAGTATGTGTAAGACATAGGGACTAAGGATTGAGTGGTGGTTAATGGCATCCACAGTTTAATGGGGGAATGTCTTTTCCCAGGGAGTACACTTGATTTATTCATGGGGATTACCGTATATACTCGTGTATAAGCCGAGTTTTTCAGCCCAAAATTTGGGCTGAAAAGTCTCCCCCTCGGCTTATACACGAGTCAATACGGGTGGGGGCTGTGTCCGGGGCTGTGGAGGCTTCAGGAGGCGGGGGGGGGGAGCTGCTGTATGAGCGGCCCCGTCACGTGGGGCCGCTCATTAAATATGCACTGCTTCCCCTGTCAATCAGAGGCGGGGGGAAGCAGTGCATAACTAAATATATCCCCCCCAAGTGCTGGCACTTGCCCCCCCTTGTAAGGGCCCCCCCCCCCCGATGGTTATATTACCATTCCGGACTTCTGATCCGCGCCGCTCCTCGGTGCTCCTCGCTGCTCCGTCCGTCTGCTACATCCGGATCTCCGGCCATCGCAGGCATGTGACGTCATCGCGCGACGGCCGGGGATCCCGGATGTAGAGACGGACGGACGGAGCAGCGAGGAGCACCGAGGAGCGGCGCGGATCAGAAGTCCGGAATGGTAAGAGAAGCGGGGGGGCCCTTGCAAGGGGGGGCGAGTGCCAGCATTTGGGGGCTGCTGGGGACCCCCTGGGGGCCGCTGTGTACCCCCAGGGGGCTGCTGGGGACCCCCAGGGAGCTGCTGGGTACCCCCTGGGGGCTGCTGGGGACCCCCAGGGGGCTGCTGGGGACCCCCAGGGGGCTGCTGTGTACCCCCTGGGGGCTGCTGGGGACCCCCAGGGGGCTGCTGTGTACCCCCTGGGGGCTGCTGTGTACCCCCGGGGGCTGCTGTGTACCCCCAGGGGGCTGCTGGGGACCCCCTGGGGGCTGCTGGGGACCCCCTGGGGGCTGCTGTGTACCCCCAGGGGGCTGCTGTGTCCCCCAGGGGGCTGCTGGGGACCCCCAGGGGGCTACTGGGGACCCCCAGGGGGCTGCTGGGGACCCCCTGGGGGCTGCTGTGTACCCCAGGGGGCTGCTGTGTACCACCAGGGGGCTGCTGTGTACCCCCTGGGGGCTGCTGGGTACCTCCTGGGGGCTGCTATATGTACCCCTAGGGGCCTGCTGTATACCACTGGGGCTGCTGTATACTACCACTGGGGCTGTTATATACTACCACTGGGGCTGCTGTATACTACCACTGGGGCTGCTGTATACTACCACTGGGGCTGCTGTATACTACCACTGGGGCTGCTATATACTACCACTGGGGCTGCTGTATACTACCACTGGGGCTGCTGTATACTACCACTGGGGCTGCTGTATACTACCACTGGGGCTGCTATATACTACCACTGGGGAGGCCTGTATACCACTGGGGGGGGCCTGTATACCAAACTGCTGGGGGCTGTATACCTGTGCTGGGGTCCACCCTCGGCTTATACACGAGTCAATAGGTTTTTCCAGATTTTTTGGGCAAAAGTAGGGGGGTCGGCTTATATACGGGTCGGCTTATACACGAGTATATACGGTATATGAAGTTTATTAATTGTTTGCTTCTTTTCAGTTATTTTGTCGCATATGGTGTATCATTGCAACTTTGCTTCAGAGACCTATGCCATTTCACAAGAAAAATTGTGCATGAATTACCATCAGTGAGCTAATAGAGATTATAGTTTATGTTTCCAAGGGAAGGATTTCCCCATTTATAAACTTTTAATTCGTGGATTATACAATCATTGTTTTCATTAATAGACATTAGGCTACATGAGTATTCTGTATAAAGTCAAGCCATTATTGGACTTCAGCTAACAGCCTAGTAGGTAGCACAAGATTTATAATTAATCTGTATGATGTTTATGATGAACAATATTGGATTTTGACATTTATTCTCAAATTTTAGTTCCTACATAAAATTTCCATTAAGGCCACTGTCTTCAAGATCTTCTATGTCATATGGAGGTAATACTCATTTTGAAAAATAATATAATTTTTTTTTTTGTCCCTAGAATTACATTATGAGGTATATGAGGGATACTGGGTTAAAAAATTATTTTTCATTATAGTATTGTGAGTTCCATGTGAGAAATATCTATGGACATAAGTAAGTGGATAACAGGGATAGATGTTTTTTCCCTATTCTCTTGTATTTATTTGCAAATTCATTGTTAATGTAATCAATGATGTGTATTGATGTCTGTTTTTATTTTTCATAATGCGGATATTCTTATGATTGATAAAGGTCGAACGAGACTGAAACGTTTCATTTGATTGACAAGAACTTGATTCACAATAATAGACTTCTTGAATCTTAATACCTCTACTGTGCGCCGGAATTATTTTTTATTTAAACCAATGTTTAACCCCTTCACAACCAAGAGCGTAAATGTACGCCCTTGGCCCCCTACCTCCCTTTGATGTGAGCTCACGCACAGAGCTCACATCATCCCCCCATACATCAGCTGATCTGATTACCTGACATGTGTAGCTAACAGCACCAATCGGATCAGCGATCCAGTCAGCACCATCAATCCTTTAGATCATGCTTTCAATCACCGACAGCATGTTCTAAAGTACAGCGGCAGGGATAATGCTGTTCCCTGCTGGCATCGGCAGCTCTGTGATGTGAAACAGCCCTCGATACAGTGCCATGGCAGCACAGGGTCAGCTGAAGGTCCCGGAAGCTGTCATGAATCATTTTCTGCGGACGATGCCTGAGCTGCATCACTGTCAGAAAGCGGTCATTTGTGCTATGCAGAGAGATGCTGAAGCAGCTCTGCATAGCATAAGCAATCGCACAGTGCTGTGCCGAGGTGCCCTAAGGGGTGCAGTAAAATCAATTAAAGTTTTTTAAAAAGTTTTAAAAAATATGAAAAAATAAAAAAACACCAATTTCAAATCACTCCACTTTGCCCCATTGAAAATAAAACTAAAAAGACACATATTTGGAATTTCCGCATTCAGAAATGCCTGATCTATCAAAATATAAAACCAATTAATCAGTTCTGTAAAGTATGTAAAGGAAGAACAAGTCCAAACGCCAAAATTACGTTTTTGTTTGTCGCCACAACATTGCAATAATTTGCAATAACGGGCGATCAAAACATTGCATCCACACAAACATGGTTACTATTAGAAACGTCAGTTCAAGATGAAAAAAATAAGATGTCACACAGATTCCAAAAAATGAAAATGCTATGGGTCATGGAAAATGGCACAAAAGTGCAATTCTTTTTCTTTTAAAAAAATTTTTCACCACTTACATAGCAATAAAAGTACCGTATATACTCGTGTATAAGCCGACCCGTGTATAAGCCGACCCCCCTACTTTTGCCCCCAAAACCTGGGAAAACCTATTGACTCGTGTATAAGCCGAGGGTGGACCCAGCACAGGTATACAGCCCCCAACAGTGTGGTATACAGGCCCCCCCAGTGGTAGTATACAGCAGCCTCCCCAGTGGCATATACAGGCCCCAGCAGTATATACAGCAGCCTCAGTGGTAAACAGCAGCCTCCCCAGTGGTATATACAGGCCCCAGTGGTATATACAGACCCCACCAGTATATACAGCAGCCCCAGTGGTATATACAGACCCCACCAGTATATACAGCAGCCCCAGTGGTATATACAGACCCCACCAGTATATACAGCAGCCCCAGTGGTATACAGGCCCCAGCAGTATATACAGCAGCCCTGGGGGTATACAGCAGCCTCCGGGGGTATACAGCAGCCCCAAGGGTATACAGCAGCCCCCAGGGGTTATACAGCAGCCCCCAGAGGTTATACAGCAGCACCCAGGGGTTATACAGCAGCCCCCAGGGGTTATACAGCAGCCCCCAGGGGGTATACAGCAGCCCCCAGGGGGTATACATCAGCCCCTGGGGTATACAGCAGCCCCCAAATGCTGGCACTCGCCCCCCTTGTAAGGCCCCCCTGCTGCTTATCTTACCATCCCGGTCTTCTGCACAGCGCCGGTCCTTGGTGCTCCGTTCTCCATGCTCCCGTCCTCGCTGCATCCGGGACCCCCGGCCGTCGCACGATGATGTCATATGCCTGCGACGGCCGGGGATACCGGATGTAGCCGGACGGGAGCATGGAGAACGGAGCACCGAGGACCGGCGCTGTGCAGAAGACCGGGATGGTAAGATAAGCAGGGGGGGGGGCCCTTACACAGAGGGGGGGCGAGTGCCAGCATTTGGGGGCCAGATATGCACTGCTTCCCCCTGCCGCTGATTGACAGGGGGAAGCAGTGCATATATAATGAGCGGCCCCACGTGACGGGGCCGCTCATAGAGCAGCTTCCCCCCCGCCTCCTCCAGCCTCTACAGCCCCGACTACCGTATTGACCCGTGTATAAGCCGAGGGGGAGACTTTTCAGCCCAATTTTTGGGCTGAAAAACTCGGCTTATACACGAGTATATACGGTATACATGTTTGGCATCAACAAATTTATATTGACCCAAGGCATCATGCAAATACGTCAGTTTTATAATTTAGACAATATGATGAATAAAAAAAAACAATCATGTAATTGCACTTTTTTGCAATTTTACCCCACTTGGAATTTTTTTCTGTTTTTCTGTACACTATATGGTAAAATAAATGAAATGATTAAAAAATGCAACTCGTCCCACAAAAATAAATCCTCGTGTGTCTATATTGTCTGAAAAATAAAAAGGTTATGGCTTTTGGAAGCAGAGGTGGGAAAAACAAAAATGGAAAATCACCCGGGGGTGAAGGGTTTAATAAATTCTTTAAAGTGCCAACACTGTCATATGCAAGAGATTCATGCAAAATTGTTGTTGCGGGAGCAGCATTTTTGTGTCCGGTAGAAAAATCCAAATTGCCCCGGATCCTCCCGGACAGATGGAAACCGGATGGCAGATAGCTGCCATCCGGCTCCATCTGGCCCCTAGCATACTATGGGGCCAAAATCTGATCCGGGGCTGTCAGATTCACCCCTGACAGTCCTGGATCGGATCGTCTCATGGTGTGAAGCCAGCTTTAACTTAACCATTCACAAAAAAGTTTGCCTCATCAATCACTAATCTGAAGGCAATTGTCTATACTGTGAAGAAATGAGATGTGCAGCATCTGAAATAACGGATACTGGAAGCCTGTGCTAGCATTTCCTCTGCGGTGTTGCTATCAGTGTGTCCAAAGTGGGAGAAGAGGGTTGCATTGACAATCCAACACAATGGGCAGCATTCTGAACACATTTTATAAGTGGTCATAAACTTGTAAATAACTCATGAAAGAATAAAGTTACGTTAAAACCAAGCACACCATTGTTTTTCTTATGAAATTCTCAATCAGTTTGATGTGTCACATGACTCTCTTCTCATTGAAAAAAATAAAGTTGAATCCAAAATGGCTGACCTCAAAATGACCACTATGGTCACCACCCATCTGGAAAAGGTTTCCCCTTTCCATATACTAATGTGCCACAAACAGGAAGTTGATGTTAGCAATCATTCCCATTTTATTTCGGTGCATTTATATAAATGGCCCACCTGTACTTCTGGGAAATCCCTGTTTCAAGTGAGGTCTGGGGAACTAGCCTTTTACCTTATTGAGAGGAATCTGCCTACCGCCATAAAGAGAGAGGCAAGCTAGCGGCAGGCAGATTCCTCTCCATAAGGTAGAAAGTTAGTTCCCTAGACCTCGTCCTAGCCTCTTATACAGCCAGATCAGGACTCCCACACACTGCACTGATGAGGGGCATTCACCCCAAAACGCAGCATCTGCAGTTTAGGGTTCTGGTCTGGCACAAATCCTAAATAATATTAAAAGGCTTGTTAAAGAGTTGATTATGACTTTAAGGATTGCTACCCTTATTGAATGGCATTAGAGTTTTTTCACTTCCTCACTGAAGTGACAATCTGCATGTGTGTGTCTCTGTGTTGTGTGTGTCTCTTTGTGGTGTGTGTGTGTGTGTGTGTCCCTGTGGGGTGAGTGCATGTGTCCCTATAGGGTGTGTATGTGTGTGTGTCCCTGTGGTGGGGTCTGTGTGGTGTGTGTGTCTCTGTGTTGTGTGTGTCCCTTTGTGGTGTGTGTGTCCCTGTGGGGTGAGTGCATGTGTCCCTATAGGGTGGCCATGTGTGTGGATCCCTGTGGGGGATATCTGTGTGGTGTCTGTGTGTCTGTGTTGTGTGTGTGTCTGTGGGGTGAGTGCATGTGTCGCTATAGGGTGTGTGTGTGTCCCCGTGGGAGTGTGTGTGTCTCTGTGTTGTGTGTGTCTCTTTGTGGTGTGGTATGTGTCTCTATGTTGTGTGTGTCTCTTTGTGGTGTGTGTGTGTTCGGGTGCGTGGTGAGTATCCAATGTTGGGGCTGCACCTTAGCGACTATACACTTATGGTACCTTTACACGCCGCCACTGCAGGATGGATACAACCCGCTACAGGCTACAAATGTAGCTTGTCACGTCATTATCGCCCGTAGTAGCGGCGTCTGAAGACGGGACGACACAGCCGGCTACAGATACATCTGTATCCGTGCACTGCCCATAAACAGATGGCTACATCGCCGATTGTAGCGAGCTGTATCGGCGTGTGTAAAGCAGCTACAGAAGGGAACTCTGAACACCCGGCGATGTAGCTGCAATGTAGCTAAGGCGTGACCCAGGCTCCGTGTTACCGCGCCCCATCTGCGATCATTGGTGGAAGATGCTGAGTTACGATTTGTAGTCGCTGCATAGGGTGGTATATTTAAGGAGCTGACCAGTCACACTACACAATCGCTCGAGCGTCATGTATTAATCAGCCTCCTGCGATGCCTGCCCAATCATGATGTTCTTGCGTTGTCCTATCAGCGTACGGACGTCTCGTAATCCACAATTGTGGCACGCCTATGTGCTGTCCCTGCTGCACCATGTCCGCCCATATTAGCTTGTTGTAGCGGTGTGTAAATGAGGTACGATGAGCTACAGATGGCTACTTGAGACACCCGGCGATGTAGCTAGTTACAGATGTAGCGTAGCGTAGCGCACCTTGTGGCGGTGTGTGAAGAGGGTGCGTTGACCGTTTGTAACCGTTTGGGCGTGCTCGTGCACGTGAAGTAGCCGTTGGTATCCATTCTGCAGTGGCGGCGTGTAAAGGTACCATTACTGTTACTCTTTGTGTGCGTGTGGTGTGTATACATGTCTCTGTGTGTGGTGAATATCCCATGTTGGGGCCCCACCTTAGTGACTATATGCTGGTATATGTTGTTAGTTTTTGGCGCTGTCATTAAGCTCCTCTCATTCACAACTGTCAACTGGTAACTGTCACTTTTTCCCCATTATGTAGATAGGGGCAAAATTGTTTGGTGAATTGGAATGCGCGGGGTTAAAATTTCACCTCACAACATAGCCTATGACGCTCCCGGGGTCCAGATGTGTGACTGTGCAAAATTTTGTGGCTGTAGCTGGCAGCTGTCGATTTTCCTCCAACACGTTTCCATTCACTTTTTCCCCATTATGTAGATAGGGGCAAAATTGTTTGGTGAACTGGAACGCGCAGGGTTAAAATTTCGGCTCACAACATAGCCTATGACGCTCTCAGGGTCCAGACGTGTGACTGTGCAAAATTTTGTGACTGTAGTTGCGACGGTGTAGATGCCAATCCCGGATATACATACACACACACACATACTGTACATACATACACACATTCAGCTTTAGATATTAGATATAATTATATATATATATATATATATATATATATATATATACATCCCCTGGACCCACCGTGGTTTACCAAGGGGTAACTATGGGGGTGCCAGAAGCATCATCATGGGTCCATGGAAGATGGGGACAGAGTGGCAGGACCAGAATTGCAGCGTGCAATGGGCGCCACCATTTTATATGTGTCTGGATTCATTGAAAAGCTCTAACTGGTTGCAAGATGTTAAGACTTCAAAACAATGGCTACGAACAGACATCCGTGGCCATTGCTTTGAAGTCACGGATCTCCGTTGTTGGCCATTTTCTTGAAGTCTTAACCTCTTGCAACTAGGCACACCTTGTCAATGAATCCACTCCAGACACACAGAGCATGGCTGCACCCACCACACGCTACCACCACTCTGGCCCCATCCTCCGTGGACCCTTGATGCCTGCCTCTGGGATCCCAACTCCACCACCGCAACCCCCGTCCATCCTGGTAATTTTTTTTTTCAGATTCGGATTGGACCTCTACAGTTTGATAACCTCTCGCCACTGACCCTTGGTGTACTTCCATAATGTTTTGTGATCTAGGCAGAACAAAGGAGCTGAAGATGTTTGGATGTGTGGAAAGGTATTTTAAAACTGCCCAGCATGGATTAAGATTCACTTTCATTGGTGGGCAGATGAGGGTCAGTGCAAAATCAGTGTAATATTTTTTATTCATATTCTAGGGCTGTATCCATAAATCCTGTCCTCAAGACCCACCAACAGTTTGTTTTCAGGAGTTCTTTAGCATTGCTGGACTGTTTCTGCAAACAGGTGCTTTGATACAGCTCTACAGAGACTGGTAAACAAGCCTTAGGTATGGAAATTAAAGACACTACACACACTGCAGTTCAACAGGGCTGGCCAAGTGCAGTCCTCAAGGGAAAAAAAACAGTGCATGTTTTCAGGATTTTCTTAGCATTGCACAAGGTATTGGAATCATCACCTCTGCAAGTGATTTAAATTTTCACTTGTGCCAGGCTGAGAAAATCCGGAAAACATGCACTGCTGGTGGGTCTTGAGGACTGCAATTGGGGAACATTTTTCAAGGACCTAGAACAAGGGTTTCAAACAAGTGGTCCACAGGTTACACATGGCCTCCGAGGCATTTTCATGTGGCTCACAGTTACTATGGACCCCTAGGCAATCTTGGCCTGTATGACATCAGCTGCTCGCCTTTGATTGGCTGGTAGCTGGCATTGGTAAAGATGTATGGAAATCTTGACTTTGCACAGCACCTGCAAAACATATTAATTGAATCTGTCTACAAGAACAAACATTCAATTGAAAAAAAGTGCTGACGTCAGTGACCCCCTGGACAAAACCGCAATTGTTGAGGGGTCTGCTGTGCCTGTGCAGCATATGTGAAGTAAAGAGGATACTTAGTAGATGGATGATAGTTGAAATTTTTTTTATATGCATGTAAAAAGCAGAACAATAGGGGACATTACTACAAGATGGGACATTGCTACAAAAAGAGCAAGATGAAGGAACATTATACAGGATGAGGACCACACTTCTACAAGAATAGGACCAGGGTGGAGCATTGCTACAAGAATAATACCATGGTGGGATATTAATACCACAGGGGATTTGACAAACACTGGTACTAAGCCAAAATGTGTGGGTGCCTATATGTTGCCAGATGTGGCAAAAAATGGTTTTTAGCACAAGACTGGTGCAGATGATCACACAAGCACCATTGTACCACACAGGATTTTCAAAGCACTGGTACTAAGCCCTATAAAAAGCTATTTTAGGACGGAGTTACTAAACCTACTATCTATCTCTCTATTAATAAAGAAATAAAATCGCAAGCTAGCTATCTAAATAGCGCACACAGTAATAGCAGCATCGAGACTGGAGCAGCAAGACTGTCGCTGAGCTCTAACATTGGGAAAATGACGATGGGGGGAAATAGCTGGTTCTTATATGCCAAGAACATGTGACATACCCAGTCAATGGCACAAGCCCTTGTGTGCAAAAAGTTCAATTTGCTTTGTGGGTGCTGATTGGCTGCCAGACCAGACACCCCACAGTAAGTGCGGGAAATAAAAAAAAATAGAGACCTGCGCTTATCTCAGATAACCTCCTCCTTTCCCACCTGCTATTCTAGACAATGACTCCTTGATAACTTAGAACAGAAGCATTACTGCAAATGAACTAGTGCTTTTTGCCATCCGAACAATTACCGAACAAATCCTGATTTTCCAACTTTTTAGCAAAACGTATGGTTTCGAGGGGTCAAATGAACATTGCCAACTTAGGTCCATATTTGAAATTGGGGAACATGTTTGAGCAAAGTTTGCTCATCTGTAACCAAGATACCACACTGTATTGTTCCCTAACGTATAGCTCCTTACTTTTCTCTATTTGAACTATATGTACTGTACGGCTGTCAACCTGTACTAAATGAACTGTTAATTAATCTGCCTTTATTTCATGTACTCTACTGATTTCTACCTGTAATGTACTGTGCAAAAATCCATCTGTAGTACATACTGTGTAATTTATTTTTTTCCTTTCTACATGTAGTATACAGTTGTTGACCTGTAACTCCTCAACATTGTTTTTACTTCATCAAATTTCTATGTTGTGAACATTTAGGCTTTTAGGAACAGACAAATGCAAAAAAAAACGCACACTGGCATCACATTCTATGATGTGCCATATGTGTATTTTCTTTCTTCTGTGGTTTTAGAAGAGATAAATAGTAATAATATCCAATATGGAGCAATTTAATAACTGATACAAACAGAAGTAGAAGAATTCTACTATTAATTATTATGAGGTCTACATGGGTTCCGCGATTTGTTAATGACGGAACGCTGACTAACACCATAAAATCAATGCAATGGTCTATCAATGGATGTGTTTTGCACTTGAATTTTCTTTGTTCCTAAAAGCAAAACAATGCAAGTGTGACTATAGCCTATTTCTAGCAATTCCGCTTCCAATAGCACCTGTAAATAAAGCAAGATGCATTCAAGATATAAAATCCAATTTCTTTGAAGATTTTATAATAAATACAATTCAGATTTTTATTCTATTATAAATGAAGCCACTCAAAATAAGTAAAGTTGAATATCTCACTTTAGATTGCAGCTTGATGGTGTCCTCTGAAGGACAATAGGCAATGTATTGAATTTTATTGTATAAAATCATAAATGTTCAAGTGGGGATCCTCCAACTACTACTGACGAAGCCATGGATTGTTGATTATGTTTATACTAGAATAAAACTGGGCTTCAGCAGAACTGAGATTAAGTTACTGTGGCATTTTCATAGCAAGGTCAGTGAAGCATAAAGGAAATGCAATTGAGCTGTTATAAACCCTTACTTGTCTGTAATTGTTCATTACTTCAATATCTGCAATATAAATCGTAACCTTCAAGTAAGAAACAAAACCCTTCAATATTAACACAATGTTCCGTAATTGAACAGCATAGGGATGGGTCCAGTAACTTCCCAATTATTGTAAAATCTGAAATGATTTGGAATTAACCTGAAAGTTTTGGATGTATCCACTTTTGGAAATCACTATTAATTTACATAGCACTCTCGATATTGTAAAATGGATTATACAAGATTAAAATGTCTATACTCCAAAGGAAATGCAGAAAATGTCAATGCTCAAAAGTCAATTGTATAATTATATTTAGCTATATGATTTCAGCCTTCCTGGACAACCAAAAGCTACAAGGAAACATAAGGATGGACATTTGTATAAAATAATAGCAGAAATGTAATCAACAAATCTGCCACAGAGAACATAACCTAGGGGTATGTCGTCACAGGACACACAAAAGATATATCACAGCATAATCATAGTAGAAATGGGTGAACCGATCATAGCATGTCTATGTCTGCACATGTAAATAATTCACAATGATTGTGAAGATAACAAATTAAAAATACTAATGTCAACAAACACCTAATACATTGCAGAAATTTGAAGCAAATAGTGAGTCCGGTTTGACCATGAAGGTTTTTCCAAAATGCCTTGTAGCTTTCACATACAATCATAGAACCATAGAATGGTAGACTTGGTTAAGGAAGGTATGGGCGCACCACTGAAAATTACAACCGCTAGTAGAGAGAGGGTGCTCACCGTGCCGAGTGAGGGACAACACTATGGGGGAGAGAAGACAAGGCACATAAGGGGAGCAACACCAAAATAATGTGAACCATTATAAATTTTGAACAAATCTTTATTAATGTACGAATACAGGGACGACTCAAAATACTTAAAACCATGGGGGCCCCCCAGGTCAGTTAACAACAAAGCAGTTTTTGAAATTACAATGGCATTAGCATAATAGACCCAACATCAATGGTATAAAGGCCACAATGTGCAGTATAATGTGGTGGCATAAAGATAAATCTGGACTGACCATGGAAAGATATGGAAATGTGACCACAATAATAGGAATGGCAAAATGACAAGATACACAAAGCTTATTAAAGAACCTTTCAATCGCGGACCAGCCTGGTAGATGCCAGTATGATACCAATGTATGATTTTACATGACACTGTTATAATTAGAATGGTGATCAGATTAAATCAGTCCAATAGGGAGTATATGCTGCTGGCTGTACAGGAGTGTGCAAGAGGGAAAGGATAAGCAAATTATCAACACAAATAAGTCTCCCCGTACGAGTGTGAGGCTATAACAATATCCCTACATGCACTAAAAAATATGTATATTCAAGTGTAACCTTATACAATATAAATGCCAGGTGGTAGCCAGCGAGTTCACAGCAATACTAGAGACCTGAACACAGAAAGATCTATAGGCACACTACAGACTGAATTGCAATTGTGCCATACATGTGCCTGAAAAATAATAAATAATAGTCATAGCTCTGAAAAACGTGATCGGTACAATAGATCCTGTGTACATAAGGTTTCATGAAAGTGGTCAGTTGAAACTATTCCAAAACCATATAACATAAGCCAAACCATATATCATAAGCCAAACTCAGGGTTGAACAACAGTCAATAGTAAATTAGGTCAATAGTCACCACTGTGTCAGGGTACAGGAGGATAAAAGAGCCTGTCATTAAGGTGGATGGAATGCTGTCAGGACCCAGGGGCGCCCTGTCCCCACGCGTATTGCTGCTGGGGCGCAGCTTTGTCAGGCGAAAGTGCACGTATAGTACACCACTATAGATTAAATACCTGTATAATCCAGCTTAACCGGCCTCAGCTATGTGCAGGCCGAACGGCAGACCGAAAACATGTATGTGGTAGCGTGACGATTGCCAATGTGACCAGTAAGCATAAGCTGATGACTTCCGGTAAAACAGGAAGTATGTATCAGCGGTTCTGGTTGTCATGGAGAGAGAAAACAAACCATAAAGAGAAATAAAATAACGGCATGGATGGCCATGAACATAACAAAGTACGAGTATCACACCAGTTACCATTGTTTCAGTAATGTATGGAACTTATACAATACAACTAAAACCAAAATAAAATGATCTGTACAAATTTTGGTAGATATTGTATGTAGAAGTTTTGTACCAATTAGGGAGACATAGCAGGGTGATAGTAGATGGTCTGGTGGCTGACAACTCTGTATGCCACACAAGAGATGGTGCATTTATATTGTCAATACAAGAGAGATTAAGTGGCATGGCATATGACAGAATGAGCAAATTAATAGCCATTATCACCCAACAATGAATAAAAGTAGAGGCACAAAAGTGATTGGATAAAATAGCATATCATATGTAACTATAATAAGATGAATAGAATGGCATATGTAACTATAATTAGATGAACATATTATTAGCCAATAGGGCTAACCAACAAACAGAAAAGGTAGAGGCATGGCATATGGTCAAATTAAGTAGAGCTCCCACACCATAAACTCTATATACATTCTCAGCCAATCAGTTGGAGGAATGTGATCCTTGAAAACATATATTAAACATGAACATCAAGGAAGCAGCTTATGGTACAGATGGTAATACAGCAGAAATCTTATGGGTGATAAAATTGTCTAAACACTAGTAACTACCATAGGACACTAGTCCATAAACCAACATATGGAGTGCAATTGGCGAATAGTGGGTACAATGAAATGTTCATGTTTAATATATGTTGTCAAGGATCGCATTCCTCCAACTACTTTCATTTTTCTAGCCCAGTTATAGGACTTTACATTTCTCCCAGTTATAAACTATTTTATTAGTTGCTGCCCACTGCTCCAGTTTGTTTTGATCTTTTTGAATCCTTTCTCTCTTCCCTAGTATTAGCTATCACTCCTAGCTTTATGTCATCAGCAAATGTAATCAGTTTACCATCAATTCCTTCATCCTTTGATCCTTCAATTCCTTCATCATTGAGAAAGATGTTGAACAACACAGGGCCCAGGACAAAGCCCTATGGTGCCCCACTTGAGACATTCCATCAACTGGATGTGCAGCCAATTATGACCACTCTTTGGGTCCAATCACTAAGCCAGTTATAAATTCACCTAACAGTTGCCTTGTCCATTCTATACTTGGTAATTTTTTTAAATAAGGATAATATGAGATACTTTGTCAAATGCTTTGCTGAAGTCGAGATATACTATATCTACTGAGATTCTGTTATCCACCAAGTCAGTGATTCTGTCATAAAAGAAAATTAAGTTAGTCACATAGTCAAGCACAGCCAATCAAGGGGAATATCTAGAGATGAGCAAACGTTTGGAAGTTATAATTCGGTTCAGTTTGTCAAACATGCAACGTTCGACAAACAGTTTGACGAACTTCTGAACCCCATTGAAAACAATAGGAGGCAAAATCAAAACGCCTTAAAAGTGGCACAAAAGCTTCTAAACACAGCTCAAATAGGGACAGATACCAGGAAAAGTGCCATTTATTTCCCAGAGTTATAATGTTCATCATTGTCTATTATGGATGCTGGGACAATGCCTATCACAGTATTTTAAGCTTCAAGTGTAGGCATGGTGCTAACATAACCCTACAAAATTCAGGAAACAGACAAGGAGACCACAAAAGAGTCTCCACATTTCAAAAATTTAGGGCCCGATACCCCCAAAGTGGCATCAATTGGCCCACAATAAAAATTGGAGAAAGCGAGATCGATGCACCACATTGACAAGTATATCTACTCTGTCTACTCTACCACTTGGGAGAAAAAGTCCTTGGAGATCCATGACTTGTTTATCTTGATGAAAGGCTAGGGTCACACTTGTAGATTTTCCATGTAGTTTTCAGTCTTGTCTTTTCTGAAAAACGCATGGAAAAAAGCACCCATAGGCCCCAATGTAAAAAATGCATGCCCCAATAGCAAAAACGCATGTCTAAGGTCACACTTGGCATGAGTTTTCTTTAGTGCCTTAAAAAAAAAGCATGTGTTTCTGCATGCTTTTTTCATTTCAGCATGCGTTTTTTAAGGTGTCTGATGACACCCTGCATTTTTGCATGTATTTTTAAATCAGCACCCAAAAATAGTGCATGCACCATTTTTCGGTGCTGTTTTAAAAACGCATGCGGTTTTTTAACATGGGCCCCTATGGAACACGCATGCGTTTTTGGATGGTACTAAATGGTACTAATGTACCATGCGTTTTTGCATGCGTTTTTGATGTCAGCTACTCACATAAGTGCAAAAACTCATGCCAAAAACGCATAGCACTTTAGACATGCGTTTTTACTATTAACACATGCGTTTTTGCTATTAGGGCATGCGTTTTTTAACATGGGGCCTATGGGTGCGTTTTTACATGCTTTTTTAAAAACGCAGGTCTCCAAAAAAGCATGAAAAAAACGCAAGTGTGACCCTAGCCTAAAGTGCCATGTATATTTGGGATGCGTTTTTGTGCTTAAGTGAGGAGCTGTCTTAAAAAACGCATGCAAAAACGCATGGTACTATTGAGTACCATGCAAAAACGCATGGTACTATTTAGTACCATGCAAAAACGCATGCATTTCCCATAGGGCCCCTTATTAAAAAAACGCTTGCGTTTTTGAAAACGCAGCAAAAACGCAGCTTGTAGTATTTTTTGGTGCTGAGTCAAAAACGGATGCAAAAATGCAGGGTGTCAAAAAACACCTTAAAAAACGCATGCAGAAATGTAAAAACGCATGGAAAAAAGCATGGTGCCAAAAAGCATCTTAAAAAACGCATGGCAAGTGTGACCCTAGCCAAAGTTAAGTTGTCTACACTTTCAGGAAATATTCAGATATGCTTATTCATCAGGAGACCATAAGCAGTGCTAAAGACGCGTTCTGATGGAATGCTGGCTGCCGGGTGCTGGGCATGACAAAACCTCCAAGGTGTGACTGGTGAGCTCAGGCTACTCCTAGATTTTTGAAGCCCAATGAAAAAGAGTCCCCCCTGATGGCATCGATATTGAGCTCTAGATACTCCAGCACCCTGTCCAGTTGTTCACTGTGTGTCAGACTTGTACTCATTACTGGTTGAAAAAAATTGGTCAAAGGACTCCAAGAAATTGACTCTGACTCTTAAATTGCTGCTGATAATAATTCTACACTGATGACGACAACCCCAGTGTTGTAAGTGTAGATATGCCAGGCGTACTGTGTCCCTCACTGATATGTTGGTGAAAACAAGTCCTAAACTTGCCTACAAGCTTTTATTGATACTCCAGTATGCGTGTGTCCCTGTCCAGGGTGAGAAGCATATGGCTAAATTTACTCTTATACAACGGATCCAACAGTCTGACAACCCAGTACATGTCACTAATTTGAATTCAGATGATACGGGCATCATGTTGTAGATAGCCTTATATAAGCTGGACAGTATATCAAGTGTGTATAGCTTCTCATTGCTGGTGTTCTCTGTTGGGACCCAGGGCCTGCTCATTCCTTCTCATATCCACTTCGTTGACATCTGGTAAGGTTTTAATACTGCTATGTAAGGACAGTCCCAATGGGGTCACCTTGTCACTGTGGGATGGCTTGCACAATTTTTTTAATCAAAATAATGTCACCAAGTATCCATTTTTACTTTGATGCACTATGCATTTTATTTATTTATTTATTTTAGGGTATTTGCTGTGGCCCTATAAACATGCACCTACTGCATGGTGACATTTCTGTTCCAGTTCAGGTTTTGGTTCTTTATGTTTATTTGTAGTCATTGCAAGCTGAGGTGTGACCTGACTTATATGGGTTGGACATTATATTAAGTGTGTATAGCTTTCCATTGCTGATGTTCTCTATTGGGACCTAGAGCCTGCTCAAACCTTAATCATATCCATGTCATTGACATCTGGTAAGGTTTTGAATACTGCTAGGTAGGGACCATCCCAATGGGGTCACCTTGTCGCAGTGATATCACTTGTGCTTCTTTTGATCAAAATAATGTCACCAAGTACCCTATTTTTACTTTTATGCACCACACATTTTATTTATACTGTACATTTATTTTAGGGTATTTGCTCATATTTTTTTCTTGTTGTTTTTTTTGCAATTTTGAGGCCCGTGTGATCATGCACCTACTGCATGGTTACATATCTGTTCCAATTCGTTTGGTTCTTTATGCTGCAAATAGTGCAGCAAGAAGGTGCTCATAAGTCTGATGCATCAATGAGGCCAATGTCCTTATTGTGTTGGGTGGTGGGGAGATAACATTCCCGCTTGCTTCTTCCATTCTCTCCAGCCAACCTCCGACAACCGAAAGGGTAATCATTTTTTCCTCATCTCCTGACTGTTGTATGCTCATCACTTCATCCTCATACTCCTCAATTTGTTCCTCAGTTCCTGCTCTTCACCACCAGTTTGCCTGGTACTGTGAGCTCCTCTCTGTCACTCTACTTCACCTTGACATGACACCCAGCTGTGTGACGAGAGTCCGGGCCTTTTGAGATCTTGATCTCCTTTCTGCATCCTCCTCTTCTCCCTCCTCCTTTTCTTGTGGTACCATCACCTAATCCTGCAGACGTTTTGACCAGAATAGTGATCCTGATGACAGCATCGTCAGCGCTAACCATCTGAGTAGCCATTTCGAAACTGTGAAGAAGAGTGCAGAGGTGATTGATCTGTGCCCACTCTGGAACCATTATTTTCACCACATTGGGCTCTTTGAGTCACTGCATGCGTTATTACATACTGCAATAGGGCTTGTCACTGTTGGCACAGTTGCTTCAACATGTGCAGAGTGGAATTTCACTGTGTCGGCATATCACATATCAAATGGTTAACTCGTTGTCCAAAAGACCTCTGTAACTATGCTAGTCAAGCAGTAACAGGGTAAGAATGTCGGAAGTAAGCACACAGCGACTGTACCTTGTGCAGCAGCTCATCCAGGCCTGGATATTGGCGTAGGAATTGCCTGATAACCAAGTTGAGGATGTGAGCCATGCAAGGAACAAGTGTAAGGTTGCCTCAGTGCAGTGTCATCACCAGGTTTGCACCATTATCACACAAAGCTGCCCACAACTCCTCAGCTGTGTGTTTCACATCTCCAAAGCATTTTAATTTAAACACTGCTTAATTGGCATGAGAAAAAAAAAATGCTTGTCAGCATTGCCTTATGGTATAAAACTGGATCAAATGAAATCCAATTAAATATCAAGTAGCATTCATCCAATGTGTCCACTTGTGAGCAAGCCCTAATGGTACCATTACACATCGCAATATCGCAATGCAACATTGACAAAAAGTCACGTGGTGTGGTCATTGCAGTTGATATCGTTCGTGCGTTGTGTCGTGTAACAGGGCAATGCGACTGCAATAAATCGCAGGGACAATATTGCAAGAAGATTGTGCAATGCTTCAACCGTACGATATTGTATATGCGATGTGGCATGATTGTGCTGTGTGACGGTGCAACTACGATGTAGAACGCAACTACCTTATTCACTACAATGTACCCAGCGCACAAAAGGTGCGTACAACATCCTAGTTACGTTACCTGCCGATATCTCCCTATGTGACATCTCCTATGATATCTTGGACAAATGCCAAAAACGTGCGCGCTCATGTGAAATTGTATGCTATATCGGAATGATATTGCAACATGTAACGGTACCTTTACAGTCAGACATTGTCTAAAGTTGGATTCATTATAGTATAAATGCAGAGGGTTTAAAAAAATAAAAATAAAAATAGGCAAATTATGGCTTTAAGTTATCATTCAGAAAAAATAAGTGGAAAATCTTGCAATGATATATTTTTAAAAGAACAACGTGCAACTGGGTAAATAGAAAAAGAACAGTCAAATATCTTCTGTGTGTGCCTAAATCTAGTAGCATGGGTTTACAACTGCTCTTTGGTCTCTAATACTAGAATCAAATGCAAGACGAAATGCTGGTTGGCTACACATGAAATTGATGTCAGTTATTGACCCAACTTTGTCTTCTAAGATGCCATTTTGGATTTACTTGGTTGCTGTCTGATCTGTCCCTTAATTACTGGGACACTGTGCTTTCCCTTATTTCAGAGGTACTACTAAAGGTGATGAGGTCTGAACCACCAACGTAACCCTATCTCCTGAGAAAACCCTGGAATAACCCCCACTCACCACCCAAAGGAACAGGAAAAGAAACAAAAGATCACTGCTTAGAATCTGCTGCTTTGCCCCTGATAGCAGCAGGGAATGGCACCAGGTCAGGTGAACTTTACACAGCAGGGACTCAAACACCTCATCTCTCCAGGTTTGTCAAGGCAGTATGAGCTATCAGTGATAACAGCTGAAGGATCACATGAATACTTAAGAAAGGGTGGGAGTGGACAAAATCTGCAGCCTACCTAGCACTACCAGCGAAGAAATAACCCTCACTGTTACTGAAGAAATAAACACCAAAGTAAAAACAACACAAAAAGCTTTCAAACTCTCATGACAAATATCTCTGCCTGAGCTTTTAGACTTGAGATTTGCCACCCTATAACAATGCACTTGGTCCTTGCTTTGTAATTATGTCTATGTCTCTGGTTCTGACTCAAAATACCCATGTCTCTTCAATCACTCAGCCCCCACCAGTCATCAGCTACAATATGGAAACAACTAAGAGACCCCCTATGGTGAAGACCAAATTTCTGCAAATGTGCGAAAGGGTGAATAGCATCCAGTGGAAATATCTAAGTTATAAAGTAATTATATTTAGAGAAGGACATTTCTGATACCATCTAGACCATGTAGTTTATTTATTCTAGAAATAAAGATGCAAAACGTTTCATTATTCCTAATATATTAGGAAAGTAGTTGTAGTCTAAGCTGAAAAATATGCATTCATTAATTTCTATGTGCATAACTGCACCCTGCACACCTGCATTGTGCTGACTGCATAGACAATAGTATTTGATCAGCTGTTAAATTAACAATAAGCAGCATGCTACACCTGGGTGCTCCGCTAATGAGCACACAGAACAGCTGGCCATGAATTTCCCCGATTCTAGAAAAAATAGTGTTGTTGACAGCCAGAATGCTGCTTCTTCCAGATTACTCTATCTGTTAGTAAGGCATGTACTGCACAGGGAGCCAAAAGGACAGTGTGCTGTAATAGCTTGTATATTCTTAGATTTATAAAATCACAAACCAAGTAAATGTTGCATCATAACATTTTGCCATAGTAATTATTTATCGTTTTGGGAGAACATAATGTAAATGATGACTAAGGATGAGTGAATCTGCTGAAAATCCAATTCGGTAGATTTATTCAAATTTGACTGGGTAATTAGATTTACATCAAATTTATTACATGCAAATTGAATGTGCATTATTATGCTCTGAAGTCTGACCAGTTCAACTATGACCTACTCATCCTGTTTATTCCAGTAATGTCTTCACTGTCATCTTTAGCGCCTTTAGCGATACCTAGTCCGGCAAGATAGTGAATATTTAACCTATTTGTTTGAGTTCTAATTAATCTTTAGTCCTTTTCAGCCTTCCACAGTGGTTTCTGAAAGTATTCCCCCTGAACATGTTGGCATTTCTCATGTTCATATACCTCACAACCTGGAATTTCAATTTTTTGAGGGTTTGTATCAGTTCATGTAAGAACATGTATACAACTGTTAACATTGGTTTTTCTTTTTATTGTGAAGTAAACACTAAATAGGACAAAATAATTGAAAACTTCAGCATGCATGAAAATTCATCTGCTTAAATTCACTTTGGATAAGCCTTTATGAGCTTTCTGCATTTCACCACTGGGAGTTTTGCCTATTCCTCAAGGGGAAACTGCTCCAGTTTATTCAAGATAGATGGTTTCCTCTGGTGAACAGCAATCTTCAAGTCTGACCACATATTCTTAGCTGGGTTAAGGTCTGGGCTTTCACCAGACCAAAGTATTTACCCATTTCTCTTTAAACCACATGAGTGATTCTTTAGCAGTATGCTTTGGGTCATTGTCTTGTTGGAAGGTGAACCACCATCCCAGTCACAAATCACCGACAGACTGAAACTGATTTTGCTAAATAATATTCATGTGTTTTGCACCATGCTTCTTCTTCTTGACTCGGACCATTTTCCTTGTCCCTGCTGCCGAAAAACATCCCCAAAGCATGATGCTGCCACCACCATGTTTCAGTGTGGGGATGGTAATCTTGGGTTGATAAGCTGTGTTGGTTTTGCACCAGACATAGTGTGGAGCCCACTGGGATGGGGTACTTGGTACCGGACCGGGGTATCACAGGGATTATAACAGCAGTCCTTGGTTCGGACCGTGTCTTGAGCCCACAAGTAAAAGGGGGGTATTTACAGAGGTTTGTTGTGAGGCCACCCACGAGTTGTGGTCAGTGAGGGGACTACCACTGCTGCGTACTTCTGCCAGGAGTATGGATGGATGATGCTGCAGCAAGATGGATGAGCCCGCCGTGGGTCGGGGCTGCTCCTGACAGGGTAAAAGATGTATATACAGTTCAATGTGCAGGGAATTACACACGGGAAACTGAAGCAGGGTTCACCGGGTTTTACTTGCAGTTCTTCCACAGTTCAAACAGTTTACAGCACAGTTCTTTCACAGTTAACTTCGTACACTCTCACTCTGAATCCTCTGCAGCCAGGTTTCCTTCCTGAGACCCTTCACTATCTGAAAACTTTCAGGCTTTCCTCTCCTCTGTTCTTCCCGTGGGCTGTATGAGTGCAGCTCGGTCCCTTGTTTGGCTTCTCTTGGTGTATGGGTAGCAAGCCAGGGTCCCATATGCTTCTGCTTCTCCAGCCCGTGTGTTGGGTGACCAGACCTGGAATCTGTGCCTCCCCGTCGGTGTGTCCGTGTACTGGTGTGTAGCTACGGTCACCCAGAGCCAACTCTCTGGCCCCAGCCTAGCCTTGGATGTCCCTATCTTGCAAGGGATCAACAGGCTCTCTCCTACCCGTGTAACTACCTGGGTACGTCAGGGGAGTCTGTCCTGCCAGTAGTTTGTCAGCACTGCTGTTTTCCTCGGACCCAGCTGCACTGGTCCGATCTCAGTCTTTCCATTCCTTTGGGCTGCAAGCTATGGAGCGGGCTTTCTCTCCAGGGAACGGTGTCTCGCAGCATTCTGCGCCTCCAGGGAGCCTCAAGCCTTCCCGAAGTGTCACTCAGTCCTTTCTGCTTTTGTCTTTTCATCTCAGCACCCTCTGGCCTACTAACTAACTCCTTCTAGTTCCCCCCTTTTGTACCTAGTTTGTCACCTGACCTACGTCCCCACCCACCATGACTGGCCCTACCACCCCTTGCCCGCCGAGAGTCCCGGGCTCCGCTTTGGGTCTTGTGTCCGTGGGTGTGTGTTTGAAGGTGTGTGTGTAACAACCCGTCTCCACCTTCCTGGCTGCAGTTCCTACCTGTGGCCACCCTGGTCGCTGGGGCGCCACAATAGCATTATCTTGGTCGCCAAACATTTTAATTTTGGTCTCACCTGACCACAGCACCTTCCTCCATAAATACCACATGTCTTTTAGCAAACCTTCAAATTTTTGATTGTAAGTAAAGGGTTTTTATGGCCACATTTCTATAAAGGCCAGCTATATGGAGTGTATGATTTATTGTGGTTGTATGGACAGATACTCCAGTCTTTGCTTGGGGACATTGCAGCTCCTTATCTTTGGTCTCTGTGCTGCCTCTCTGACTAATGCCCTCCTTGCATGGTCTAAGAGTTTTGGTGGGCTTTTGGCAGACTTGTTGTAGTATCATATTCTTTCCATTTGATGATAATCCCATATGAGAAAAGAAAGAAAGGGGTTAAAAACCGTGTGACTGTATGAAACAAAATGGTTTAAAACATAAAGTTTATGTGATCCTTACTTTCTACGCGCCTCTTCAAAGCCCCTTCTTCAGGAAAAAAATCACAGATGTGCATCTGTGACATGACCCCGCTCACAGACTTTAAAATTTCATTAAAGGAATAAAGTCCCTTAACTACCTACATTTTAACGCGTTTTGGTGGGTGCTAATGGATTTATTTTCTCTATTAATAAAAAAGTGAAATATAATATTATACATTTTACAACTTATTGAATTCAAATTTTTAAGTAGGTTATGTACCATAGTTAAAATGAACTCTTGAATGACTAGCTCATATGGAACAAATTAAGTTCTATGCAGAAGAAAATATTTGATTTGTTTTATCTATCCACAACTCAATCAACAAAGCTTTAAAAATTAACTTTACTATGTATTCCCATAGAAACAAATCAGTACATGCAAGTTAATAGATTTGCCTCTCTCTCATGTCAGAATATATTTCAATTTCCATTAGTATCAAATTAATGTCTACTCTGTGTCTAGAGAGAAATTGTAGTGTGAGTTGCACGGATATTCATCAAATATTCTCAGCCAGTTTGGATCTATGAACTAATTTTAGACAAATTGAGAGAATTAAGTATGTGACACAAGGTTTAAAGGGATATTATTTTTTAACTTTGTTTTAATTTTTTTTGCAATATATGAGTAAACATTGTAATATGTTTAAAATAATTTTAAAGAAATATTCATTAAAAATGTTATGACTTTTCAGAAAAATGTTTTTCTTCTTTAGTGTTAGGTCTGATAAAGTGACTTTACATCTCAAAGCTATTGCTACTTTGTAGCTATGCAAAAATGGGTTGGAAACGTGGCAATTTTTGGTTCCAGTAAAGACTTGTATGTGCTGACTGGTGGTGTCTTGAGCTGGACGTATGGGAAGAGTATTAGTCGAGAACAGGGGTGGTGAACTCCAGGCCTTAAGGGCCGCTAACTGAAGGTTTTCAGGTAGTGATGGGCGAGTCCTAAATTACTCAGAATCGCTTGACTCTAGCGAGTCCGAGCCCGGGACTCGCTACTCGTTGCGAGTCTAGCGAGTCCAATGTTAATGAATGGGGAAGCGAGTAATAGCGAGTAATGTGCGATTTACAAATCGCAGATGTGTCTCAGAAGCTTCAGGCTCTATCTGCTAGGACTCGTTACTCTGCGAGTTTCCCAGCTTTTACTCGCACAGTAACGAGTCCAATGCAAATCAATGGCAATCCTAGTTTTGTCAGAGACTCTGACAAAACTAGGATTGCCATTGACTTGCATTGGACTCCTTACTGTGCAAGTAATTGCAGGGAAACTCGCACAGTAATGAGTCTGGCTGTCTGCTCTGTGCCCTCGGGTCCTGCAGGCTGCCGCAGCTCCAGGGTCCTAGAGCCCGCCTGCTGCAGCAGAGCTGAGATTGTTCTCAGTCTGCTCATTCCCTGTGCATAGACATCTATATCTATGCACAGGGATGTAGCAGAGAGGACATCGCGTTTTGGACTATGTCGGACGGAAGAGGATTTTTTTAATTAAAGATGGAGTCCCTAATGGCTTTTTTTTAAATTTCTAATAAAAAATTGTCTCTGTGTTGTGTTTTTTTTAACCCTTTATTGGAGATTCTTAGTGGCCGGGTCAAACCTGGCCTGACATTAAGAATCTCGGGCTTAATACCAGCTTGTATAACAAAGCTGGTATTAACCCCTTTATTACCCAGCGTGCCACCGCCACCAGGGCCGCTGGAAGAGCGGGTTCAGCGCCAGAGGATGGCGCTTCAATGAACGCGCCATCTTCTGGGGCGGCTGCGGGCTACAATTTGCAGCGGGGGGTGCCCATAAAGCTTGGGCCTCCCTGCGCTGCGGATTACAGCCCCCAGCTGCTTAGCTGTACCTGGCTAGACATAGAAATTGCGTGGAGCACCACGCATTTTTTTAAAATTATTTCATGAAATTCATGAAATAATAAAAAAAGAGGGCTCGCCTATATTCTTGTGTCCGGCCAGGTACAAATAGGCACCTGGGGGTTGGGGGCAGCCCGTCGCTGCCTGCTGTATCCGGCTGGTTCCAGAAATACGACGAAGCCCACGTCATTTTTTTTCTGAAAAATCAATAAAACAATCCTAAAAAAGGGACTGCATCTTTATTAACCCCTCGCCCATGGTCCAGGGGTTAATAAAGATGCAGTCCCTTTTATTTACATTGTTTTATGGATTTGTCAGAAAAAAATTCAACTTCAATTGTGCTTTTTTGCGCGCACTTTTTCCAGTGCTTATAATGGGGCCTATGGAAAAAACGTGCGTAAAAAACTGGAAAGAATTGACATGTTCATTCTTTTTACGCACGCGTTTTTTGCTCCAAATTACACGACGTCTGAAAGGCACAAAGTGAATGTCCATTCACTTTGCTGGGAAACGCAGACGCACATGCGTTTTTGGGGCAAATACGCGCGTAAAAAAACGCACAAAATACGCAGCGTGTGAACGCAGCCTTGGAGAGTTCAGAAGTGCTGTGCCAACGTTTTTTTTCCTTGCAGATGTACAGATTTTGAGGCAGAAAAAAGAAATCTGAAACACATGAAAAAGGAAAAAAAGCATCATGCAATTTCTTATAGGATAATACTGTTTGCATAATCTTGTTGCCTAGCTCCTCCTTAACCCATCCATGGGGTGGGCTGCAGAATGTGACAAACCCCTCCAGGGCATTAGAATACTTGGAGCCGGGCTGTTTTGAGGCTTCATCACGGGGATCACAGAAACAGAAACCTGACTCTGTGACCCTGGCAGTGTCATTAAAAGTTTGGTTTGCATGGCTCTCTCTCCTAGGGATAGGGATCTGGCATTGAAGGTTCATTCTGGGCAAGGATGACTGGACATGGGAATACTTGTTAATTTACACGTAATGCCACCCACAGGTTGCGGCTATAGCTGGCCGCCGTTGCTCGACAGCCTTCCTAGGGGCCGATGGTTGGGTGGCAGCAATGTTCTTAAGCCCACTATGGGTAGGGCTGACCCCTAGGGTGGCAAGAGGTACCTGAGTGAGTTGGTAGTAGTGTATCTGTGCTCTTGACGCATAAAGAAAGTTCACAGACACAGTGGGCTGCAGTCTTCAGTTCTTTTACTCACTGTCTGTTTACAGCAGCCCACTGAGCGCTGGGTTCTCGGAAGCAGGGATCCAGCTACTCACTGGTAGTAGGATAGTATGTAACCGTCACCCCTTCTCTGTCTTTTCGAGGTCATCAAACACAGCCCTTGCCTCGCCCGTCCTGCCTTGCACCTCACCACACAGAGCTCTAAGCCAGTGACTGTGGGCTTTTCTTAGGGGTTAACTTGCAGTTTCTCCCCTTAGCCCTATGGTTGCCACCTTTTCTGCAGACGTGCGCGGTTGTTGACTGTGTCACCTGGGAAGTGCCACACAGTCTCCGGATCTCTAGCCGAGCCTGGTCTTCTCCACTAGTCTTTTGGGTTCCCGGTGCCACTTGCGGCCTAGTCCCTCCACTTGCCTGCGCCTGACAATGGATCCGAGCCCAATAGGTGGATTGTTCACTTCCCATGCCTCTGGGACCCCCTCTTTCGCCTGAACCCACTTGGTTGATGTTCTACTCTAGGGTTCGGCCTTAGGATGAGCTCGCATTTGCTCCAGTCCTCTGGATACTTCTCAGGCATATGTTCTCTAGCTGCCCTCCAACTCAACTCTGGTGTTCAATGGCCTCTTCTCAGCTTTTCTACCACCTTTCCTCAGCTGGTCACTCTCTTTGTTAACCGTCTCTCTTCTCACTGTTGTCTCTTACGTTCTAGATGTTTCTCTCTCTTTTTTTACCCTCTGTCACATGTCCCGCATCCTCTACATGTGTTCCTCCTGACCTCACTCCTCCCAAGTGCTCCCTCTAACTACTTCCTTCACCACCCAACCCCACTACTATCGTTCCTAGTGTGATCTGGGTGTCCCAGCACCGGTCTGTACCCCTCTTACCAGTAAGTGGGATTCTACACCCTAGCAGGGATGCAGTACCTCTATGGCGACTCGATCCGCAGGTGTGGCACCTGGGTGCTAACTATTTACATTAAGTCCGGGCTGCACATAGTCCATAGCCACTCAGTCTGTTATCACATAATTTGCATACAAACATCCTATTCTACACGAGACATTCATATCTACATATACACATAATTACACTAGACATTATAAACACACACTCAGACCCTACCCGGGTTAGGAAAAAAAACAACTTTAAACTATGAACATGGCTGTACTAGTTACATCACCCCATGTTGGTCCTTGGCTTTTTCCGCAGCCAAGGTGGCAAGTCTTCTTTAACAGTATACAGTGCAGCCAGGTTCTCTACAGTTGCTGCTGCTGATGCGGGCTCAGTCTACGTAGCCACTTCCCTGACGCTGACTACTACCACTGTGGCTCCTCCTGGCACAATCTGAGTAGCAACTTCTACAGTCCTGGGATGGGGTTCTTCCACTGGCACAGACGGCTGGTGCAACCTCCGAGACTGCACAGGCATGGCTATTGGCTTAAGGACCTGGTGGTCTGCTGTGTAAGTGGGTGGCTCGTCCTTTATTAGGTGGACTTCTAGGGCATACCACCCCCGCTCTCCCAGGTGCTGGGTGAATGTGACTCCATCACCAAGCTGCAGGTAGCGACCAGGGTAACCCCCTGGCAGGTAAGATTCAACGTCTCACCAGGTTATAAAGAGTTCTCGGCCACTCCTCCGCTCTTTGATGAACCCCCAGCCTCTGTCCTGGTTAAACCGGACTCCGGAACCCTGATAGATCGGGCCTTGCTCTGCTGCCTTGGATCGACGGACCCGCTGCTTTTCTTACAGGATCTGCTCTTCCATGGCAAGCCATTTAGCCTGATGCTCTGCCTCTTCAGCTTCCCCCTGGGCCTCTTGCTTGGCCCTCTGTTGACGGCAGTATTCCACCCAACTCAAAGTCTCTGCCATGGACCTTCCCTCTCTGGTCTCTCCCAGGAAGCCCATTAGTGAGTCCACCAGGTCGACCCATCAGATGACCTTCTGCTTCACATACACTTCCTCCATGGCCAGCTCAGGTTCTAGTGGATCATCCCATCTGTGCTGGACTACAGTCTGGTCCCACTGCAAGTTCTTACTATCCCGGCCTGGTGCTAGGGGGGATGGAGCATCTAAGGGCCCTACCAGGGTTTCATCAGCCACTGGGGGGTGTTGGTACCTGCAGCTTCTTCGGCACTGACCTCCGCTTCTTCCTCCGGGGCTGGTGACTGTGATTTCGATGGTGTCCACCTCCTGGTCATCCTGTTCAGCAGATTGTCTTTCCACACCTGCACCAACTCCACCTGGGCCTTGGTCAGTAGCTTACCCAGGTTCTCCACCTCGCTCTGCAGGAATCCCAGGTCCAGGAGCGACAGCTTTCCCATGTCCTCCTCCATCTCTTCGGAGTAGAACTCTTCCTCCACCAGGACGTCAGGGTATCTGGCTGCCATCTTGCTCCGGTGATTACAACTCCCTTGATCTCCTGCTCCCTTATGTCGGTGGTTCTTGTTCTGGGTGCTGTTGGCCACACCTCTGGGTGGGTCGTTTTTGTTAAGTGGCATGGTCTGCTGCACAAGAGTTCCTTTGGTGTGTGGACATGGCTTTTCGCGCTTCTCTGTTATCCGGCCCACAAAGGGAGGCCGCACCACTCCATCCTTGTTAGTCATGGCTCTTGTTCTTTTTACCGGGCACAGTTCTAAGTTCTTTAACACTGTTAGTAAGGAGCACAAGGCCCAATCTACCATGCTGGTGGATTCTGTTCGTGACGCCAAGTTGACACGCCCCTCCAGGGCCTTAGGATACTCAGAACCGGGCTGTTTTGAGGCTTCATCATGGGGATCACAGGGACCAAGACCCGGCTCTGTGACCCTGGCAGTCTCATTAAAAGTTTGGTGTGTGTGGCTCTCTCTCCTAGGAAAAGGGATATGGCGTGGAGGGTTAATTCTGGGCAGGGATGACTGGACTTGGGTATACTTGTTAATTTACGCGTGAAGAAAGTTGCCACCTTTTCAGCAGATGTGCGTGGTTGTTGACTGTGTCACCTTGGAAGTGCCACACAGTCTCCGGGTCGCTAGCTGAGCCTGCCCTTCCCCACTAGTCTTTTGTCTTCCCGGTGCTCCTTGAGGCCCAGTCCCTCCACTTGCCTGCACTTGACAATGGATATGGGTGGATTGCTCACTTCCCATGCCTCTAGGACCCCCTCTTCCTCCTGAAGCCACTTGGTTGATGTTCTATTCTAGGGTTTGGCATTAGGATGTGCTCCCACTTGCTCCAGTCCTCTGGATACTTCTCAGGCGTACCTTCACTAGCTGCCCTCCAACTCGACCTTGGTGTTCAATGGCCTCTTGTCAGCTGTTCTACCACCTCTCCTCAGCTGGTCACTCTCTCTGTTAACCATTCAAAATAAAAGACAGCGCCTGATGATGGTGGTATAGTTCAAACTTGCCTTTATTCCTATCCCCATGCGACGTTTTGGACTGTGTACGTCCTTTATCAAGCTTCATAAAGGATGTACACAGTCCGAAACGTCGCATGGGGGAAGGAATAAAGGCAAGTTTGAACTAGACCACCATCATGAGATGCTGTCTTTGATTTTGAATGCTTCATATAACCAGGATGACTCGCTAGTTGGACGTGAGCCACATGAGAGGGTAATGTACCCAATGTATGTGCTGCAGGCCAATTGATTTCTCTCTGTTAACCGTCTCTCTTCTCACTGTCGTCTTGGGCTATCAAACTGCTAGGAATTCACCAAAAAATGTCTCACCTGTTGTACATGGATGATTTAAAGTTTTATGGAAAGTCTTAAATCGAGTTCCAGTCTCTGACCAGCACTTTTAGAATTTGTAGTAATGACATCAGTATGTAGTTTGACACTGAAGAAAGGGAAAATAATTGACAGTAAAGACATAGAAATGCATAATGGACAAACCATAAATTGCCACCAGCCTGAAGCCTACAAATACCTGGGCATATTACAGCTGGATAACATCAAGCATGGACATGTGAAAAATGTGGTTAGTAAGGAATATGTCCAAAGAGTTAGGAAAATTTTGAAGAGCAAATTGAATGGTGGGAATATCATCAAACCAAAATCACATGGGCCGTTCCTGTCATTAGATACACTGCTGGAATTGTGAGCTGGACACAGAGAGAGCTGGATGATCTGGACAGAAAAACAAGAAATCTGATGACAATCCACTGCTCATTGCATCCATGTAGTGATGTTGACAGACTTTACCTGACAAGAAAATCAGGAGGCAGAGGACTTTTGTAAGTGAAGCAAACTGTAGAAGAAGAGAAATATGTACTGACAGATTATGTGAATGATAGTGGAGAACAAGCCTTGATGGAAGTTAACAACAGAAAACTGCTTAAAGTACAACAGACAAGAAAAGAATAGCGTAAAAATGCAGAACAAAGCAGAAGAGAAAACTAGCAAAAGAAAGCTCTGCATGGACAATTCCTAGAGAAAATCGAGGGTAAAGTCGACAAAGAAAAGACCTGGTTGTGGCTTACTAATAGAACATTAAAAAAGGAGACAGAGAGCTTAATTCTGGCAGCCCAAGAGCAAGCGATCCGCACAAATGCGATTAAAGCCAGAATTGAAAAATCAACTACAGACCCCAAATGTCGAGTGTGCAAGCAAGCAGATGAAACAATGAATCATATACTGAGCTTCTGAAAGAAGATCGCACAGACAGACTACAAGCAAAGGCATAATACAGTTGCTCAGATGATTCACTGGAACTTGTGCCACAATTACCATCTTCCTGTCACAAAGAACTAGTGGGATCATAAACCTGAAAAGGTTATTGAAAATGAACATGCAAAACTATTAGGGTATGTGCACATTGGACGGTTCTGCATCATTGCAGACCGTCAGAAAACCGGAGTAGAATTTCAGGAGATGAAATTCCTGACCTCAGCAGTGTCCATCGTTTTTTAGCGTTTTTTGAGCGGTGAGTGGGGGCTGTGCAGGGAAAGCGGGGAGAGTGGGGGCTGTGTGGGGTGAGCGGGGGCTGTGCGAGGTGAGCAGGGGCTGTTCGGAGAGAGCAAGGCCTGTGTGGGCTGTGTGGGGAGAGTGTGGGCTGTGTGGGGAGAGTGTGGACTGTGCGGGGAGAGTGTGAACTGTGCGGGGAGAGTGGGTGCTGTGTAGGGTGGGTGCAGGCTGTGCAAGGTGAGCGGAGGCTGTGTGGAGAGAGTGCAGGGTGAGTGGCGGCTGTGCAGGGAAAGCAGGGACTATGCAGGGGTGAGCTGGAGTGTGTGGGGCGAGCTGGGGTGTGTGGGGTGAGTGGGGGCTGTGCGGGGTGAGCTGTCACATTAGTGCTTTCGCAAAGATAGGCCAGGGGAAATTGTTTGGTCTGCCCTTAATGTCTATGATCTGGAGGCTAAAGTATATTGTTAATCTGGGAAGAAATAGGGTATGTGCACATTGGACGGTTCTGCATCATTGAAGACCGTCAGAAAACCGGAGTAGAATTTCAGGAGATGAAATTCCTGACCTCAGCAGTGTCCATCGTTTTTTTAGCGTTTTTTTAATGTTTTGTGAGCGGTTTTTAGCGTTTATACAGCGTTTTCTCTGCGGTTTTCTGGCGGTTTTTCTTGGCGTTTTTAAGACAGTTTTTTGTGCACTTGTAAGCTAGATACGCTGGAAAAACGCTCAAAAGAAGTCACATGCTCTATCTTTGAAAACCGGTGGAAAACCGGTGAAGAAAGTGGAAAGGAGAAAAAAAAAAACGTTCTAATGTAAACAGCGTTTTCTGAAAACCATTGACTAGCATGTTAAGCCAACCGCTGGTTAGGATTAACATAAATTTACATAAAACTCAGCGGAAAACGCCGACGGAAAACGCTAAAAAACAGCTCACAAAACTTCCAATGTGCACATACCCTTATGGGACTTCTGAATTCAGATAGACTGATAAAGTCTTGGAACACAATACTCTGGACCTTACCATTGTAAGAAAAAAGGAAGTGTGGATTGTCGATGTGACAATACCAGGTGACAGCAGGATTGAGGAGAAGCAACTTAAAAAATTTACATGATGTGAGGATTTAAAGATCGAACTGCAAAGAATCTGGCACTGGTGGTCCTTGTGGTAATCGGCACATTGGGTGCTGTGCCTCCTTGGCCAGGATGTCAAAACAATTGTAGTTGACTAAATAACAATCTGTCAGCTGCAAAAGGCCAACCTACTGGGCTCTGCAGGCCACATTCGCCAATATTTCACGCAGTCCTAGATGCTTGGGAAGTGTCCAAATAGTGATTTATTTTGAAATCCAGCATAAAGATCTTATTTGCTGTGTGTAACTGTTATATAACAATCAGGTAAAATAAAGGGAAAAAGACAACACTCACCGATTTGCAGCTTGCTCTTTTTTATTTGTAACCTGGGGGATTACATTAGTGCTGGGAGGGGGTGGTGGAGGCCAGACGACGGCACTGTTTTGCGGTGATTCCACTTCTACGGGTCTCCTCCCCGCACTAATGTAACCCCCCAGGTTACAAATGAAAAAGAGCAAGCTGCAAATCGGTGTGAGCTGTCTTTTTTCCTTTATTTTACCTAAAATCCCACATGCTTAAGTGACGCGCAACACTGATAAAGGTGCAACCCAAACTGTGTGTTGGGCTAAGCTTATACAGATTCAAAAGGTCTGACTGTACGCTAGTGCCCAGAAACACTTCTTTTTGTTGTTATATACTAATAATAAATGATAATAATTACCGTATATACTCGCGTATAAGCCGAGTTTTTCAGCCCAAAAATTGGGCTGAAAAGTACCCCCTCGGCTTATACACGAGTACACCAACGCAAGTACGCCCAAACCGCCCGCCCGCCACCATGAGTATACATGTGCCCCCCCCCATCAATATCCAGGGCTCCCCCTTGCAGGCCAAACCTGTAAAGAAAGATCATTATACTTACACCTGCGCCCGCCGCCATCCCCGCTCTGCACCGCGCTCCTCCATCTTCTTCCGTCTTCCTCCTCGGTCGCACAGGCAATGACATCATTGCCTGTGTGAGTCATTGCCTGTGCGACCGAGGAGGAAGACGGAAGAAGATGGAGGAGCGCGGTGCAGAGCGGGGACGGCGGCGGCCACAGGTGTAAGTATAACGATTTTACTTTACAGGTTTGGCCTGCAAGGGGGGGCCCTGGATATTGATGGGGGGGCACATGTATACTCATGGTGGCGGGCGGGCGGGCTTCCTATATACCTGTGGGGCTGCTGCTGTATTTACCTGTGGGGCTGCTGCTGTATTTACCTGTGGGGCTGCTGCTGTATATACCTGTGGGGCTGCTGCTGTATTTACCTGTGGGGCTGCTGCTGTATTTACCTGTGGGGCTGCTGCTGTATATACCTGTGGGGCTGCTGCTGTATTTACCTGTGGGGCTGCTGCTGTATATACCTGTGGGGCTGCTGCTGTATTTACCTGTGGGGCTGCTGCTGTATTTACCTGTGGGGCTGCTGCTGTAACACTGCTGGGGCCTGTATATACCACTGGGGAGGCCTGTATACCACACTGCTGGGGGCTGTATACCTGTGCTGAGGTCCACCCTCGGCTTATACACGAGTCAATAGGTTTTCCCAGGTTTTGGGGGCAAAAGTAGGGGGGTCGGCTTATAAACGGGTCGGCTTATACACGAGTATATACGGTATATGAAAAAAAATCCCCAAAATTTAACCTGCAAACTCCAGGGAAATTAAAAAATTATTATTATTTTAAAGCTCCAAAAATCTACAGGTTGAAAGAAAGTAGCAGAGCCAATGGCTGAGAACACTCCTTACTCCTAAAGGTTAGGTTGATATTCCCGGCCAGCGGGTCAGGAGACGAGCGGGTCTGAAGAGGATTTTGGCTGCAAATAATCAGGGAGAGTTTTAGGGCCATTTTAAATTTCAATTTTATTTTTCAGAACAAAGCTGTGTTTGCCAATTTCATAGTAAATTGCTTGCTTTCAGATTGCAAAGAGAATCTGCAATGTTCATGCTGAATTTGAATTTGGCAAACATGTTGGGGGAAAATTCGCTAATCTCTAATTATAACTAGTGGTGATCGAATAGTGAAATACTCTGATTCAGAATATTCAACCTTATTGCTTTTCAATATTTGTATATTTGTACCTAATAATGAGTCCAATGCAAGTCAATTGGAAACACAAATAATTATATGCATTATAATTTATGATGACCCTAGCAATGAGGTCTTCGAGGGCTGTTAAAGGGCAGAAATTAATGGGAAAGTGTGCAAACTGAATGGGAACAGTATGCAAAGGATGATACAGTTGTTTGCTGTGATTGAGAGGAGAAATAAAATACAAGCACACAAAAATCTTTCACCAATTTATCAACTCCCAAAACACCCTGCAGGTCTGAGGTAATCCACACACAATGATAGTGATGTCTCAGCACTGTGACATTTATAGGCTATGGTCGGCAGTGAAATTGCAAAATATGACAGCTCACCGCAGCCTCCGGGTCAAACTAGCAGCACCATGGGAGCTGTCAGAGTGTCCTAAAGTAAACTCAATGCCAGACTGACAGCCAGAGTTCGTATCACTATGCAGTCCTGCTCTGAGTTCACCTAAGGTCATCTTTGGTTATTCAAGCGGCAGCTGTGAGTGAGCCAGATATAAACTTAGTGGAACTCAGTGCCGAAGCTTCAGAATTCGCGTCATGGCGCATTCCGAAAGTCCTGCCCTGAGTTCACCTAATGTCACTTCTGACAATTCACACAATACCTGCTATGTGACCTTAGGTGAACTCAGTGCCGGAGTAACTGTTGGAGTGCATGTCAACAAACAGTCCGACAGTCTGGCTCTGAATTAGGCTACGGTCGCTTTAAGCTATTTGCACGGTACCTGCTGTGTGAGACAGATGTGACCCTAGGTAAACTCAATTCTGAACTGTCATAGTGCGTGTAACCGAGCAGTCTGACAGTCGAAGCCTGAATTCACCTAAGATCACTTACTGCGATTCACAAGGAGTCAGATGTGACCTTAGGTGAACTCAATGCATGACTGTCAGAGTGAATGTCACCGTGCGGTTCAAGAGTTCCGCTCTGACTTTGCCTAACGTCACTTCTGGCTAACCTGAAGGTTATTAAAGTTCTCATCCACCGATTCTTTCTGCGGTCTTTATGGCTGCAATCATTAAAGGGATCTTTAATGGAGATTTTAAGGATCCTGGAGATTGCAGCTATTATTATCACAGCTGTTAGCTCATTTGAAGGTGGGGAAATTTTCCAAAGTTTCAAAGCCTGCAGGTCTCCCAACACCCGTAAACTCGAAGGAAGCTTGAAATCTGTTCACAGCTGCTGTCACACCTGCAACTTAAAATGGGGCCGGTGATACTTGCGGGTGCATCATGTTGTTTATAGTTCCTCATGATCCAGGTGTCCACGCTGTTTTCACTGAGACCAAAAATGAATTTTGTAACGATTTTGTTGTCTGTTTCAACACTGAGAACACCCAGATTTGGAGCAATGTGGGTTAAATTACAATGGTGCCCTATGGAACGCGGATTCGGCAGACTCTGGATCACACTGGATCCATATACTGGATCTGGGTTTTTTAACTGAGCTTGCCCAGAACCCAGTTTTAAATGATATACCCACTAGGTGGTATGCAATTTACCACCCGATCCAGCTAAAAAACTAACACAACCTGATTCAAAGAGATACTCACGCAATGGTACAATCATTGATTTGTGAGATGGATCAGTAATAATACCGGTGTGGGTACATCCAGTTGCATCATGTTTAACGATTGCAGGGGAATACAGGGGGATGCAGGTTTTACTCACATTCTCCTGGATTCTAAAAACCTGTAATGTGAAACCAGCCTAAAGTGACATTGGCCAGAATTGAAAAATTTGGTCTGATCACGAAGGTGAAAATAGGATGGGTGATGGACATTCTATTTCTTTCTTAAGGTTCAGACTTTTCCACTATTTTTAAATGCATCTACAGTCATGTAGGGGAGAGCCATAGGAATTTAATGTTCAAAGAAATATGAAGGTGTTTTAGTCCAGATTTACGGTACTAAATTACAAATTACGGTATGTATTTTTGCCAATTTATCATCTGACCAAGCCTCTACTGAACTGCAAATATGTTCAATTCGCACTTCATTTTTTTGACCATTGCATTTTTATTGACCGGGAATGTTGTTGACAGATAGTCATTCAGGTCATTTATGATTGTCACAGTCCAGACGTACTCACAATTTTATATTTTTTTTGCTCATAGAGTGCCATTCATATCCCCAGTGCTTTATAGGTATCATCGTCACTGTCTCCAATGGAGCTAGCAATCTAAATGACCTCTCAGACTTACTTATTGATGAAAATACACACACCTTGAAGATGCTCTCCTTGGTGAGATTTGAGCATATCTACTGGGTGCAATGTTTTCCTCCTAATGTATAAAACGTTTCTAGATATTTTGAAATTTCAACAGCAAAAGAACATTTCTGTCAGTGTTAGCAGAACATAACCGTAGCAGCTGCTGTGATATTGTCTATTTAATTCATTTTATGTGTATCCACCTAATGAGCAAAATGTTTCCATGTCCTAATACTGGTTTTCATAAAAAGTACAGGCTACCAGATCCATCTGTCTAATGCACTGGTCACTGGGCTCACTTATAGGTCTAATGCACTAAACATTCCGTAAAAATCAATATTTTGCTCATCAATTAGATCCCATAGGACCAATTATTTTATAAACTGGGTATTAACATCAACATTGAAGACTTTCTGCTCATCCAGGCGGTAACGTATCTGAGAAGACTAGTCCTGTAACATGAAAAATAGAAGAAAGCTAAAGAACAGTAAACTGTCCAGAACACATCAGCTATTGAACCAAAGCTGCTACAACATACAGTAGCTCTACAAAGTCCTGTTATTAATAGATGAATTGTGTTTTTTAATTGCACAGGCTTGGGGTACTTCTTCTATAATACAATTTATATTATTTTTGGAAGGAGGCAGTTGAAATAAAGACCACAATTGTGTCATTGTTTTTTTATTATTAAGTTTATTGCAATGACCATGCAGTGTAAAAGACCTATTAAGTATATTATGTAGGTCTGTATAATTACTACACACCAAAGTGTTGATTATAAGTAACACTGTTCAACAAGGTTTTTGTTTCCTGCATGAAAATGGCTGAATCTTATTGGAAATTTCATGTTGAGTTAAGAAAAAATTTAAGAGTTGATCTATCACGCAAGATTTTTTAGAAAAATGCAATTATATGTATGCATTGAATACTGTATTCCAAACGCAAAAGTAAGCAACAGTGATCAAGTTTAGAAATGTTTTGCCATTGATTTTTGTTTATAATCACCGTCCAATGATTCACGGACAAGATTTCCAAAAATAGTCATCCATCATCGAGGGACTCCACCTTCCCTAGTACTGTTTCTCCATCTGGGAAATATCTTGATGAAACCTTTCATCATGTTCATCCTTTAGGTTAGGGTCACACTTACGTTTTGACCCTAGCCTAACAGAATGTGCATAAAACTTAGAACTTTTCCCCGCAGCGCACAGTGTTAACGCTAAGCGCTGATAGAGAATGCGGTCCCTAGTTACCCGATATTTACCTTGCCAACCAGCCACACACAAAGCTGCTGGGAGTGTGCTTTAGCTGAGCGCACAGGAAATGTTGTCTGCAGCCTTTCATGTGCGCTCAGCTAAAGCGCACTCCCAGCAGCTTTGTGGGCAAGGTAAATATCGGGTAACTAGGGGCTGCGTTCTCTAGCAGCGCATAGCGTTAACGCTATGCGCTGCCGGGTCAAGTTCTAAGTTTTATGCACATTCCGTTAGGCTAGGGTCAAAACGTAAGTGTGACACTAGCCTTACAGCACCGAGGTTTGGTGGGAAAAAGTCCAGTTGTAAATAAAGGAAATTTATTTTAAATGATGTGTTGCACTTCATTGACTACTTCCTGAAGAAGACTTCAACCTGTTCAGCATAGTCTGGCACCTATTAGTTTCCTAAAAAGTTGAAAATTACATTCTTGAAGGCCGACCATGTGACATGTTCTGAACCATGCGGAAAACCATCCAAGTTACTCTCATTTACTAGCTTTCAGATTTGTGGGCCAACGAAAACACTCTCTTTTATTTCGGCATCTCTGATACGTGAAAGCTTCTGTTGCACGTAAGCAAAGGCTTAAGTTTGCTTGTTCATTGCTATGACTTAGTTCTTCATTAATCCCAAATTGATATGCAAAGGCAGAAAGTATATCGTTTTTTCATCTACCAATGGTTCGTGTTTAACATTCTTCTGCCCTGGAATCAATTTATTGTGTAGAGGCCAGTCATTTTTGCTATAATACGAAGTTCTTGCGTGACTGGCCCATTCGCAAAGGAAACAACAGTACTTAGTGTATCCCAGCTGTAAACCTAATAAAATTGCCACTACCTTGAGAACACCACATATATTACAGCTGTACCTTGAGTATTGAATGTGATTGAGCTAAAACTGCATATTCTCATAGGTCTCCTTCATATGAACAGCATGTCCAAAAGGTACCTGAGCACAAATAATACAATACATGATTAGACAGGCCTTAAGTGTTGTATATTATAATAAAGCGAGTCCATATTATGCATTTCAGTGGTTAATTCTACTAAAAATGCACTTCTGAAATAAAAAGATTAATATAAGTGTCAATTAATTATGCACTATGATTATAATGGTAAAATGAAAATATCTCTGTATTTGCTACGGTCTACAGAGATCCTGATTACATTTCTGAAATCAGCGCCTGTAAATACATGTGGACAACATAGTTTAACACAAGAAACAGAAAAAAAGCTAAAATTTGTTGACCAGTGTAATCTGGTAGAGAAAGGTTGAACTAGATGTACCTACAGGGGCGGACTGGCCCAGGTGGCTGGGGGGCAAGTGCCCCCCAGGCTGGTGGAATTGCCCTCATCTAGGGCCGCCCATACTGAAATGGCCCGGCGGCGCTGCTTTGCGTCCGCAGCTGCTTGCACAGCAGCCGACAGTGGACATGCCCGGCAGGAAGCATGGTGAGTGCGGGCTGCGTGATAGCAGCCACAGCCCCCCCCCCCCTCCTCAACTGCAAGGGCTGGAACCAGGCCCGCACTGGGCCACCCACTTATGGGGTGCGGGGGCCGCCAGCTCCTCCAGCCTCAGCATTGCTTTAATCTGTCACCGAGCGGCCACGGCATGCAGGGGGCGGGGCCAGGGACGCAAAGGGGGCGGGGCCGTTTCCCCAAAGCAGTGCCCTTCTCTCAGCAGTCAGGATAACAGGGCAGGTCCCAAGCCCTCCCACCATCTTCATCACATTCCTGATCTCTCTCTGAGATGATCATGTGACCCCGGATGCCTCCCCTCCATGTGACATCATCACAGGTCCTACTGGTATATGTGAGTATCATATCTGTGTGTGTCTTTCTGAGTGTTGTTCTGTCTGTCTGGGTGTCTCTATCTGTGTGTTTGACAGTGTCTGTGTGTCTCTCTGTCTCTACACAACACTATACAGTATATACAGGTCCACACTACATGCTGTACTAGTGTGCCTATATACTGTGTATATATAGTGTGGAAACCTGTATATACAGTATAGTGCTGTGTATGCAAGATATAACCAACAGTCTCAGATGTGCCCAGAGTCTGCAGCGTGTAACGAGCCCAGAGTCCACAGCGTGTAACGAGCCCAGAGTCCACAGCGTGTAACGAGCCCAGAGTCCACAGCGTGTAACGAGCCCAGAGTCCACAGCGTGCAACGAGCCCAGAGTCCACAGCGTGTAACGAGCCCAGAGTCCACAGCGTGTAACGTGCCCAGAGTCCGCAGCGTGTAACGTGCCCAGAGTCCGCAGCGTGTAACGTGCCCAGAGTCCTCAGCGTGTAACGAGCCCGAAGTCCACAGCGTGTAACGAGCCCAGAGTCCGCAGCGTGTAACGAGCCCAGAGTCCGCAGCGTGTAACGAGCCCAGAGTCCGCAGCGTGTAACGAGCCCAGAGTCCGCAGCGTGTAACGAGCCCAGAGTCCGCAGCGTGTAACGAGCCCAGAGTCCGCAGCGTGTAACGTGCCCAGAGTCCGCAGCGTGTAACGTGCCCAGAGTCCTCAGCGTGTAACGAGCCCGAAGTCCACAGCGTGTAACGAGCCCAGAGTCCGCAGCGTGTAACGAGCCCAGAGTCCGCAGCGTGTAACGTGCCCAGAGTCCGCAGCGTGTAACGTGCCCAGAGTCCTCAGCGTGTAACGAGCCCGAAGTCCACAGCGTGTAACGAGCCCAGAGTCCGCAGCGTGTGACGAGCCCAGAGTCCGCAGCGTGTGACGAGCCCAGAGTCCGCAGCGTGTGACGAGCCCAGAGTCCGCAGCGTGTGACGAGCCCAGAGTCCACAGCGTGTGACGAGCCCAGAGTCCGCAGCGTGTGACGAGCCCAGAGTCCGCAGCGTGTGACGAGCCCAGAGTCTGCAGCGTGTGACGAGCCCAGAGTCCGCAGCGTGTAACGAGCCCAGAGCCCGCAGCGTGTAAACGTGCCCAGAGCCCGCAGCGTGTAAACGTGCCCAGAGCCCGCAGCGTGTAAACGTGCCCAGAGCCCGCAGCGTGTAAACGTGCCCAGAGCCCGCAGCGTGTAAACGTGCCCAGGGCCCGCAGCGTGTAAACGTGCCCAGGGCCCGCACTGTGTAACGTGCCCAGGGCCCGCACTGTGTAACGTGCCCAGAGCCCGCACTGTGTAACGTGCCCAGAGCCCGCAGCGTGTAAACGTGCCCAGAGCCCGCAGCGTGTAAACGTGCCCAGGGCCCGCACTGTGTAACGTGCCCAGGGCCCGCACTGTGTAACGTGCCCAGAGCCCGCACTGTGTAACGTGCCCAGAGCCCGCACTGTGTAATGTGTATACAGCAGGCAGCTTCTAGTGTGTACACAGCGGACAGTCTGTGTTGTGTATACGGCCCGCAGTCTGTAATGTGCAGCAACAGAAAATTTTCCTGAGAGCTCTCTCTGTGTTCTTCCCGGTGTCTCCATGAATTCTGTTCTCTCTGCGCCAAGCTCTGGACTTTTTGCCTCCACCTTTCATCTTTACCCATCTTTAGGATCAGGCTGAGTCTTGGCTATCTATATACCACAGCATCCTATCTATAAAGCACAGCCTCCTGGGTATGTTGGGTATAATTCTCCTGTCTACTGAGTGTAATCCTCAGTATCTGTATTCTGTATATATACACTTCACAGTACCACTTCTCCTGTCCTGTATACTGGGTGTAATCCTCAGTATCTGTATTATTCCGTATATATACACTGCACAGTACCACTTCTCCTGTCCTGTTGTCAGAGAGGCGGTATTGGACTTTGATTTTCAGCATTTAACTGTTGTTTAAATTAATTATCCCCAATATGGAAGTCATCACTTCTCTTCTGTACAGATGGTGACTTGCCCTTCGCTCTGGATCTGACCACTGGGACCCCACGATCCCAAGAAACGTGGCTGTAAGCGGTGTTTTTTTTTTCGCCGCCGCAAGTGGCGGATCTGCCGCACCTGGCAGAACAACACTTGCCGTACAATATGCATGGGGCTTGCCGCATCTGGGCTGCCAGTCGGCTGATCCGGCAGATGTGGTGCCACCTGCTGGATTGGCCGCAAACATCAGTTTACCGCTGATGTGAAAGCAGCCTGCGAAAGTGATGAGGTCATGACAACGTAAAAGCAAATTTCACTGATCGAGGCTGATGGGTGTTATAGTTTGTGGGCTGGTGGGGCTTGTTATCCAGGGCTGCTTTTTGGTCCCAGTCCGGCCCTGGCTGGAACACTGCCTCCTGGGGCAAAGTAGTCCTCGTACCCAGGGGCGGGCTGGACAGCTATATGGGCCGGGGCAGCATGATTGCTGGCGGCCCCTCTGCCTCTCTGTACTGGGATGCGGCCGGCGGCTACCTGTGCAGTGCCGGCATCTCAGCAGTGAGGGCTGTGTGTGGCTGCCGGCCATAGCCAATACTGACGAGGCTCTGTCCACATCGTGCTTCCCGCCAAAAGGAAACCGCAATCTACTGTTCACATTGGGCAACAAGAAAGGTGGGAGATGTGCGACCAGTGTCCCTGAGCATCAAACCCCCCATACATGGGAAGGGATTTATTACAGGAGATTTGCATTGTCAATATAATTGGGCTGTAACTATCATCTTCATCTGGATGTAGCTGTATCTGTCTTTAATAGTGGTAGTGGTGCAATTTTAGCATATTGGACAGGTTGATTTCTCTGTGCCATATCTATTTCAGCAGCAGTGCACTGTATGCAGATTGGATTAGCTGATTACACTGTCTTTTCTGTCATCCTTTTCACATGATTTGTACAGCACTTTAATATGTGTATGTCTGAATGTGTATATGATTGTGTATGCATGTATAGGATTGTGTATGGGATTAGGTGTGTGTATGATTGTGTGTATAGGATTGATTGTGTGTATGATTGATTGTGTGTGGGGCTGTGTCTGTGTGGCTGACTATTTGTCCGTATGTGGCTGGGGTTTTGTGGCTGGTGTTTTTTTGTGGCTGGTGCTGCGTGGCTGTGGCTGACTATGTGTCTGTGTTGCTGGGGCTGTCTGTGGCTGACTGTGTCTGTGTGGCTGAGGCTACGTGGCTGGCTGTGTGTGGCAAAATGTGTCTGTGTGGCTGACTGTGTGGCTAGGGCTGCGTGGCTGCATGTGGCTGTCTGTGTGTCTGTGTCTTTATGTGGCTGGGGCTATGTGGCTGGCTGTGTGCCTAACTATGTATGTATGTGGCTGGGGCTGCGTGGCTGTGGCTGCATGGCTGGGGCTGAGGCTGCGTGGCTGGCTGTGTGTGGCTGGGGCTGTTTAGCTGTGTGTGGCTGACTGTGTGTGTGTGGCTGGGGCTGCTTGGCTGTGTGTGGCTGACTGTGTGTGTGTGGCTGGGGCTGCTTGGCTGTGTGTGGCTGACTGTGTGTTTGTGGCTGGCTGTGTGGTTGGCTGTATGTCTGTGTGTGGCTGGCTACGGCTGTCTATATTGCTCGCTGTGTGTGTGGCTGGCTGTGTGTGTGGGTAGCTGCGCCTGTGTGTGTGGCTGGCTTTGGCTGTGTGTGTGGCTGTCTATGTGGCTGGCTGTATGTGTGTGGCTGTATGCGTGGCTGGCTGGCTTTGGCTGTGTGTGGCTGTATGTGTGTGGCTGATTGTGTGTGTGTAGCTGACTGTGTCTGTGTTTGGCTGGCTGTGTCTGCTTGTGTGTGGCTGGCTATGGCTGTCTATGTTGCTGGCTGTGGCTCTGTGTGTGGCTGGCTGTGGCTATGTGTGTGGCTGTCTATGTGGCTGTATCTCTCTGTGTGGCTCTCTCTGTCTGTGTAGCTGTCTATGTGGCTGGCTGTCTATGTGGCTGACTGTTTTTGTGTGGTTGTGGCTCTGTGTGTGGCTGTGGCGGGCTGTCTGTGTGGCTGGCCACTGGAACATCCAAATGCTGTGCGAGTGTCCGACAGTTTTCTTAGATCACATCCATGTGCAATCTGTTTTGTTTCTCAGCAGCTATTACTGTAGAATCATTTACAGGAGCATTTTACAGTTGTCTCAGCTGAAGAATGATAATGTATCAGTGAAAAAAACTGATGCCTCTCGGATGGTCCTTGTGCTGTCAGTGTGCGGTCCATGATTTTGTCGAACTCATAGACTTGCATTGGTGAGTCTCGCGCATGAATCGCATACTGTTGCAGCATGTTGTGACTTTTTTCCCATCCAGAATCTGGATGAGAAAAAAGCGTCCGACACTCGCCAATGTGTTTCAGACGTTGATTAACTGACTGCACTGTGATAAAATCACACATTGCACTTATTCAAGTTTCACCCCAGTGTGTCCGTGCCCTAATAATAAAATCCATGTAGTAATCCTACAATGTCTGCAGGACATGGTATGGGAAGGGTGTATGGCTCAGTTAGTACACCCCATACTTCATGGTATGGGGAGGGTTTATGGCTCAGTTAGTACACACACCATACTTCATGGTATGGGGAGGGTTTATGGCTCAGTTAGTACACACCATACTTCATGGTATGGGGAGGTTTATGGCTCAGTACACACTCCATACTTCTCGTTATTAACCAGTTAATGCTCTCTTGTCCACCGCACTACAGTGTCAAAAGAGGAAGACAGCGAGACAGGCAGCGACATGGCATCAGAGAGCCCCTGACCTCGAAATACAAGATCCTCAGATCCCGGTATTGTGACGACATATGAAGAAATATTTTTTTACATTTATATTACACTATGAACTCCACAGCACTTTACATACATCATCAACACTGTGCCCATTGGGGCTCACAATGAAAACATCCTACCAGTATGTCTCATATTGTATATCGCCTTTCTTTGATATCACCTTCACAAATATTGCATTTATTGCACTTGTCAGGTTTTGGATGTTTTCTGATTGCATTTGTTTGCAGGATGTCAGAATTGACTCCCAGAGCTGCTGGTTTGACGGTTAATGTCTTACAGCATCTTAGATTTTTTTTGCTTAATGGTACTTCCAAGCTTCTCAATAGGGCTGAGATCAGGGGAGACTGGTGGCCACACCATGGTTTTCTCTACTTTTATGTCCATAGCAGCCAATTACTCAGGGCTATGCTCTGTACCAAGAGATGGTGCATTGTCATGCATGGGGATGATTTTGTACGAAGAAAAAAAGTGGTCATTCTAAAAGTATATATACTTTGCCGTGGTCCTTTTCACGCCTTCATGGACCCTATAGGGGCAAACTAGCTCTCTCCACATGATTGCGACCCACCCAAAACATGACTGACACCTCCTTCCTGGCGGTCATCTAGCAACCATCCACTACTCCAACCATAATGGGAACCTCTAGGCTCCCCTTAGCTACACCTCTCTCTGCAGGGGGGCGTGGCGCGATGGGGGGGGAGCACCAAAGAGGGGCCGGCGAAAATTTCCGACACCCCTCCCCCCCCCTGGTCCTCACCCAAGGGCTGCCGGAAAAATTTTGCCACCCAGGTTTTGCTTCGCCAGGCAGCCCCTGTGTACCTATATCTTTTATCAACCTATGTAAAATTCATATACACTCCTCAACACTGAAATTGCAACACAGGGAATAGTATATATATATATATATATATATATATATATATATATGTATGTATATATATATATATATATATATATATATATATATACACACATAGATAGATAGATAGATAGATAGATAGATAGATAGATAGATAGATATACTGTATATATATATAGATATATACATACTAGATGGTGGCCCGATTCTAACGCATTGGGTAGTCTAGAATACTTTGCAAACAGGAGTGAAGTGCGTCACACTGACTGACAGCGTTGTAGACAGGAGTGAAGTTTGTCACACTGACTAACAGCCTTGTAGACAGGAGTGATTTTCGTCACACTGACTGACAGCCTTGTAGACAGGAGTGAACTTTGTCACACTGACTGACAGCCTTGTAGACAGGAGTAAAGATCATGACACTGACTGACAGCCTTATAGACAGGAGTTAACTACGTCACACTGACTGACAGCCTTGTAGACAGGAGTGAAGTGTGTCACACTGACTGACAGCCTTATATACAGGAGTGAAGTGTGTCACACTGACTGACAGCCTTGTAGACAGGAGTAAAGATCATGACACTGACTGACATCCTTATAGACAGGAGTTAACTGCGTCACACTGACTGACAGCCTTGTAGACAGGAGTGAAGTGCGTCACACTGACTGACAGCCTTATATACAGGAGTGAAGTGTGTCACACTGACAGCCTTATAGACAGGAGTAAAGTTCATCACACTGACTGACAGCCTTGTAGACAGAAGTAAAGTTCGTGACACTGACTGACAGCCTTGTAAACAGGAGTGAAGTTTCTGACACTGACTGACAGCCTTGAAGACAGGAGTGAACTGTGTCACACTGACTGACAGCCTTGTAGACAGGAGTGATGTTCGTGACACTGACTGACAGCCTTGAAGACAGGAGTGAACTGTGTCACACTGACTGACAGCCTTGTAGACAGGAGTGAAGTTCGTCACACTGACTGACAGCCTTGTAGACAGGAGTGAAGTTTGTGACACTGAATGACAGACCTAATAGACAGGAGTAAGGAGTGAGAATGAGGAGGCTGTAAGAATGAGGAGGATGTGAGGATTGGAAGGCTGAGGGGTTGGAGGAGACTGTGAGGATGGAGGAGGCTGAGGGGATGGAGGAGGCTGAAAGGATGGGAAGGCTGTGAGGATGAGGAGGCTGTGAGAGTGGAGGAGGCTGTGAGAATGGGGAGGCTGTGAGGATGGGGAGGCTGAGGGGATGAAGGAGGCTGTGAGGATGGGGAGGCTGAGGAGTTGGAGGAGGCTGTGAGGATGGAGGAGGCTGAGGGGATGGAGGAGGCTGAGGGGATGGGGAGGCTGTGAGGATGGGGAGGCTGTGAGAATGGAGGAGGCTGTGAGGATGAGGAGGCTGTGAGGATGTAGGAGGCTGAGGGGATGAAGGAGGCTGTGAGGATGGGGAGGCTGAGGAGTTGGAGGAGGCTGTGAGGATGGAGGAGGCTGAGGGGATGGAGGAGGCTGAGGGGATGGGGAGGCTGTGAGGATGGGGAGGCTGTGAGAATGGAGGAGGCTGTGAGGATGGGGAGGCTGTGAGGATGGGGAGGCTGTGAGGATGGGGAGGCTGTGAGAATGGAGAGGCTGTAAGGATGGAGGAGACTGTGAGGATGGATGAGGCTGTGAGGATGGATGAGGCTGTGAGGATGGAGGAGGCAGTGAGGATGGAGGAGGCTGTGTGGATGGAGGAGGCTGAGGGGATGGAGGTGGCTGTGAGGATGGAGGAGGCTGTGAGGATGGGAAGGCTGAGGGGATGGAGGAAGCTGTGAGGATGGAGGAGGCTGTGAGGATGGGGAAGCTGAGGGGATGGAGGAGGCTGTGAGGACAGAGGAGGCTGAGGGGATGGAGGAGGCTGCAAGGATGGGGTTTGCATTCAAACTGCTCGCCAAGCCGCAGTACTCTTCTGATTGGTCGTCGCGGCCGCAGTGACCAATCAGAGAAGTAGCGGAACTTGGCGCGCGGTTTGAATTCCGCTCCTCTGATTGGTCGACCGCGTAGTGATGTGTGTGGCGTAAGAGCGCCACACACATCACTACTCTTGCATACCTTTATCTTAAGGTACCGTTACACACAGAGGTATATTGCTTGCAGCTCACTGGTTGCAGTGAAATCATGGACACATTGTTCCATTTTGTTGCTGTGTAAAAATGTAACAATGTGTCCATGATTTCACTGCAACCAGTGAGTTGCAAGCAATATATCTCTGTGTGTAACGGAACCGCAACATTCTGTATTAGTTTTTTCCTTCTTCCAAGGGCCTTTTTACCTTTTTACTTTTTCATAAATATAGCCGTATGAGGGCATGCCTTTTTCAAGATGAGTTGTATTTTTGAATGATCCCATGTCCTGCTGTCAGACATTGCGAGATTTAACTAGTAAACCGTGGCAGGCGGATCTCTTTTCTATAAGTGCCTGTTAGCTGCACATGTCAGCTGATCATATCAGTCGACATGTGCAAGGAAAGATGAGGGCTCAGCATGTATGTCCATATCAATGTGGGATACAGGACCAATAATATCCATATACGTTCTTGGTCGTGAAGGTGTCTGAGGAATGTTCTGCTGTGCTGAAAGCTCTTGGGCAGCAATTTATCAAGACTTGCTGCTTATAGCTCATTTTGCAATTGTCAACCAGTGATGTCTTATGGTACCTTTACACGCCGCTACAGAAGGTTAGAAACAACCGGGTGTCTCACGTGCATGAGCATGTTCCAAAGGTTGCTAACGGTACCCGGTACCCGCTACAAAGTGCTCTACAGAAGGTTTTTTTCTATCCCTGGAGGCACCGAAGGGTGCAGCAGGTTACCTTCTGTAGAGCACCTTCCCTACCACAAGGTAATATGCATCAAGGTACTTGGGAAAAGGTGTATAGCGGTCTGCGCTACCAGAATGACTCACATCAAAGAAGACACTGGCAGATGAAGAGTTATTCAGATCCTTCTTTATTCTCCGACGCGTTTCGGTGCCCACTTGGCACCTTCATCAGGTGGGCACCGAAACGCGTCGGAGAAAAAAGAAGGATCTGATTAACTCTTCATCTGCCAGTGTCTTCTTTGATGCGAGTCATTCTGGTAGCGTGGACCGCTATACACCTTTTCCCAAGTACCTTGATGCTTTTCCATATGTGAGTGGTTCGGTGGAGGTCCAGCAGCAGCCATCAGGATATTATTCCTAACAAGCCTTCAAACCAGTTGTGGGTGACACAACTGGATCAGGTGAGTGGATTGCTTTACTCACCGGGTTGTCAGAACTAGTGTCTAGTGATAAGGGCATTATTGCACCTCTTGTTCCCCCTCCCCTTTTGTATTTGACAAGGTAATATGGGAGGACCTGGGGCAGCAGGGACAACACATAGACGTGTCAGAGTTGTGGTTTACGAGACGCTGGTATGGTGATTGGACAAAGCAATAGCAGCATGATTGGCCAGCCAGCGCAGGAAGGCTGGCTAATACATGATGCTATTGCAATTGTGTAGTGTGCCTGGTCAGCTCCTTAAATATGCCGCCCTATGCAGGGACAACCAATCGTAACGCAGGAGCTTCCACCAATGATCGCTGAAGGGGCGCGGTATCCCGAAGGCTGTGTCACGCCCCAGGGAGTTCACTAGGTGTCGCAAAAACCATCATGTTCCTTATTTAGACGCCGCTACCATCGGGTTGAAACCAACCTGTTTTTGAGCACTGCTCAAAAATAGGTGTCGACAGTGATGGGTGGCAACAACCTGATTTACACGCCGCTACCTCGCGATGTTTTGACGGTGCAAGATACATTTGTCTCCGACACCCGGTTGTTTCTAACCTTCTGTAGCGGCGTGTAAAGGTACCATTACATATGCTCAATGGGAGAAAAATCGGGAGATTCTTCAGGCTATGGTTGAAGGTTTTGGCCTCACAGGCTGCTCAAAATAGCACAAGCAATATAAGGCCTTGCATTATTGTGTTGAAAAAGAAACTAAAATAGAAAAGTAGACATTTTTTTGCACTTTTATTTTACCAATCCAATTTCACAACCATAAGTGCTGCCACTATACTGTAGCCTGCAGCAGGATTGTGTTTTTTGCACTGACCCACCCAGTATTTATTGGTAATTGTCTTCTTGTAAAAGGAAAACATCTTGATCAAAGTTATAAAAAAAAAAATAAAAAAATTCAAATTTTATCTTATTATTTTAAACACCTGTTTTCGAGGTCCAATTTGGCACCCATGCACACCACACTTGAACTGGCCTCTTATTGCATAAAGATTTTGGTATGTGTATTGTCGAATAAAATATAATTCCATTTCTCTTCCCCTAACATTTATATCACCTTGGCACATGTATCAAAATTAGAATATCTGCTTAGGAAGAAAATGCTTTCATGACTTTTTGAGCGAAAAAACACTCTAAGGCTGGGGTCACACTTGGCATGAGTTTTTTTAGTGCCTTAAAAAAAAGCATGCGTTTCTGCATGCTTTTTTCCATTTCTGCATGCGTTTTTTAAGGTGTCTGATGGCACCCTACGTTTTTCCATGCGGTTTTAAATCAGCACCCAAAAAAGTTCATGCACCATTTTTTGGTGCTGTTTTAAAAACGCGTGCGTTTTTTTTAACATCGGCCCCTATGGAAAACGCATGCGTTTTTGGATAGTACTAAATGGTACTAATTGACGTCAGCTAGTCACATAAGTGCAAAACCTCATGTCAAAAACGCATGGCACTTTAGGCATGCGTTTTTGCTATTAAGGCCTTGTTACACACACACCTCTGCGTTTTTTTAGCACTTAGAAAAACTGATCAGTTTTTCTAAGGCTATGGTCACACATGAGCCCTTGGTCCGTTTTTGGCTTCATTTTTGTCATTTTTTTTTTCTAAGTCCAAAAATTGACAGAAAAACTGATTGGATGTTATAAACACCCTGTCCATTTTTTTCTGGACCTCAAAACCTTGCTCATTCCGTTTTTGAGCCAAAAACGTTGCTAGCAACATTTTTGTCATCAGTTAAAAAATGCATGCGTTTTTTTAACATGGGGCCCTATGGGAAACGCATGCGTTAACGCATGGCACATATAGGCACCTGCGTTAACGCAGGCGTTAACGCAGGCGTTAGCGCATATGCGTTTTTAAATGAAAAAATGACTAAGTCCAAAAACGTTCAGAGGTGCAGGAGGCTCAAAAAGCACCCAAAAAAAAACGGATTGGTCATGGAAATCACTTCCAAAAACGGATTTCTATGTGTGACCCCAACCTAAGATTGCTAAATAATGTCCCCTGTGGGTCTGAAAGTGTTTTTGAAGTTTTTGGACTTAGTTATTTTTTCACCAAAAACGCATGTAAAAACGCATGCGTTAACGCATGGTGCCTATATGTGCCATTTAAAAACGCATGCGTTTCCCATAAGGCCCCATGTTAAAAAACCGCATGCATTTTTTTTACCGCACCCAAAAACGCAGTGTTTTTTGGAATGGGGAAAAAAAACGCAGGTGTAGCTAAAAAACGCATGTACACTTAACTGTACAATGCGTTAACGCATCTGCGTTTTTGAAAAACTGCAAAAAACGCAGAAAGTGCCAAAAACGCAGGTATATGTGAACAAGGCCTAAGATATGCGTTTTTGATATTAGGGCATGCGTTTTTTAACATGGGGGTCTATGGGTGCGTTTTTACATGCTTTTTTAAAAACGCAGGTCTCCAAAAAAGCATGAAAAAAACGCAAGTGTGACATTAGCCTAAGGAAGAACCACGCTCAGCTAAGCCATGGAGTTTTTGAAGATTGCCACTCAGGAGAGGGCTAGTTGTCTATTTATCTGTGTTTCTTAAACTATACAGTTATGGTGGAAAGTGTTTGCACCCTTGAAATTGTTCTAGAAAATGAAGTATTTTTTGCAGAAAATTATTGCAATTACACAAGTTTTGTTACACATGTTTATGTTTATTTCCTTTGCACATATTGGAAGAACATAAAAAATTGAATAAAAGGCAAATTGAAAATATATTCACAAAAAATGCCAAAATTGGGCTCAAAAAGTTTGTTGGCGTCTTTCAAAATTTTGGGTTAACAGCTTTGTTTCAAGCAATTGATGATCATTCACACTGACTTGTGGGAAAATCACACCTAAACCAGATACAACATTTTACTCAATCTTTGCATTGTGTGCCTGTGTTTGTTACACTAATGGCCACTTTACACGTCCCAATATCGTTTCGATATTATCTACAACGGTATGGGAAGGCGCACGTTTTTGGCTGAAATCCAAGATCGCATGGGAGATGTTACACAGGGCGATATCGGCAGGCAACACAACTGTGATGTTTACGCCCCCTTGTACGAGCGACCCAGGAACAACCATTTAACATGGGTGTGAATAGGGGAAGTTGCTCTCCAAGTCGGTGTTGGGCTGTCACACAGAACAATCCTGCCAGATCGTCCATCCCAATATCGGGCAGTTGGAGAGCCTGCACAATTCTTCCCGA